>OY986966.1:23573322-23648517 GCA_963920575.1 Narthecium ossifragum
GAAATACAGCGTGTGTTCCCTTCCTTTATTGATGATAGTACAATCTTAATGTGTTGTATTCCCTACGTCAAATTTATCCAGAACCATATTGCATTTCTATGTCCAATCCAATTTTTTCCGGACTAGGCACTCCGACCCCCATATTCTAAATTTCAGCAACTAGGGCTATCCAAAGCTTGAGAAAACTCAACCATTAGAAAATCGAAAATTGCCTCCAAAAATCTAATGCAACAGGACGACCTCCAAGAATCACCATCCGAAAAGTCGTTCTCCAACCCTTGGAATCACCATCTAAGGGAGCCTTTGGCATCACCACCCATAGGAGAAGAAGCTATTCTTTTCAACTTTCATTCATCATAGCTTCCCTTAATGGGTATACAAATCCCTTATTTATAGCCTTTTCAAGAGACTAACCATAATAATAAATCTAAACAAATATCAACCCAAATTCTAACAAATCAACCCAAATGAGAAAACAATCATAATAAATCAAATCAAATCAATTTTGAATTCATTCTAGTTATGGAACTTGCTTCCGCATCATTCTCTACTGGTTGGAGAGAGCTCGTCGACGAGCTGAAGTTGTGGCTTGATAGAGACCTCATCAGCATACTTGGATAGATAGTTGATGCTGAACAAAATCTAGGAATGACCACCTAGATAATCTTCGACAGATCTTAGGAATCACCACCTAAGATTGGCAAAGTCGATGCCGAATAGCCCCTAAGAATCACCACCTAGAGGATAATCCGTCAATCCAGGGAATCACCACCTAGGAGAACCTCGCTCTGAATACCAAAAA
Organism: Narthecium ossifragum; assembly: GCA_963920575.1. NCBI lineage: Eukaryota > Viridiplantae > Streptophyta > Magnoliopsida > Dioscoreales > Nartheciaceae > Narthecium > Narthecium ossifragum. The sequence goes on from OY986966.1 coordinate 23,574,125, forward strand.
TGATGCATGATGACCTCCAAGAATCACCACCCGGAAAGTCATCCTCCAACCCTAGGAATCACCACCTAGGGGAGTCTTGCGCATCACCACCCGAAGGAGAAGAAGCTCTTCTTTTTAATTTTCATTCATCATAACTTCCCCTAATGGGCATACAAATCCCTTATTTATAGCCTTTTCAAGAGGCTAATCATAATAGTAAATCTAAACAAATATCACCCCATGTAAGGAATCATGTTAAATTCCATTTAAGTTGACAAATTTTGTTGATTTAGTATTTAAATTAGCTAGATTGGGTATATGGTTCATACAAGACTAATTGAAGGTAAATTGGATCAAGTGGGATCAAATTGGCTCAAGTCATATCAAGTCAGATCAAGTTAATAACAAAGTTTAATCACTATCGTTGGATTGGAGGGAAGCGAAATCAGACGGCTTGATAGATAACCTAGCTGCTCTTACATATATTTAAGTATATGTTGCTAGGAGAGATGTGCGCTGGTGCTGCCACGGAAAAATAAAGAGCAGAGAAGAGAGGGCAGCAAAAGAACAGAGGAGTGAGTTCGGTTGCCGCGTGTGCTCTTGATCTCCCATGTAAAAGAAAAGCATCAGACTGCAAAGGAGGAGATCGGTGAGGGTTTCAAGAGCCTGACGTTATGTATGCGTCTTGAGAGAACGAAGTGAAGAAAAGTCAAAGTGGATTGGAGAGAGTGGCAGAGAAAGAAGAAGTGAGGCATTAATGGTTGCAAGGGCTCTCGGTTGATGAAGAATTGAGAGAGAAGAGAGAGCAATAGAAAAAGAAGAAAGAAGGTTAGTGGAAAGAAGGGGACGCTTGGTAGAAAAGATAGACATCAGAGAGAGAGCGTTGGATGCTGAAGAGAGAGCGAAGAGGAGAGAGAGCATTGCTGTGCAGGACAGAGCAACGTTTGGTGCTGCCGTGCTGCGACTCTTGGCGGTTACGTGGGTGACAATGATATAGAGGTGTAAGGAAGCAACGTGAGGAGCTGCGTGCGGAGGAGATCAATCAAGAAAAGAAGAGTTGTGGACCGTGCTTCGAGGAGTCGAGCAAGTGCGATGACGACGGTGTGTACATGAGGAGTCAGTACAGTGAGTTTGTCTTTACTTGTGTAAACGGTACTCTTGCTTTTTAGTGAATTAATTTCGCCTGGTCCTGCAGTGGACCCGTGGTTTTTTCCCGTGAGGGTTTTTCCACGTTAAAAATCATGTGTCTTCCTTCTTGTGCATGATTAATTTATTTCATATATCTGATTTCTCGTATTTCGGATAAACTGTGGGGTCTATTTAATTTCACTCCAAATCCTAACAAATCAATCCAAATCCCAACAAATCAACCAAAATGAGAAACCAATCCTAACAAATCAAATCAAATTTGACTTCATTCTAATTATGGAACTTGCTCCCGCATCATCTAACAAGTTTCATATAACACGAATAATATAATGCACATATCATTTTTTTTTTTATTAGTTAAGCCAATGGTTAGGGACACAAATGCAAAGAGAAAAAGGCAAAAAAAAAAGAAGGTAAAAATACGTTCCAGGGCCAAAAAAAACTCATGAGAGGCCACACGGGCACGCCCAGCCATGGCATCTGCCAGACCATTGTGTTCCCTTGGGACATGAGTGAAGCTCAACACCCGGAATCTTGACCCCAGCCAACAAATTGATTTGAGTAGCTGAGAGAGAGAGAAAAGAAGGCTCAGCAATGGTCCTATTCAAGCAAGAAAGGAGGGAGTCCGATTCCACATGTACCATCTCCATACCTCTGATGGCCGGTTCCAAGACAGCACCCTTTATGGCGTGCAGCTCCGCTTCCGTGGCCGTCGTGGCGAGACACCAGCCTGCCCAAGACCACACTAAGGTACTGGAGGCGCAGTCAATGTCGCATGCCGCCAAGTCTTCAATGTCGCATGCCGCCAAGTCTGCAGGGAGGGGGCCTAGCCATTTGTACTTTGCCCGCATAATCTGGGTCCAAATAGACTGGACCAGTCATAATGTTTTCATTTTTAAGCAGAGGAAGTAACCTCATGATGTTTTCATATGACAAGCGGGGAGATTTCTTTCTTAATACCTAGTTAGATTTGGATGCCTAAACGACGTCGTTAGCTTACCTTCATTAGTCTCCACCTTCGTTGGTAACCCCGGAACCACCACAAAATCCCCTCTCCACCTTCGTTGGCCAACGACAGGGTATATACCCTGTCGTTGGCTAACGAGGCCTCGTTGGCCTCCCACCTCCGTTAGCAGCCGGCTGCCAAGCAGGGCCTTAAGGTGATGGACAAACTATAGGTATGATACCAACAGTCATAGAAGAACAATAACAAATATTAAACTTCCATCATTAATCAAAACCCAGAATTCTCTTTGTCGTTGGAAAGGTATTCATAGCAAGAGAAGCCGGGACATTTTCATCCCCTAGAGATCTTATATTAGACAGCAAACACCTCAATAATAAGTTCGGTCTTCTCAATAAACATACCAGAGAAAGACACATCTAGACACTAGGAGCTATCTTCACAAAATAAAAGATCGTTTCTATGCCAAAATTTTGATCCATAACATGAGGTATCAACAACGTCTAAAACATGACAAAGAAAGAAACAATTTTCAGTGATACGAACTGGTTCACAAGCACCAAGCAACACCTTTTGCATCAGATGGAACGTGACCTTGGAATGAGTACATGATATGCCGCACAAAGCAGCGGTGTCGATTAGAAAAGAATGGTAACTAGATGTGAAGTGGCACAAATACAATCACCTATTCTGAAAGTTTAGTGCCAAAAAACCAGGCAGTATAACTGGTACTGCAAAGCAAATATATGATACATGGTGGCACATTAAACCTGGCCTCTCATCTAACAAACTGATGATTGACAAGAAAAGATCTTTAAGCATCTGATCATGTTGCTCACGGCATGAGATTGTCAATCAAAGGAATAAACTTCTAGAAGAAATAATAGCTTTATTATATATGATTAAGGAGGAGAGGACAGAGAATAGTTTACTACCAGAAGCATACACTCTTTCCATTGTTCTGAACTAACAAAGCTATCCCAAAACATCATAAGCTCACATAGTGAGAATAAGCACAATTTGCAAACAAAACCTACAAATTATGTCATGCCATTCAAACCAATACTAACATAGGGTCTCAACCATCTAATAATTGAAAATCTCACCTTGACAATGTTATCGCAAATCCACAGTACCTATGAACAAAATACTTTTCAGCGTTGAGAACTGTGGGAGAACGACTGCAAACAGCATAACCATAGAAGAAATTCTCGTGGCCAATCGAAACTTCACAAAATACCAATTCCACTAAATGCCTTTTATTTATCAATGAGGTACCTCACAACTTTTTCCATCTGACAGCATCTTTTGCCTATCAACATCCGTTAAAAACACTTTGTTAAAGTAAAAGGACCTTAAAATAGGCAGGAAAGCTCGAGAAGAAGCTCGAGACACCGGAGTGAGAAATCTCTAGCATTGAACGATATGATCGTGATGGAGAAAACTAAAAGGCCAAAGAAACATCGCACTTCAACAGTAGACATCGCAATGAAAGAGTGCCATAATGCTTTTTTCACATAGAACACGCCATGCCCATCAATTAGACAGCTCAACAAAGAAAATGTTTACATGGGAAACATCCTGGGCAACCGTATATAATATACATCCTATCCAATTATGCTTACAACTCCCAATATGCAACATATGCTACCATTACCAACTAAAACCATCAAGAAGAAGCTTTTGAGACCCAATTTTGCTTGAACGTGTTACCTTTTGCCAAAAAATTCCCCAGTACTTCCATAAACGGCGGCATGGTCTGCAATCTCAGCAGCTGCATCCTATATGGTATAAGTATGGTCCTCATCCCTGCAATTCACCACAAAACGTAGCCCATCATCAAAAATCTAAACTTCTGCCGAAAAATTACCAACCAATCAAGTATTCTGGAATCGAAACAAACCAGCAATGCACATGGATCGGTAGAGGTGGGCAACATGGGCATCTCCCTTGATGGCCATCCTAGGCTTCTCCAAGCACTCTAGGAAAGCAAGGTCCGCCTTCAATAGCTTGGCCTGGTCATGGGTGTCATAACCGATGTCATGGCAGTAGCAGCAGAAGTCAAGCCAATCAATCGGGCGGCGGTCCCAGAGCAAAGAGCCGCCGTCCTTGCCGCTGGACCAATTTGGCCCGCAGTAGTGACCGTATCGCGGGAACAGCTGGGATAGGAACGCCCGGGCGCCGCCGTGCCACGGCACCTTGGCGACGTAAGGGCGGAAGAGGGGGAGAGAGCACCCGGCCTCCGGGGAGACGAATTTCTCGGAAAGGCGGCGTCTTGGTCGGGGATTTGGTTTTAGGGCTTGCAGGGTCGATTGGATTGATATTATAATATGCCGGTTGAGATCGATGGTGGCGGTGGCGGCGGCGGCGGTGAAGGTGCTCAAGAATTGGAGGTCGAAGGTGGTGGGAAGAGGAGCCCGGAGGGGTTTGCGTCTCATCATCTAGAGTGAATGGTTTTCGAGGTTCGATGGGATCGCCGAAGAGATAGAGGAGCTCAGCCAGACCACCAGTTAGATCCTCTCCCTCGAAGAGCGAGGGAGCGATGTCAGTTTAAGAGGAGAGAAGGGCTCCTCCTATTTGAAGCTGAACGAGTGTTGGTGTCCACGTTGGGCCCAATTTAGGGCCTGTAGTAAGCCTGGCCCAAGGACGACGAATATTTTAGATCTATAGCATTCGTTCCTCAATAAATCAGCCCTTTGCCCCTATGGACTTCCTTTATTTGCAACTTGGCAACAGAGAGCATTTGTCAAATTTCTTTAGATTCTTTGGACTGAATTTATAATTCCGGATTGACATGTGACACATGATACAAGCCACATTATATATATAAGAAACAGAATTGGGGTGCAAAAAAAACGCAGGAAGATATTGAGGAAAAGAGAATGTGGGTGCAGCCATGGATTAAGAGTGCGGAAAGAGGAGATGAGATAGTGGTAGATTGATTCAGTTGAAAAAATAATGAAGCAGAAGATGTCAGGGAAAATGTGCAGATTTTTTTATATATATACTAACGTAGCATGGGTTCCTCCCAATATATATGTTCAATTTTTTAAGCTCACTAAACAATTATGTTCAATTGTATTTCCCACGCTGAAACATGCCCTTTAACAAAGTTTGCCTCAACAACATACACCAAGAAAAATATTCATTTGGCTAAAGTACTACTGTGGCAATCATAACTCAGACACATAAATTGGCATTCATCATACACTTATAAAAGCTTAGGTCTCCTGCCCTTATTATACAAAGGACCCCGATTGGGGTACATGGTAAGGGGGCATGTGATGTACATGCCCTCGATCGGTAGACATCTACCAATCACGTCATCCAATTCATCAATAGTGTTTCACTGATGGATTAGATCAACCAATCGGTAGACATCTATCGATTGAATGTGTGAATCATCTGATCGATAGATGTATGATGATGTCTAGACCTCCCCGCACATTATGAGATCTAGGGTTAGGGAAAAGAATATGAAGAAGAAGAAGAAGAAGATGTCTCTCTTGATGGCTGAGACCGCCCCTCTACCCAGTTAATGGCTGGATCAACCCCTTTTTACTATTCTCCAAGATAAATATAAGAGAATACAGATGACCCCATTTTATACGCAAACCCTAGACTTCAATATGAACGTCCAACATGTGCCTATTCCAACTCGACCAACTAGTCCAGCCTCCTACTACTGACTCGACAACATAAGCAACTAATCAAATAAGCAATGAAATCAACTAAAAAATAAAGACAAGTCCTACTGGAACTTCGGATTGAGTCTAGGGACCCGCCTGGAACGCCAGACTCCATCATTCTCTCCCCTTTGGGAAAATACCTTGTCCTCAAGGTACATATAGGGAGACTGCTACTTCAGTAATTCGACCTCCTCCCAAGTAGCATCTTCACGCCCCAAGTTCTTCCATTGCATCAGGGCTTCAGCTATATACTTGGCCCCATGCTTAACCCAGCGGTAGTCTAGTAACCGCTCCGGCTCAATCTGTGGAACCCCCTCCTCTGAAAAGGTCGGGACCTCTACAGGTTCTGGCACCACCTCCCCAAATTTCCGCCGCAACAGCGAAACATGGAACACTGGGTGGATCCATGCATTGTCGGGGATCGCTAACTTGTAAGCAACCTCCCCTACCTTTGCAATTATCTGGTACGGCCTAAAGAAACGGCTTGCCAGCTTTTGATGCGCTCTCCGGAATGAGCTTTGTCTATAGGGTTGTAGTCGTAGATACACCCAATCCCCAACCTCGAACTGCTCATTTCTTCTTCTAGCGTCCGCCACCTGCTTAGAACGGTTATTGGTCGTGTGCAAGTTGCTCTTTAGTTGCCAGATAAGCTCGTCCCGATCCAGTAGTTCTCGATCAACCTTCGCGACAGGCGACACACCAGCTAAGTAGTGGGGTATCCCTGGCGGCGGCCGACCATACAGTGCCTCATACGGTGTCGTCCCGTTGAGCGATGGTACGTGGTATTGTACCAATACTTAGCCCATTGCAGAAACTGCATCCACTCTTTGGGTTGCTGGCTGGCAAAACATCTCAAATATTGTTCTAGGCACCGATTGACAACCTCCATCTGTCCGTCAGATTGAGGATGATATGCCGAACTCATCTTCAATTGGGTCCCCTATAATCTGAAAAATTCCTGCCAAAAGGTACTGAGAAAAACCAAATCCCGATCACTGACAATAGCGTTAGGTACTCCATGTAGTCGCACCACATGTTGCACAAAGGCGGCTGCTACTTTTGCTGCTGTATAGGGGTGTGCCAAAGGTATAAAGTGTGCGTACTTTGTCAGTCTATCGACCACAACCATAATAAGATCCATACCGGCCGACCTAGGTAACCCTTCAATGAAATCCATGGATACCTCTTCCCAAACCTGCTCAGGCACTGGCAACGGTTGGAGCAAACCCGCTGGACTTCTGGAATAATGTTTGTTGAGCTGGCAAACGTTGCAGGATGCCACAAAATTTTTTCACTTCACGCCGCATCCCATCCCAGTAGAATAGTTGTGCCAAACGCTTGTAGGTCCGCACCACCCCTGAATGGCCGCCCCTCGGCGAGTCATGGAACTTTTTCAACAGCCTGTGGCCGAGCTCCGAGCCTGGTGGAATCACCGCCCTACCCTGATAGAGTACGATCCCTTCGCGAACAACAAATCCCCCTGTATCCGGTGACTCATCCCGTCCACCTCCCCCTTGTTCTTCGGCATTTCCGCCGCTGCTACCTTCTTCTACCCGCCGGTGAATGTTCCTCAAGTATTCCTCTTGCTGATTTGTCGCCCTCAATTTGTCGCCCTCAATTCCTCCCAGAATGTGGTGGTCGGGTATGAAATAGCCGCCAATTCCCCATCATGAACTCGCCGGAATAGTGCATCCGCCGCCGAGTTCTCCCTGCCGGGCTTGTACTTGATCTCATACTCATATCCTAGCAATTTAGAGACCCACTTTTGTTGTTCAGGAGTGACGACCCTCTTCTCCATAAAATACTTCAAGCTTTTTTGGTCCGTCTGAATGACGAACTTCCTCCCCATCAAGTACGGCCTCCATACCCGAATTGCTTCAATAATTGCGAGCATCTCATTTGCATAGGCCGACCACGCCTTCTTAGATGGGGCGATTGACTTGCTGAGATAAGCCATGAGACGCCCAGATTGCATGAGCACCGCCCTGACGCCTTCTCCAGTGGCGTCTGTTTCCACCACAAACTCCTCGACGAAATTGGGTAACGCCAGCACTAGGGTGGTAGTCATTGCCACCTTCAACTCTTGGAATGTCGCCTCCGCCACCCCATCCCATGCGAACCACCCCTTCTTCAGCAAGTTTGTTAGCAGCTTCGCAATCTTGCCGTAATCTTTAACAAATTTCCTGTAGTAGCCTGTGAGACCCAGAAATCCTCTTAGTTCGGAGACGGTCTTCGGAGTTGGTCAACGCCCCATTGCTTCAATTTTTGCCGGATCCGTGTTAATGCCCTTGTTGGATATGATATGCCCCAGGTACTCTACTTGTTTCTGGCCAAACACACATTTGGAGGGCTTGATATAAAATTTGTTAGTGCTCAGTATTTCAAAGACTAACCCTAGATGCGTCATGTGCTAATCCCACGCCTTACTGTAGACAAGAATATCATAAAAAAATACCAGTATAAACCGCCGAAGGTGAGGCCTAAATATTACGTTCATTGCTGCTTGGAATGTTGATGGGGCATTGCACAAGCCGAAAGGCATCACCATGTATTCATAATGCCCACTATGCATTCGGAACTCAGTCTTTAGAATATCTTCTAGTTGGGCTCTGATCTGATGGTAGCCCGCCTGTAGATCCAGCTTCGAGAAAAATTCCGCCCCATGTAGCTCTTCCATCATGTCGTCGACAATAGGAATTGGTAACCTATCCTTGACAGCGACGGCATTGAGCGTCCGGCAGTCCATACAAAATTGCCATGACCCATCTTTTTTTTTGACAAGCAATATTGGTTGAATTAAACATGTTTGTAGGATCTCCGTAACCTGCCATTCGATTTCATTTTTTTGAAAATGGGCATAGCAATATGGCCTTACATTTATTAGGGTCGCTCCTTCCTGCAGTGGAATTCGATGGGTGAAATCCTGCATTGACGGCAGTCGCATCGGTTCCTTAAGGACCGGCTCGAACTCCTCCAATAGGGCTCATACCTCCTCCTGCATGTTTGGACTCTTATGCTCACGCACTTCATCTACTTGTAGCACAAAGAGATCGCCGCCCAACCTGCACTCCCTCTCCAACACCCGTGTTGAAGCCTGCTGGGCGGTCACCACGTGGCTAGCAACCACGGTGTAGGATTGGCCTCCTTGTTGAAATTCCATCTTACTAGCTCGCCAATTGCAGATGACATCCCCCAACTGTTCTACCCATGTAATCCCCAGTACCACATCCAACCTTGTCAGAGCTATGGTGTAGAGAGTCGCTTGGAAGTCATACCCCTGCAGCTTCATGGCAACCTCTTTTATATTTCTCCTTGCACACTAACTGCTCGCCATTGGCAACCTTCACAGAAAATTCCCGCATGGGTGTCACCGCCAAACCCAGATGGCTTGCAACTCCTTCATGGATGAAGTTGTGTGTGGATCCACCATCAATTAAAGCTGTGAGGCGATATTTCCCCACTTGCACTTGGACCCGCATGGTTTTGGCGCCGACGTACCCGGTCAGAGCATGTAACGACATAGCCGCCACAGCCTTGACCTCGGTGTCGCCCTCCTCTTCGCCTGTATCCACTGCATCCCTTCACCCGGATCCCAGTCCTTGCCGTCTTCCCCCAGAACAATCATGAACACCTGAGCTTTCTTACATCGATCCTCGGGTACAAATCTCTCGTCGCAATTGAAACAGAGGCCCCTCTCGCGACGTTTTTCCATCTCCTCGTAAGATAACCGCCGCACCCCTGGTGGCAGCCGAGTAAGGGTTGCATGCCCTTTGTTGGGAGTGGCAGCTGTTGTGAGGTTCTCAGAGTTGTGGGTTCCATTATTCTCAATTGTAATTTCTCGTCGAGCTTGCGCGCTTTCTCAATTGTTGATCTCAGAGTTGTGGGTTCCAGTATTCGGATCTCGTCCGCCAATTCTTCCTGCAATCCACCCAAGAACTTCCCAATGAGAGCCTCCTGTGGCCATCCCGACACATGGTTGGCTAATACCTTGAACTCTTGTAAATAATCTCGCATTGACCCAGTCTGGTGAATTCGCAAGATAGCTTCATTGTAATTGAGGTACTTCGTCGATCCAAACCGAGCCACAATCTCCCATTTGAAGGCATCCCAGTTGAGGTTGGCCCTCGAATCTCGATACACCCTCTGTATCCATTGCCACCATTGATTGGCTTCACCCTCGAGGTGAAAGGAAGCTAATCGCACTATTTGATCCGCCACCACGTTATGAAGATCAAAAAATTGATCCATATGATTCAACCAAACCGTGGGGTCTTCTCCTGAAAAAACTGGGAATTCGATCTTCAATTGCTGCCCGCATGTCTCCAAGCTGTGTGATCCGTCGAACTAAAAGGACATTTGACTTGGAGACCCCTTAGAGAAAGAGGACGGCTCCTTATCCCTGACAAGCCCCGCCACCTACGCAAACAATGAAAAAAGCTTCGCGAGGGTATTGCGCAGCATCCCCTCCAATCCGCCAAACTTCATGTCCAATACTCGGAAGCATTCATTGTTGGAAGAAGTCGATGCGTCGAGGGACTGTTGAAGACCGACCCCCTTTTATAAGCAAACCCTAGACTCCTAATACGAACGTCCAACATGGACGCCTATTCCTACTCGACCAACTAGTCCAGCCTCCTACTATTGACTCAACAACATAAGCAACTAATCAAAAAAGTAATGAGATCAGCTAAAGAATAAAGACAAGTTCTACTGGGACTTCGAACGCCGGACTCCATCAATGTATATCGATGTATACCGATCGAGTCACCTAATCCATCGGTAATGTTCTACCGATGGATTAGCATCCTCGATCGGTAGACATGTGCAGCGTACATGATCACGCACGCAAATCTTTACTCTTATACAAATTACCCTTGATAACAACAAAATAATAATAATAAGCCCCAAATCAAACACGTATATATGAGGAATTGGGTTCCCAATGCCCTTAAATATCTTACAGGAACTGCCCAGTATTAGCAGGCATAACCATTATATTCCTCATGAGGATGGATGTGATGCTTTGGATCATGTGTTAGGTCGATGTAATACTAGCCTTCAGACTGAACTAATCAAAAAAAAAAAAAAAAAAAAAAGCAAGCATAACCAAGAGGTATGAGTTAGAAACTAATTTATTGAGTTGCTACAAAGGTAGCAAAGGATATGCTTTGTGAGGTTTTTCAACAGCATTCCCCAATACAATGTGACAACAAAACTCAGGAGCAATATACACATCCATCCATACGTTGAGGAATTTGGAAATCAAAGCTGTGATGAAGGGCCCTAATTACATAAGGTATGCTACACATAACTGTACAGGTTGTGCATCCCAAATGTTTTAGTGATGATCTTCATCCTCAGCTTAGAAGGAAATCAAGAATGCAGCTATCTTTGGGACTCAATTGACCACCTTGTCAAGACGACGAAACATGCCTGTGGTTGACACTTGCGACCTGTTAATCTGACTCAATCGGCTCTTCCATCAGAGACACAGGCTACAGGTCACCCGCATTCATGGCTAAATTGTCACCGAAAGTGTGCATTGAATCAGTTTTCACCTTGCCACTTATCATCTTAAGTAGTTGACATCATAGCAATCCCTCTTTTTATCTTAAACAGACTGCATTGCCTTCTTTCGATTTGCCATTTTCTCAAAGTCCGCACAAGCCTCTGGGGTGTCTTCTTCGCTGGGTGGTATTATCTGCCAAAATAGAGGCAAATATGCTTCCCACTCGCGCAAAATTTTAGTGCCCTTGATGCTTCCAGTCTTTTCCTGAATATATATAAAGGAGGGGATTAAGTTTCCTTACAACTACCAGAGAAAACAACGAATAGTCTTTGATAGGCGGATGAGCAGTCTTACAACATGGGCCTCTATCAGGCTCTTTAACTGCATCTGGCCTGCAGGCGCATTCACTCTCTGAAATCTCACTATTTCTATGTTCACCTGTTAAACCAATGAACATTAAAATACAGCCAAAAGTCACCAAAAATAAGAAAGCATAAGTTGGAAACATGAGAAAGCAAGAAACATGGAAAATTAATCTAAAGTAGCTTAAAAGGAAAAACACAACCATATACCCACCATGAAATAAAATTCTCTGATAGAAAACTACATAAACTTGTTGAAATCAAATAAAAAATATAAACTCTTGCCATAAGAGACACAACAGGAAAAAATTATGGAACCATACACAAATGAATGGAAATTATTGGGAAACGAATTTTCTATTAGAACACTCGAGAAAAGTTTCTCGCGATTTTCCCATTAAAGTGGACCATTTCTCCCAAGAGAAATATATGCTGGATGATGCAAGGATTTTCCCATTACAAGGGACAACAGATCGAATCAGCTTCCAAATGAATACCATAGCAATATGATACAACTGAAGAAGTTCAGTCAGGTGCATGAAAGAAAATTAAATCAATGAATGAACTGTTTACATTGACACAACCGCCTCTGCATAAAAAGAATGAAAACCTCAAACAGAGAACTCACGCTCAATCGAACGGAGTTCAGGTTGAAAAGCCATCTGGACAAAAGTTCGACTTGTCATTGTCAATATGCATATAATCAACCTTTTAAGCCATTAATAACAATGATTACTTCGATAATTTCAAGCAGGGATTACTGTGCTGGTCCGTGTCGACCAGCATGATGCATGTATTGGCATAAAGCCCTGCCATAAACGTGTCAGCTCTGAAGAGCTCCGTACAGATACTCGGCACATGTCAAGCCAACTAGAACGTATCGTGCCGGGCAGAGTCCGGCATAGTTCTTGGTGCTTAAGTACTTCAAAGTAACTGATATGTAAACCTTGACCCCTAAATCATTTACACATCATTTTCAATTATTTATGGCTCCAAGTATCATGTCTCAATCTTTTAGACGACAAATGATTTTACATGTGGTTTGTATACAAATTACTAGTCATGCTAAGGTAGCCTAGGGTCTCTATGATGTTGCTTGGAAAGGTCTCCAATGCCCTAAATGAAAAATTAAAGACCCTTAAACAAATACAGTAAGCTGACTTTACTATCCATGAGTACATCGTATACAGATATTAGATGTTAGAAGCTTGGTTCGTCTAGATTGATCTCATAGAGCTGTTACTTGTATATGCATCCAATTCATAGCTGTTCGAATATAGTACCAATGCAACGCGATGAAACCACAAGAATACGCAAAGAAACAAGAGAGGAAGTGACAGATTTACGTGGTTCGGGAAAATTTCCCTATATCCACCGGGGAGAGAGCGTCTTCTTTCACTATGGAGAAACAAGGGTAGTAATCTGATACGGCTGGGACCCAAGCACAACCCACGCCCAGCCAAGGAGCGGGTCCCACACGCCAAGTGGAACCAGGTCTGGCCCCACCCCTTGGTAGGACCCGGCCTTGGACCAGGTTCCAAGCCAAAGCCGACCAAAAGGAATCCTAATCCCTAGTTGGTTATTCCTTAGTTAGTTTCTTAATTGCTTTCCTAGTTTGAGGTCAATTTATGCTTGGCTTTATTAGTTCCTATTATGAGTCCAATTATTAGGAAGTTTGAGTTTTGATTGAGTCTTATTTGGGAAGTATTATTACTTGCTGATTAAAGCAAGATAGTTCTCTAGTTGAATTAGGACTTTGTCTAGGTCTCTATAAAATGACATCTAATACTTGTATTAGAGATTATGCATTGATGAATGAAGTTAGTAGTTAAAGTAAGAAATCCTAGGAGTAGCCATAACTTAATATTCCAGAAACCACCAACCACCTCCACCTTCTCTCCTACCGCCGGCCTCCTCTCTCCACCCGCCGGTCATCGCCGTAAGCCGCTGCCGTCCACGCTGTTGGTCGTGGGTGCTGCAGGCCTTCGTTGCAGGCCGAGTTGGCTACGGGCCAGGTTGCAGATCCAGACAGCAATTCCCTTAGATTCGGCCCTGTCGAGTGGGGTGTAGAGGCCCAGGACAGGGTGGGCTCCTAACGGACCCGGCCTGGGCACCGTGTCTGCTCTATCCTTGGTGCCGACAGTTGACCGTGTGGGTCCGAACTGCAGCTCTGCGATTTAAGGCTAGATGGGTGCCTTCTACTATCACTCCAGAGTTTTGGTATGAGTGGTTAGCTCGTGGATCCTTGACCGACACACGCCTCCGCCGTCCAACTCCAAGTCCCCGGCGTCCCCTTGCTTGTCGTGCTTTCCTCCGCTACCTCTTCGTCCACTGCAACGTTCTCCAAGGCTTTGATCCCCCAAGGGTAGCTAGCCAACCATAGAGGAACCTGCGAGATAATCATCTTCCTTATCCGTCTCTCCTCCGATTTAAGCCTTCATCGTCGAATACCTAGGGTGCTTCTCCTAAAACCCTAAAGGTATCTCTCGACCTAGCCATAACCTTGGCTAAGGAGGAGCCGAGACCATGCAAGAGACCCGGTACCCGCGCTTACGATAAACCTAGGCGTATCACAATATCTCTATCTCACATCCACTCCAATATGTCTTATCCTAAACCCTATCCCTAGGTTTCATGAGTATTTATACTCCTCCAAACATAACCTAATTCGGGATGGGCCTAAAAACAAAATAGGTCAGGTCGACCCCCGTACGACTTTGCGTAGTGTGTCATAGTCAAACCGGCGAAAGAATCCAAGGCATTCCAATGCACAACAAGCCAAATAAGGCTGAATTCCTTTCATCACATATTTAATGAAGGTTATATGAATTTCTAAGAAATTTCTTGGACTAGAACTTGGTTTTTTTCCTCGTTTACAATCTAAAATAGATAATCATTACCTTTCTCCGAAGGTGAAATAAAGGGAGTACACTTAGAGAAGGGACATTAGAAAAAATTGGTTTCATACGAACATACATAGGCTTTGTGTATGTCTACATAATGTACATGTGTGTCACCTTACTAGCACCTTAGTACTGAATGGACCCTTGGGAGCCTAGCTAGCACCCAAGTTTTCCAGAACAATAAAAGAAGCTCAAATCTGATGGAAATCTGAACCTGCAATTTTTCAGTTTGGATGATGCCGAAATCGACCTAAATTGACTAAAACATTCCCGCTTCACCTATGTTTAACTTTTCAGCTAAATTGGCATATTTCCAAGGGCATGCCAATGTCACTGCAGGTTGCTTTTGACAGATATCATGCAAGATCAACCTACTTGTAAAAGACAGATCATAGCAGTAAATAGCGAGCCCTAATTAACTTCCAAAACAACCTTGCAATCAATAGGATGAAATTGAAATATAACGAACTTATATGAGTGATGAATAATAAAGCAGTGCTCATTTTCTTCCCACGAAGAATTAGCCTGCAGCATGGCACAAGGTCAAGAGAGGGCAAGATAAGAGTACTGCAGGTGCTTCAGTTCTACCTGTTAATATGGAGGATATTATTTTGATATCATATTTCGTTCATACTTGGTTTATTTCGAGTATTCATAGGATCTCATTTCAACATAATAATCTAAATCTAATCAAGCTCTGTTTATTGTGTTCAAAGAGTTGAAAGCTACTTACTGATGCCGACATAAAAATAAATAAATAAACAGTATGTGGTACTTCTGCTCTATGTGGAGCGAATTAGAGAAGATGCCTGACAATAAATCAATGTGGACAGTTTTGCAGAACAGAGCCAGCAAAAAGCTTGACTGTTTGCCTGTATCTTATCAACTATAAGTTTCAACATCTCCCTTCTCATCTCCTCTCCCTATCTACTACCATTTCTAATTTTCATCCTGTTTCTCCTTTTTCTGTTCCTTACGTTTCTTCTACTTACGACTAAAATCTACAAGATTCCGCATCTTTCCTATGCCAAGCCTTTGGTAGATGTAACGATAACATGCATATGAGCATATGAACAACATGAGACTACTAATTGCAACATGACTATAGTTAGGATTCAAATTAGTTCCTTTGCACTTTGCAGACAACAGAGGAGGGTTCAATGTAGGGATTGCTCTCAAAGAATCTGCGGCTAGCAACTACCTGATCTATTCTGAGTTACAAGATAAAAGACATTTTCTGTGCTGGCACAAACCTTTGGAATGAGTGTGCCATCTTCATCGAGAATATATAAGAGACCACCAGTCATTCCAGCAGCAACATTCCTGCCAACTCTGTTGAGAACATTAAAAGGAGCATATTAAGCCTTATATGCTTGATTATAATCACAAGACAGAGTAAAGAGCAGCAGGATACAGACTTTCCAAGTACAACCACACAGCCACCAGTCATGTACTCGCAGCAATGATCCCCTGTTCCTTCAACAACTGCTTCAGCAAGAGAGTTTCTAACAGCAAAACGTTCTCCAGCTTTCCCTCTGACAAAGATCTGCCCTCCAGTTGCACCATACAGGCAGGTATTTCCAACTATAGCAGCATCCTCGGGGCAGAAGCCAGTGTTATCAACAGGAGTTACTACGAGTTCTCCCCCAGCCATACCCTGAAATAGGTGGGGGGAAATCTTGGGGTGTTAGTCTGCTAGTAGGTATCTACAAGAAAGGTTGTTCTGAACAATGCATACCTTTCCCACATAATCGTTAGCTTCACCAACTAGTCGAACATTCATTCCAGGAGTCATGAAGCAAGCAAAAGATTGTCCAGCACTACCAGTAAAGCTGCGAACCAGATGTGACCCTGTAAGTTCAATTCTAATATTTCTACCAATGTACTTATATCCCATAATGAAACAAAGACCGGATAGCTTCAAAAACTCATTGCTTACGTTATGTTAAGCTGTCCTGCAAAACCTGTATCTCCATATTTCTTTGCAATGACACCTGCTATGCGCCCACAAACAGCACGGTCAACATTGTAGATTTTGATGGATTTGGCAACGACTTTCTCATGCTCGATTGCCTCGGAAATCTGCATCAGAGGAGCTTTTCAGCAGAAAAAAAATGCAATATGCTTTTCCACAAACACCTTTGGGGAACACTACAGATAATAACAAAAATAAAAAAGGACAAGCTGCAGAAGTTGAGAAAACAACACCAAAGTATGTGCGAGAAGAGTTGATCCTGAACCGTAGTAAAAGAATTCATAAGTACCCATAGCTCACTCTTATTAGATGGCAGAAAGCATAAGACGAGTTGTAGCAAGGCCATAATCACAATACTACTAACTATCAATTCTAATCAAGACAAACTAGTTTAAGAAAACAAAAACTATAGTCACTACAGACAAAGATTCAAACATCTAGCAGTATGTAAACTTCAATGTTCAGAAACAAATGGTACCTCAGGATCAGAAAGTAGGATTTCATCCAGGACAGGACCATTAGTATGAGCCGGTTGATTCCTTCTCTCACTGCTGCTCAATTTTGGAAGACCAACACTCTGGAAATGATATATAACAAGGTGGTGATTAACAAAGACAAGAATAGAGAATGTAGTATCCCATAATGTACAGCCGACAATGGATAAAATCATACGGTTAGAATGTAATTGAGATCAAGCTGCCAAGTCTTCATTAATGAGACGTGTCTTGGCTTCAGCAAATCTGTTCGTCCAATTATGTCATCCAACTTTTCATAACCCAATTGAGCCAAAGTGCCTCTCACCTAGCAAAGCACTAGAAATATCAAAATTCGGTTCTTTCTTTCTCCTACCAAAAAAAAAAATCTCAAAATAAAGCGTAAACTCAGATACAAGAATAGGACATAGAAGAATATGCTCACACCAGCTAAACAAAACAGAAAAATTGGGCTAGATCAAATGCTCATACTAATAGATTATGAAGAGCTAAAAGATAATTGTCAGGCATCTCACCTCTTCAGCTACATATAAGAAGTAGTTAACTAAGTCGCCAGGAACTCCAGGAAAACGGGCACGCAGCTCTTCCCTCTACAGTGGAACTAGCAAACAGTTAACCACGATATTAGCCAAAGAGGCATACATGAAGAAGAGCACATGAGAATCATACCTGACTAGCAACACCAACGGGGCAGTTATTCGTGTGGCAAATTCGGGCCATAACACATCCAGTAGCAATCATAGCAACAGAACCAAACCCATACTCATCAGCACCCATCACTGCAGCTATAAGGACATCAACACCACTCTTAAATCCACCATCAACTCTAAGGATAACTCTCTCCCTCAACCCATTTGCAATAAGTGTCTGTAAAATAGGTCAAATCAATTATATGGGCATGGTCAACCTTACGAATAAAAAGGTAATGGTATTCATCTAAGAAATCACAAAAACCTGATGAGTCTCAGTTAAACCAAGTTCCCATGGACCGCCGGCATGTTTTATGGAGCTCACTGGGCTTGCTCCAGTTCCCCCGTCATGCCCTGATATCTGTAACAAAAGAAAACGATAACCCAATTAAAGGCAGCACATCTCACTAGACAGTTAGATGACTATCAAGAGATCTGTAATAAGGAGAGAATGGAGGAACAAAAACAAAACCAAATCAATGGGTTGCAGCAGAGCATATTTGACAAACAGAGTGATCGAAGTGAGTGAGTGATCGAAGTGAGTGAGTGACAACTATAGTCAGTAATAGACAAAATCACGAGTTGCAACACTACTTATTAAATTTCTTATCACAGACTCCTATTGGTTCTGTTGAAAGGCCTAATTCTCAGGGAAGACTTTCCCCAACAAATATAGCCGGCTGACCAGTGAGGATATATCAATTTACAATATGGCCGTATCTTATTTTTGTAGTTCGACAAATTAAATTAAACAGAAAAACCTACATGGCGTAACAGAAACTTCAATCATGAATCACGAATGCAGATTTTCAAATAACTTAAATGGAAAATGATGCTGTCAGAGCTCAATCCAAGGGCATCATATAGCAAATGAAAAATATTAGCAATAATATAGTGGAGAGAAAGGAGTGGATAAGAACCACTTTTGTCATATTAAAACAAATTCAGATACGAAGAGAGAAGAAACAATGAAATAACTCGAAAGTGTTACTGCAAAAAAAATATCATAACCTATGTTCACTGTCCCTCTGGGATATAACTAAAAGTGGATAAGAACTACGTTGGGCTTTGATCAAGATTATATCACTCTTAACTGATATCCAAAAGTAGCTAGACAGACCATTAAAACTTGGCAAACATAAGAGGACAAAGGGGGAGTAACTAACTAGCACAACAACCAAAGGACATGTTAATCGCTTGTAATGGAATAAAAAGGTAAGACGCAAGCAAATTTGCTAGTTTAATGTTTATTAAAAAAGCGGTATAATACAGTTCACGGTTTCCTAGGAAATTAGTATACTATTAAACGTTTCTAACAATGAAATAGTGAAGAGAAAGGAGTGCATTCATGCCAAACATTGAAGTCAGAAAGTAGGCACCTGTATAATATCAGCATTCCCTTTGGCTACCCCAGAAGCTACAGTACCAATCCCTGCTTCTGCAACAAGCTTTACAGACACCTTAGCCCTAGGATTTACCTGCTTACATCCAGGAATTAGCAAAGATTGCAACCAGATTAAATTCAAAGCATTAAATCCACATGCTGAGCCAGAGATCCTGTTTATTTAAGGAAATAATTTGGAGAATTGAGGAAAAAACTTTTCATACATGCATCGGAAATACATGAATACCTGATGGAGATCATAAATTAGCTGGGCAAGGTCCTCGATAGAATAGATGTCATGATGCGGAGGTGGAGAAATAAGGGGAACACCAGGTTTAGAATTTCTTAGTCTTGCTATATAAGCGCTAACTTTTTTCCCCGGCAATTGCCCCCCTTCTCCAGGTTTTGCACCTTGTGCAATTTTAATTTCCAACTGGTCAGCATTAACTAAAAAAGTGGGAGTGACACCAAAACGTCCTGAAGCGACCTGAGAAGCACATGAACAAGCTTTTCCATGAGATAACAGGCTATCATGATTAAGCCATGATATTAGCAACCATTTAAGGAATGCCATAAACTGACTGTCCTCGTTCAAAATAAGTGTAACAATTAATGTGCACGTAATAGTTGCACAAACAAAGAACCAAGAACAACACGAATGAAGCATGAATGTAAATAAAATTGCCTACACAAATGCGCACACACACACACACACACACACACACATATATATATATATATATATCATCCTTATATAGCAGGATGGTTAAGAAGTGCATTTTTTTTTGTCCCAATGGCATCCTATGTGACAGGATTTATCTTATGTGGCTGCTGATGTGGAGGGGGTAGTAGGGGAAGGGGGAGTTAGGGGTGATTAGTGGGGAGTTATGAGGGGAGATGGCGGTTACCTGCCAAGTGGCAGGGACCCCACTAGTATATATATAGATGCGCAATATGTGCACAATCACAACTTGTTGGCTGGTCCATTAATGCGAATTAAAATTGGAGTATAATTCACTTAAAACTAGAAGGACAATAAAATTTAGATAGATCTATGACCTGCTTGATTGCACTAGTGGCAGTATCTCCATTCTGAAGCCCCTTCAGGTGAGGAAGTGTTGGCGAATACCCATCAACAACATCAGTCAGTGGCCTCCAACGAATAGGATCCTGGATAGCATTCATAGAAAGCAATAAACCTTTGTAGAAACTAAGAAGGAATACCAACTTAGGGATGGGTCTTTAGACATTATGGTTATCATCTTCAAGTTCCTTCAAATAAAACTTCGCATATATTACGCAACCAACATACCTCACCACCTTCTCCAGAGTTGGATTTTCCACCTAGTCTATTCATCGCTATTGCAATTGCCTCATGTGTTTCCCTAGAAATCGCACCAAGAGACATCCCGCCAGTGCAGAAACGCTT
Organism: Narthecium ossifragum; assembly: GCA_963920575.1. NCBI lineage: Eukaryota > Viridiplantae > Streptophyta > Magnoliopsida > Dioscoreales > Nartheciaceae > Narthecium > Narthecium ossifragum. The sequence continues at coordinate 23,594,651 of OY986966.1, forward strand.
AACAATTGAGGATGCAGATTCAACTCTCCCAACAGGGATTGGAGACCGGTCACTTTTAAGCTCCAGAAGGTCTCGAAGAACCTACAAAAAAAAATAGTATATATTGAACACAATTGGGTGTTTAAAAGGAAAAAAAACAGAGGAACTCATCAAGGATTCAAACATCCTATATAGAATGCTTGATTGAATGTAAGAAAAAAGAGAGAGAGCCTACGTTCACAGGGCGATTGGCAAGGTGCTGTTGGTATATGGCATAAGAACTTTCATTCTTTTGTCGAACAGCTTTATGAAGCAGCTTTGACATTTCTGGGTTATTTCCATGATATTCTCCTGATGAAATCAGAAAATATAAAGATCAAACTGCCAAACGAAAAGCAAATTTTTCTGCATCAAGGCTAAGCATATGATAAACCGCGAGCTAGCTGTAACTAAAGCTCCCTGACTGTGCAATCAACTTGGTATGCATAGCAGAAAGGGATGCATCCTCCATTATAAAAGCATGATATTATCTACTTGAGTTGGCAAGAAGCATGTATAATCTGCAAATCCACCCCAATAGCCAAAGCATGAGTTTATGTATAAAAGAGCCTTGATCTTTAGAGTAACCAAGTAGCACCCGATCAGTGGAGAATGCTTAAAGCTCAACTACGCTACAGTATCCAAATCTATTCTGTATGCCATGATTTGTTTGAAGCTGGAAACGGAAAAGCCTACATTTTATAAATGAAAGAACCAATGGCTCCGATCATTTAATTGCTCAATGTCAATTCCATCACTCAGTAGCTAAGTTTTTTTTTTTTTTTTAACAAACTCAGTAGCTAAGTTAGACAAGCTTTGGTCAATTCTACAGATATAAAGAGGCTAAGGGGAAATTAGTGCCAAATCATAAGTTAGACCCTGGATTGGCCAGTGGAATGTCTTTGGCCAGCACCATACATGCCGAAGGCTTGTATCGAGCCAACACTTGGCACAGATCCTGTGCCAGAACCACTCTAAGAGAGAAATGTACTCAGCATCGATCCTGTGACGAGTATTTATATCGTGCCAGTACAAGATACACATCGGTTGCATAGACCATGTTGACCAGCACACCATTCCATGATCCTAACAATGAACTTTTTCATGACTGTAAGGAAAAATAAAAGAAACTCCTTAAGAAATTTTCTCTTTAGAACCAACATTTAATTGCTCTGTTCTGTAAAACGATACCATGTTAAAAGCAGCTAACAGTTTTAGTATGTATGCCTACACTGACAACTATAACGACAACAAGAATTGACTAAGATGTCCAAGATAATTAGACAAATTTATCGCTTAAGCACATGACATTAGAATAACAGAGGAAAGAATTCCTTATGAAGCTCAGTGAGAACAAATTTGAGAGGCTTAGAGTAAAAAAAATTACTGTTGTGATAACTGCATTGATAGGAAACTATAAAGACAGTTTGGTTATAGTCATAATAGAAGAAAGGGCACAATAGTAAGGAGCAATAAGCAAAGGATTACAACATGCCATGAATCCAAACAAAAAAGAAATTGTTTCCACAGATCTTCATAATGCTTCACAAATTGAGAAAAGAGGATGCATGTAGACACATCATTCAGTTAGCCAAGCCTATTATAAAACATTTCTTCGCTAGCATTATATGAATTCTAACCAAAATCACTTTTCCCACTATCAGATCTGTTTTGACCGAAGATTCAGGTTCATTAGATAGACTGGACGACCAACACCTACATCATCTCATCTTCCTTGATGCAAATGTCTCGACTGCCCTTCAACACATTCATCCATTCTCACAAATGCTAATAGCACGGGTGCAACAAATTAAAATAATTGGGACTGGAGTTTAAGCATAAAAATAAAATTACAAGGAAAAGTCATGATTTACTCTTGACAATAAAGATTCGAGAAATTGGTGAAGGGTACAAGCTTGATTATAGAAAGGGTAGGTGAGAAAAATAAGAAAACCTAGACGACAGAGTGACACATAAGCAGATTTAAATTATCATAGTTGATAACAACAATTGACAAGACAATCTGATAAAGAAAAATATCAAAGTTCACTCTAAAATATATACTTCATTAAAACATTATGCAACTAAATACATCTCCATCTCGTCATAACAAAAAGCATTGCGTTGTCAAGGTTTGTAGATGAGGCTCTAATATCGCAAAGATTTTCCTTCAAGCTATAACGCCCTCGCTCTGCCCGCACAATACTGTCCGCTTTTGGCTCCTCCCCAGAAACTGGAAAAACTTCCCAATAGGTCACCCATCATGGGACCATTTCTCAATTTGTGCGTGTCATCCTTGAGCAGTGACCATGCTAATCTTCTCTGTATCGTTCCGAACTTTCAATTTTATAGGAAGTCTCTAGGGAGGAGCCAAAAGCGGACAATATTGTGCGGGCAAGGCAATGGAGTTACACACGTATTCATTGGAGCCAAATGGAAGCTTGTTCCATTTTCTAGCAAAATTAGTCCACTTTGGTGGGTTTGACAAAATATTGAACATCTTAAATGTGTAAAGTTGAGCCAAAAATCACCAAGAAACAAAGAAAAGATAATGAGTACTTAATATGCAACAGCTAATGCAACATAGACCACAAAAAATTACTAATTATTATAAATTTAATTTGTTTCTAGTTCACACTTCTTCCTTTCTGCTTTTTATTTACATACTATACTAGCATAATGCTCTTGAAGTTAGACTTGGAACCATCAGAAGTACTGAACTAGCAAAGAGGCAACTATATCGAAACCAAAATAAGATTAAAGCCCTATAAAAGAAATTAAAAGATGTCAAAGAATTATTGGCTAAGATGCCTATTTTTTGAGGATTGAAATCTCTCAAACACAGACAACTATTTCTTAGCTGATTCGTGGACAATCTAGTGCTAAGTAATCTGCTTAGTTTATATTAGAAGTCCATGCAAACTCTAGTTTATTTAGCCCACCTTGAAAATTTTACTGCAAGACATCTAGTTTACTGTTTAGTTCACACGATTTCATAGTGTCAAATCTTAGCTTTTACCGACTTTAGCTATTTACCCCAACCCAACTCGAATCAAGATGCCATAGGATTTATGCTTTGGATCTTGGCAATCTTTCTCACCCCTGCTTCAAATTCAAAGTCAAAAACTTGCCAAAGAAAAGTGAACACTTGTGAGGAAAACTGCATATGGAAGTTATAACCTTAAGAGGGGGAAACTAGAGTATCCAATCAGCTACTGTTTACTCCTATCTGAGTAACAATTCTAAATCACATCGAGCATGTGTGATTTTATGTTTCATATTTATGACAACCCTTTCTATATGCTTGGTTCTTCTGGTTATTCAACGTGCACGAAGTACTCTCATTGTTGCCATTGTTTTCATGAAATGAACAAGATGGTGATACATCTTTTCTTTTGAAACTAATAGTCATGCGCCATGACTAAAGTTGCTTACGAGCATCACATTAAGAATCTGACACTAAGAAATTCACAAATATTATTGCACAGATAATATATCCAACAAACAGTAAAGAAAAACCACCGAGTCAAAAGATATAACAAATTACCTCCTGGTCTGTATTGAATGAACCCAAAGTTCTCTAGTCTCTTAGCCGTATCTTCTGAAAAAGCCTTCACCCAGAATGACAAAGTTTCCCTTGCCAACTTCAATAAAGAAAAATAAATAGTTCCATTAGCAACTACTATGGAATTTAGAGTATACAATTGTAAGGCAAACCCTCAGATGAGACAGACTACAAAACAACAAATTAGTACATAAGTACATGTTACAAGCACCAACACCTTCTTAAAGATTGATTAAAACATTAACATATCTGCTTTCCATCAGGCCACTTCAATATTTCCCAAATTATTATGCGTGAAGAGAAGCATATTTTGTATATCCTTTCCATCAGGCCACTTCAATGTTACAAGCATCAATGAAGTGCAAGTCAAGACTATAGAAACTAATGGGCAAGGAGAAGCAGGTTTAAGATGAGATTAGGATGACATAGTATTGAACCACCACAAAGTGTTCTCAATTTCCCTGTCAGCAAAAATTTCCTTGGAACTGGCAATGAGCAACAGACACCTTTATATACATGAGAAAACATTTTGTCAAAAAAATTCACCACTTTCAAAAGACCCTCAGACAATTATGTCAGATTCAAATGTGAAGTGGTAGCTCACACATTAAGTTTATGTTACATACTGATGTAATTATTCAATAAGTTGGCAGTAGGATCTGACTGAAATTTTCATACTGAAGTGCAGATAAGACTGAAGGGTACCTTAGGAGCATCATAAACATCCAAACAATATGCATAATAACCAGTACTACTGTAAAGGTTTCTAATTGAAGATGAGGCTTCTGATCGTATATTTTTAAGGTAAAGTCCATTCCCCTTCTGCGGAGGATATTTTAACTTTGCACTCTTCCTGTTCTACGCTAAATTAGACACCAACAAGTATAAAATCATGCATGAATACAGTAGTCCACCAGCCAGATGCCATTGACAATTTAAATAACAAACAAAGAGAAAATCAATATAGCATCAACAGGAGAAGAAATTGGATTAGCATTTTAATGAGATAGCCTGCAGTAGCACCCTCGTGATTGACAGTCATGCCGACCAAGTTTAAATATTCAAGCATCGAGAATGAAATGTCAGAGCTCATGTGCTTTGTTTCTCCATAATCAAGCGATAACTGTAATTTAAAGAATCTAAACCACTAAAATCCAGAACCACAAAAGTGATTGTGTACAACATCATTCATGCATCACAATCAACTCCTACCATCCTATACTGTTTAGGTGTCCTGTATCTCCTCTTGAACATTTTCAGATGCTTTATTTTGCTTGCATCGGGTAAATTTGGAAAACTGTATTTCCATCAACAATCACTTAAGGATTTCAGCTTCGCTGGCATGAAGAAGCCGCACGACCCATGTTGGTACTTGACATGCACAGTACCGTGCTTATTGGAAAGCATCAGCACACCTGATCCATCAATTAAAGGCAAAAAATGGTGGACCAGTAAATGCTTCAACCGGCAACAGCTCATTTCAAAGTAATGGGGCCAACCAGTTTTGGTGCCTGTTTTTATATCGGTTCCAGACCAGCTCGCTAAAAACCGGCTGAAACAGTAAATTTTGGTTGGTACCTTGATTACAACTTGTCACATTAATCTCGAGCACATCCATGCATGTGTTACGAGTCTGCTCCTCGTAACTTGCCTCGGATGAACTCTCAGATGATAATGTCGGTTTCGGGTTCCTAGGGTTAGGGATTTGGGCCAAGGAAGGAGAAGGAATCTAGGGTTTAAGGAAGGGAAGGGCTCAGAGGGCTAGGATTAGATCTAGGGTTAGATCTAGGGCTTGGATTAGGTTTAGTTTAATAGGGAATTAGATCTATGCTAGGCTAAGGAAGGCTAGGATTCAAAGGTAGGTGGATACGATATGCAGGATTGGATGGTTTAGATTAGATAGGCTATGTAAGGATGGAGGGCTTAGATTAGATATGAGTGGGTAACATAAGTAGAATCCTAGGGCTAGGATAAGAGGGCGTCTAACTAGGAAAAGTGGGACCCTGTGTAGATTAGAGAATTCGTTAGTGAAGAGGCGAGGTCCACATGGGCAAGAGATCACAATCTAGGGTTAAGCGATGCTAGGATTTGGGATTGGCTGTGAATAGGGTTTGGCAATTAATGAAACTTAGGCAAGCCAGGTAAGAAGGAAAGAGGAACAGGTAGGATCTAACCTAAGGAAGAGATCGGATTTGGCTAGAAGGAAGTGATCGGGTTTAACTAGGAAATAAGGGAATGGCAACTAGGATAATGTAGTTATGTTTAGCGAATAGGAAGCTAGAGTTTTAGACAGCGTACGTGAGCTAAGGTTTAGCGGGATCTCTAGGGTTGGACGGGAGCTAAGGAGCTAGGGTTAAGACCAGGAAATCCTAGGGTTTGGACGGGTAGGAGATAAGGGGAGAGAGAGGTGAAGAAGATAAAGAAGGTTGAGGGAAGTCGGAGAAGTACCGGGCGGCAGAGGTGGATCTAGCTACGGAGAACTGGCCAAGAAGGAAGAAGGATGGAAGGTGGTCATCGATTGAAGAGAACTCTCTCAAAAGAGAACTTAGCCTTGGAATAATCCCTAATGGGGGATTATGCCTTGGAATAATCCCTGATAGAGGACTAAGCCTTCTATTACTCTCTACTCATTAACTAAACTAACTCTTCATAGATTTCGTCATGCATATATAAGAAAATACCAAGGGGAGTAGGTCCTTATCTAGAGACCTCTCAATCCTAGTCCTAGTCCTACTACAAATAAGCAAAAGCCCTTCTCAAGGAAAACTCCTACTACAAAAGCACTAAATCTTGATTCATCTAGGAAAGGAACTCATAACTAGAACTAGGAAGTAAACAAGTCTACTCAAACTGGGAACTAGGCAAGACCTAGTCCAACTAGAAGAGAGAAGGCCGACCAAGTTAGGCAAAGCTCTAACCCAACTTGGGTCGGGTCCGGCCTAGGTCCAGTTGAACCTCCTTGGCCACGGGTCCTCATGGACCGGGTCAAGTCCAATCGGGTTGGGTTGATTCCAATCCGTATCAGCATGTAAGGTGAAATTAGGAAGATCAAGAAGGCAAAATGTTGTGAGTACACACTGCCTTCAACAAGAGTAGCAGCTATATATAGTAGAACATATGCTTAAAATGTTAGAAGCAGGTACACAAGTCTACCAATCGTAAAACCACAAATATCTGGTTCAGTTACCTCATCAAGACTTAGTCCACCTATCTTTGATACACTTCCACAAAATGCGAGATCGACAATTTCTTGTCCCAAGCCATATATCTCGAATATTTGGGCGCCACAGTAACTGCTTCCAATGAAGAGCAGCATTTAACAAAGATTTAATTATCAAAAAAAAATTGATGAAATAAAAGTTTATTCCAGTGCAAATGCAGCAATTCAGAAACAACAATGCCTTCCAATCATGCAATTCATACCTGGAAAGCAAAGAAATCCCCATTTTTGAGAGAATTTTAAGAAGGCCAGATTTAATTGCCTGAAAACAACAAGATGGACAGCAGATTAGGTTAAACGGATAACAAAAGAAAGCACTGGGAAAGCATACTTGCTTGAACTAGATTCCTCAAACTCTAGTGTATTTTAAAGCATTTAAGCAAAAACATACATCAAATACTTAAGGGTATGCTGGGATACAAATATTCATCAGAAAGACACTGAATAAAAAGAGGTGTGTCTTGAAATATGATATCTTATCAACAAAAGAATTCCACATTTGATGCAACGCTATTGGATTTAGTGCAAAAAAACTTGCACACAGGGCACAACACAAATTACAAAGAATTCAAGCAAATATGACATCCTCAAAACTGGATAAATAGACAAATAGCCTCATGGAGAAAATTACAATTCTTAGTAACAATAGGAAAGATTTAGACAGGAGTAAAGACAAATTGGATTCTGAGAAATGGCCATAACAACTCAGGTTTTAAATGAAGAAATTCGTGGATAATTTTGCCAGGGTCCTTCCGTATCATAAGTTTACTAGTACGGCCACCAAATTTACACATTATGGATGGATAAGATCAAAAAGAAAGAACTTTACTCTATTCAAGAAAGTGAAAGGATAAGTGCCAGTTGTCACAGTGATGAGTCCAATCAAGATGCCACAATTTCACTATCTAGATGTACAGGAAACATCACTCCTCCCTCCAATGAAGAATCTTCTAGAAACATAAACCATCCTCGATGATGCTATCAACAATATGATGATCAAAACATAAAACACTATGCACAAACCTTGCTGAAGTTCCTTTGTGTCTGCTCCATTGTAACAGTAGGCATCTTTCCATTCTTCATTAAATTGACAGTTTTTGTGCTCAAACGCCATTGACGGCATGTTTCTAATGCCAAATATGGGCAAACCGCACTGCAGAAGTAGTACAAAGGAAACATGAAATACATAAGCAAGACAGTTTGTTAGAAATAGTAGCATGAGGTATTCCATAATAGTAAACCAATATTACATTTGCTTAATTGGAAATAGTAGCATGTGATAATAAATAACAAGTTAATCATGGAAGTTTAGCACATTGTACAAAAAGGACACACACTAAATATAAAAACTCACAAAACCAAAATATCAACCAAACTTTAATCTGGATTTTAGTTACAATAACCTTGCAAAACATTCACACCTTCCACTCCAACATGTTGTCCACCCTGAAAGCATGCATCCTGGAAACACATTTTGTGAGGTCCCACTAAAGTTTATACTGACTTAGTTTCGGGCCACCCAGGTGTAATTAATCATGGTTGTTAAGTTAGTGATGCTTGGGAATCGTTAATGTGACTACTTATGGTTTTAGATTGAGAATTTGAAGTTACGGCTAGCTTAATACGTATAACTGGTCGAGCCTTTGAACAGTGTGAACAGTTAGGCTTGGTTTGATACATATCAACATTTGACCGACATGATTAGTGTTTATGGTGCATTCAAACAATTTCCTGATTTCTGGGTTTTCAGAGTTCAAATGGGGGATTCGATCAGTAGACCCAAGAGTTCAGTGGTACACCTCAGATTCGAACAGCACATTTGAGCGCTGAGAGGTGACTTGGCACAGTGGTGTTCGAACAGAGATTTCACCGTTCCAACAGTATTTGGCGGCAGGCATAAAAATCAAGCTCTCTCTTCTCTTTTCTTACCTTACTGGTGATCTAAGGAGATATAACTACGGTGCATCCAGAGCTGCCGAAGCTGGGGGAGCAAAGCCTAGACGTCATCTATGCTTGTGAAGCCTAAACCTCCTCAACTGCTCTTGATTTGAGGTACGATGGCATACACTTGTTGCTTGCATTTGGGCTTTTTTTGTTGGGGAGAAGCTCTGGGAAGCTATTCTATGGTGGGAAAGGTTTGGACCTATCTCCTTACGGTGATCGAGTTCAAACCTACCATGAAACGACCATCAAAATGACTAGGTTCTGAACTGCGGTTCAGAATCGTTTGAACGGCCCAGCAGCCCCGTTAGAAACAACATGCACTAGAGTGCATATTGGTGCTTTTGATGATTGTGATGCATCGATGTCACAGGGACGTGCTTGATTGATGTGCCAATGTTTTGTCAGCGTTTTTTTGAGTTTTCCTCACAGTTGTGATGCATGTATGAATTTCCAATCATTTAAACAGTCTTATAGCAGCAATATTATAACCATTGATGTGGCATGTATGATCATCCTGTCCTATGCACCACATGCATATTAGGATGATTTTGATTTGAGGTCCAGCCCCTTGTGAGTGTTGTGACTAGCCAAATACCTTAGGCATGTTTAAAGGCCGGGTCAGTGATTGGGTCCACATGATGGCTTAGTACATCTAGATTGTGGGTTGGGTCTAAGATACAGTGTAAATCCAAATATACAAATTGAGGACAATCTTTGTTATGTCATTTGAGGATGATGCTCTCCAAGGATTGCCGTGCTGGCCTCCGGCAGGCTCAAGACTTGCTGGGGGCACAATGGAGAGAAGAACATAAAAGGGAGAGAGGAAAATAAAAAAAAAGTTGGTGGTGCCATGGTGGGCTTATGCGACTGTTCCAGCGGAGATGAGGGCGGATTTCGGCAGAGACAAGGGCGGATTCCGGCGGAGACGAGGGCGAATTCGGACGGAGGTGAGAGGAGCACCCGCATCGGGGCTTCGGGGGCGATTGGGAGAGAGAGGGGAGGGCTGGGATCGAGAGAAAGGGGAGAGAGAGAGAGAGTTACCTGTTAAAAGGAGTAAGTAACGGGTTTAGACCCGAAACCCGTTATATTTAATATATAAGACCCCTTACCTCTTAAACCCTAATCCCCTCCCTTCTTTCGCCGCCGCCTCCGACCTTCTTCCTTCTCTTTCTCCCTCTTTCTCTCCTTCCCCTCCTCTCTCACTGGTTCCTCCCCTCTTCTCTTCCTCTCTTCCCCTCTTCTTTCCAATCGGCACTAGCCCGTTGCCGGCCAACAACACCATGTATCGACCGGCACCAGCCGATGCTGATCAGCTCACCTACGAAATCCATTGAGCCAGAGCCGGAGCCGCTAAGCCACCGGCTCGAGATTTGCCGGCCGGCGCCAAGGTTGCCGGTCAGCAAAGGAATCCTTGATGCTCTCAACATATTGAATTGATGGCTGAGATCCGTAATATAGATTTGAGAATGATTATGTCATTGTGAATTAAAAGCCTAGCATGAGGGGGTGGATTACATGTTTGTTCCTGTGATATTCAAGAGCCACATGGATAAGACGCAACTGCAAGATGACCGCCAACGCATTGATCACTCTTGCACCCTGTTTGGCGACCGGATTTCTCACACGGATTTGAGCTCCACCCTCGTTACAAATCCCGAGCCCACCCCAAATCTCCTCCTCCACCCTCGTTGGCCAACGACAGGTGACACCCTGCCGGTGGCAAATCCGGCCTCATTGGCCTCCACCCTCGTTACAAATCTGGTCGCCAAACAGGGCCTTGATGCAATGGAGGATAGGCATGGCACCATGACACGGTCCTTGGGGTGTGCACAGTATCTCTTCAGACCGAGAGCCTTATGAACAACACATCTAGGCATAGCCAATGAGGTGCATATGAGTTGTATGTTCGACACTTTGGGCCTAGTTGAGCCTAGAGGCAACATGGTTGAACTCCATCCACAAAGTACGCACAGTATCCCTATTAGAGAGCGTATTTCCTGTGGGAAGACCCCTAACTAGAGGTCCAATAGTTTAAGTGAGCCTGATTCAGATTAGTGTGTATTGTGATTGAATGGACATTACAATTGTCTCTATTGAGTTTAAGACTCATATCCCTACTTGTGCTACATCATGAAGGTGGTCCTGATGATTTAGAGGACAGCGTACATATGCCTATAATCTCAAATCTTGGTCAAGAATAAGATAAGGACAGAATCTTACTAGTTGATAATAAAAAAAATTGAAATAATGAAGTCACAAGCAAAAGTCCAAGAAGAGAGCAGCGCTGCTAAACAGAAGGAAGGAAAATAAAAACCTGGCTCCATATCCAATTAAGCATGCGAACTGATGAGTGCTGAAACATTGGGCAGTATCGGCAATAATGGAAGCTGACATGCGCAAGCCATTCTGAATCAGATGCTGGTGAACAGCACCAACAGCTAAAAGAATAGGAACAGCTGGATGAGTCGGATCCTGATAATCACGCAGGAAAAAGGCTCAGATAACAGAAGAAACAATAATGTGAAAAGGTTATTTTCCCTCCAAAAATTGGAACTCTGATATTACTATAGGCTATACCTTTTTGTTGGAAGTGAAAAACAAAATACACTAAATATCACCTCAGTCAATGGCCTACGAGTTAGATGTCAATAGGTTGGAGAATGCATAAAACATACCAGCTCCTCAGATCGATCAGAAAGAACAAGCAGCTGTGAACCATTGCGTACAGCTTCATCAGCCGCCTCACAAAGAGTCTTCAATGTTCTTTCCAATGAGCCATCCAAACCTTTTCCAATATCGAAGAATGTTGGTAAAACTTGAGCGTTTAAGTTGGGATCACTGACTAGTGCATCAAGCTCCCCTTCATTCAGCACAGGACTTTGCAGAATTACCTACAAAATAAAGTTCAAAATACTAATTTCACACAGGCCATGTGCAACTCAACAGCCTTTCATCTCTTCCTGCATTTTAATTGGATATGTATGCACAATCATTGGAACTGCTAGAAAAGGGGAAAAAAACTAACCTGCGCTGCATTTTGAGGTCCAACATCTAAAATATTTCCACGTTTACCAATAATGACCTCAAGAGACATGACTAAGCCTTCTCGTAAGGGGTCAATTGCAGGATTTGTGACCTGAAATCATAACCGTAACCAAGTACAACCTCTTAGAGGGTTCGTTAGCTGAAAACAACAAATTACAACATCAAGAAACTTTAATTTCACAATCGTCAATGTAGTAACAGTATGAAAATACTCATAGATTTCTGTAAATGCTCCGAGGCAAAATTTCAATGACTATATTCTTCCAGCTAAGCATTCAATCTCCAATATCTATCATTTAAGTAGAGTAATTACATTTGAAGTTGACTATTATTAGTCGACATATTTTGCGGATGGTAATAAGTAAAAAACATGATAAATCTAATGATGAAGTGATTAATATGTATCCTGAACCTTACTTGGAAAGATCATGTGCTTCCACACCTCAAGAATTCCTAATGTTTTAACCAGTCAAATAGCAGCATTTGTGCTTACAAACTTGAATATGCATGTCCAAGGACAAAATCAAAGCTCTTGCAATAAACCTACATAGAATCATATGTACCTTTTCCTTTATCTTGATCTATACTTGAGGAATAGTCAGATTTATGAGCCTACGAGCAACTTTTCCTTCCTCATTCATTCATTAATTTCATGACGTAAACTGTCGGAGAATTTCTGCTATTCTTATTGGAGAAACCTATGGCTGCTTTCATCTGATAGTATATTTGATGATGCATGACACAGATGGACAGTTAGCATATAATCCCCCAGGATAATATTATTTCATTGTGCCACACATGGTGTTCTTGGAGACTTCAAAAAACAGTACATGACAAGATTGATGAATATGGATCATACATCAGAAAGATCGAATGACATGATACTCAACAGTCAAGACATACTTTAATACTATGACTCAATATCCTTTACATGCATAGTAATCAAGGATCGCCGTGCTGTCGGATCGTGTCGTGAAGGTGATCCAACCGCATGGTACATATTATTGGCATAATGCATGCCGATAGGGTGTACCCGTGCCTCCTTTGAGTGACAGAAGGTGAGAGATAGGGAAAAGGAGAAGAGCGGAGAAGAGTAGGGGGGGCATCAGAGGTGGCATCGAGGGAGACCACAGAAGCATTTGACAAGATCATGGTGGTGTTAGGGCTAATCCGAGAATAGTTGGGGAGATATCGAGCACCGTCTGGGGAGAGGTAGACCGTATAAGAATCGGGGAACAGTTAGGAACCTTAGGGTTAGCCCGATTAAGATTCTCATACAATAGTTAAAAAGGTTTTGGGAGCCAACCCGATACCCACAAACGAGATAACAAACAGTGCCATGATACAACACAAGCATCTCGCCAGTAGATTACCGGCACTATAGGTGGCATGTAAACCATGGCAGTAATATTACATACGAAACCAAAATACTTTTGAGAATGCACAAGTATCTAAAGCTACTTATGAAGTCTGATGCTATGAGAAATATATGTAACACAAAGGTACACTCATCGGAGGCTTAAAGACTAAGAGAAAAACCATCCCATTGGGAAATTATTCGTCATAGGATTGTTATAGAATGGGAATCAAAACAAGTAAACATTAAGCTAATTTTTGAGTCCTGTTTAGGTACTATCAGTTTCTCCATACTACCATCATACCAACGGATTTAGATCCCATCCAATGGTTGAGATAATAAAATGCTAACTGGGATTCTGATGTTTATTATCTCAACCGTTGGATGGGAGCTGTTTAGATCTTATCCGTTAGTATGATGGTAGTATAGAGAAACTGGTAGTACCCAAATAAGACTCCCGATTTCTCTCCCGACTCTGTAATCCTCTTTCTTGCTCAAGAATGGAAATCTAATCCCTAGACCTGTGAACTTATGACTCCACAAAGTAAAATGACCAGTTTCAAATCAGTCTTTCTGAAACAATTGTATATGTGACAAATGAGAGGGAGAGGATAACTGGCTAAAAAACACAAGCAAACTTATATTTATTCCGAATGGAAGCAACTTAACAGGTCTTCTTAAGGCAATCCCAAATTAACTTTCCGGGTCACATACATTTTTTGAAAAATACAAATTAGTTGCCAATAGCTCAATACACTGGCCAAACTGTGAAAGAAAAATACCATGATCACAAACAGAGGTGGCCGCAGTTAAATTTACATAAACAGATCTAACACACATTGAACATTTTCATTGGATATGTATCACCTCCATGGATAAACTGCTAATCATAGATGATCAAATATCAATTCAAAACTCCAAGCTTCTTAGAACAACTTTTAAAATGTCAAAAGAAGTAATAGACAGACTTCCAACACAGATTCAATCATTCCACTTACACAATCAATCGTCTCATAAATTAGCACATCAAGAATAACATGATATCTTCTTAAGCAGAACATGCTGTTAACCAAATCAACCAACTTTCCATCAGTCATGACATACTAGTTCCTAGTCTCATGAGGCAACCATCTTATTTCTAATCTTAATAGCACTGTAAGATATTTGCAACCTTCATAAATTTTTCTTGCCGGCTTAACTATGTTGGTCAACTAGTATTACCGGAAAGGCAATGGTAGAGCAAAAAGATCACTCAAAGAAGGATGGCAGACAAATGCGCATCTGACAATTGTTTGGACATTATAACTTTCCAGCAAGGAAGTATTCCCATGATCACATGTGATACAAGGTCTAGAATATAGAGACCAGTAAACTAATTCCAGTACAGCAACGGCACTTTTTGTACTGTCTCAGAAATTAAACACAAGTACAAGTGAAAGGTGGAGGGAAAGGCAACAGATGCAGAAGAGGGAAATCAGCTCAAACCATCTGAAGAAATATATACTGCCACAAAAATAACTTACAGACAAATAAATGAGTCAAATGGTAAGAAAATAAGCTATCACAACATTATAAGATTAATTTGGTGAAGTGTCTAACCAACCTGAGCAAAACGCTGCTTGAAGTAGTCATAGATCATATGTGGCTTCTGAGATAGTACTGCTAATGGGATATCATCACCCATGCAGAAGGTTGGCTCCTTGCCTTGAGAGGCCATTGTCTCAATGACCATCTGGACATCTTCGCTAGAGTAGCCAAATGCCCTGAACAAATGAGTACCCAATAAAAATCAGAGTACACCACAACATTCAAACTAGAGTTGCTGAAAAACAAGTGGAGCCAATGAAAAGAAAGAGGATATCTCAGTTTTTTGAAATAAGAATTAGCAAACAAACAAGTTCTACTGGCCTCAACATATCAGTTAACACAATGCTATGAAAAAAGAACAGCTATTTTCTTCACTTTCCTTAGCTCACCCTTATGCACTTCTGCTCTCTTTGTATCATATAAAAGCTTGCTCACATACCAAGATTTGGGTCCATTTTTGCTAATTACCAAGATTGGTCACATAGAAGGATTCTGTGTCGTCTCATAATAATCCATCCCAGTACAAATGTTCAGTAGAAGCAAGACTGTCCAAGTAATATACTCAAAATTACCAGGATTAGCAACTAACTTGAAAATTATAGCCTGTAGTTGAAGTCACCACGCAAAAAAAGGCCATGAACATTGCCAAATGCCCCAGAATCACACCATGGGTTCCAAAATACTACGATGATTATTCTAGAGGCCACCGCACAGTTATTGAGAAAATGCTTACTGCTCTCATAGTTGTTTCTTGCTTCCTAATCACTTTATGCTTCCATTTCATGCATTTATCAAGAACCATAGATGGTTAATTTTGCATATATTTCAAATAGGGCATAAATTAAAGCTTTTACGCTAGGAAGTCTTATGAAGAAACATCAGACTAGTTGTTTTGAGACAAAGAACTGGAATTGGATTAGAGAGAGGATTTAACTTAAGCCCATATATCTACACTAATCGCCTAATCTCAAGTCTCAACAAAACTTTGTTAGCTATGTTTATGTAAGAGGATGTGTCATTTTGTGAATGAAGAAGAATGACCATCTAATGTTGGGGCAAACTAATTGGAAAAACCTACTCCTCCAATATAATTATAGTGAAACTACTAAAAGAAACAGAGGAGAGTCCTACAAGATTCTGAAGAACAAAATATTGCAATCCAAGAGATAGGATACGTTCTTATTACTTCCAACTACATTCAAGAGACTGAAGTCATAGCAGAAATCAGATATAGAGACCCCTTATTTATGCCACTCGAGCAAGGAAGCGTAAAATAATCACTTGAAGCAATTGAGGCTTAGCAGTTCAAGTAAAAAGCGTAACATGTCAAAACTCAATTAAGCAAAATGAAAATGCAGAAAACATTCGCACCAAAAGAAGAAGAGTGGTCTCTATGGTCTATATGCTATTTTACATATAAAAGTCCAAATGAGCAGCTTATGTCAACCAGCAAATTCTACTGTCTAGCATGTCCATAAATATAGAACACTAGGAATCAATCCTTACTCAAAGTCAAAGTACTATGGCTTAACTTCGTAAACCCTTCCAATGTGTTAAAAGGCGTTTTTAGTATTTGATTAGTCAAGTGACCACATAGAGCCCAGAAAGACAGCAGATGCCTAGGTGAACTGGGAAATAAGAAGCTAAGCAACTAATATCGATAATTTGATACATTAACAAAAAAACCATTTGACAAAAAAGAGATGTTAATGCTGTTATTTAACCTTCCAATAAGCTAAAAGGAACCCTCAAATGTAGTTTTGTTTATGAGAGAAAGCTGGTTGTGGTGACTAGAAGAAAGCGCATTTAAGGTATGAAAACAAATGATGTCCGTACAGAATGACTCAAGGAAAAGGCTACTACACTTAAAAAATTCCGACTAGAGCTTGGGTAAAAGATGCATTATATCTCTCAAAACTTAAATTTCCAAAAGCAAAATCATATAATCATCTATCAGCTTCAAATTATGGATTATTGTGCGAAATTGAATTAGACATATATGAATCCATCTACCCTATCTAAACCTCCTCAAATAAATTATTCCTAAATGAGCCACTCTAGCACTTACTTGGAGTCGTTTAATGGTCAAGAGCCTCGTGCAACTACATCGGCCCTATGCAAAAAGCATCACTTATCAAGGACACCGTAAGTAACCTAACCCACCCTTTGATATTTCTCCTCACAATCAGGTCAGGTTATGGCCTATTGCTCATAAGGAAATGGCCTAGTAAACCTTTTCCATTTCTTGCCCATTCTCTATAGACACTTATATCACTCCAAATGCAATGGAAATCCCATGAGAATATATCAAACAGAACATATAACTTAAATGCCATGACCTAAATTGTCCAATTGAATAACCATCCCACAAAAAATGTACTTAATGTAATGCCAGATTCATCATAAATGAAACACTCATATGAAGAGCTCCTACTACAATCGGTATCATATATAATGGAGAAAAATAAGTTTATATGCTGTATTTCAAATCTTACTGTTGATGTTTCAAAATTGTTTCATTGTCCATAGTGACAGTTGAGAGAAAGTTGGCTGGTTTAATCGATCGTGTATTTTCAGCCAACCACTTTCCATAGGGGTTTGAAGAGGCTACTCTCTGTTTCACATCTGTATTTTCATAAACCTAAGAAAGAAAAGGTATCAAATTATTAGTTCATCTAACCATGGGTAAATACTGTAGCAACAGGTTCGAGAAACTAGCTAGACAAAGTACTTAAAAAGAAGTAAAGGATGCCCCTTATCAATACGGTAATTACAAGAAATTAAGTGCCATTCCAGGATATAAGCAGAAAATAGTGATAGCATTATGCCAAATCACAACCACTTCAAATGGTAATGGTGCCACTAAGTTTTATACAGAATAACAAGGTGCATGAAGTTGTGTATCCTACATCTGCCACAAAGTGTCAGGCATAGCACATGTATTATGTTACAATAAGCTTCCTAATGACAAATATGGGTCAAAAAGCATCCAAACAATTACCAGTAAACAAAGGGAAGTACTTCGAAAATAGACAACATACTTGCTAAAAACAGTCGTCATTAATAAACATATGGAAATTCACAAAAGTGAAAAACTGATTGTGCAAACCTGACCGCCCTCCAAGTCGACAGTTATCATCATTCCTGGGCCTAATCGACCTTTCATCATGACCTTTGACTCGTCCATTGGAAGAACACCAACCTCCAGAAGACACCAAAAAGCAATGACATAGGAGAACAAAATCTTTAGAAAAAAGCAAGCTAAAACTCTTCCAGCTTGAAGAAGATGGAAAAAAGCTAGGACACAGTACCATGATTTTTTAATTCAAAAACTAAGCAAATACTCTACTCAACATTCCACAGCTAAAATATTAAACAATAAAAAAGCAAACTACTTCACTTTCATAGGTTAGACCTTAGGAGTATCTTTTCCTTGAGCTAAAACTAAGGAAATGGTCATAGGTGAACCTCAACATTATCTAGAAAACTTTCTTCATTAGATTCTGAGCAATACAAAGCTTGATTAAGTGGTGAGGATTTAAGATTGAATTTTAGCTTAAGAGATGGCCATATTGTCAATCAAGGATTTATGCCCTTATTGGCATGTTGTGATCAGGTTTCTTTGCATCATATTTGGGTTTTCCCTTTATTTGTCATACCATTTGCAGCTCTGGAGTAGAATTGTTTTAGCTTCGGATTAAAGGTGCTTCTCAAGGGGCTATTGCTATCTATAGATGTCTACAAGGTAACTCAGGCTCCAATTATTAAGCAGGCAACATTCTTCTCCTCCTTCTCATTCCAATTATGAGAGACAAAGAAATTACTTGGGTTGAATCCACAACTTATATCATCTTAGTCTTCACCCCAACGATACAAGAAATCAAGGAGGAGAGCTTAAGGGTTGTGCGGCTTCAGCGGTACAAAATTGGAAAGGCCCCACCTATAGGCTTTAACAGAATCCCAGCTGCATACAGAAGGACGAGAGGGCTATTCAATGCCCTCCTTTAACTACGAAGAAGACAAGAACAAAAAGAGATGCCTCACTTAAACAACGATGAACTCAAGTATTGGAAGAAATTATCCTTTTGGTACCTGTCATATATGATGCCTAACAAACAAGTTGTTGGTTTTCACCCCAAGCACATGCTCTTTGACACAAGAATAAGCTACAGCAATGAAACAAACCTTTCATGCAAATTTCAAAAGAATATACACTTTCTTCTCAAAATTCTAGGTATTGGCTCTTGAGGTATCTAGCAAAGTGCCACTAGATGACCATTAATAGGAAATTGGGATTTAAAGAGTCGAGATCGTACGAGAGCACTGCCAGGTAACCTCTTTCTAAAATGCGGTTAGTGGCGGTCAGATGCAGCAATAATGCACTTCTTTTAGCAGCAAAAAAAACCTTAAACCACTGACCAAAATACATCCACGGAAAATCAGACCTCCCAAATTCTCTACTGAGCACTAATGTCTGCATATAAGTTGACAAGTTCTTCCCCGAAATGAGATCTTCCACTAAGGGGCTGTTCGGTTACAGGAAAGTGGGGAGAGAAACCGGCTAGTTTCTTAAACTGGCCCAGCTTTTGGCGTTTAAAAGCCAGAAACTATGATGGAAAGTGAGAGCCTCAACTTTCCATCTACCATCACTTTCTCCTTTTTTTTTACTTTCCCTCAAAATGTTAGAAAGTGGGAGTTACCTTTCTTATTACTTGGTCACATGCTTCAGATCTACTTTCTAATATTTCCTTTCCTAACAAAACCAAACACTAGAGAGTGACATCCACTCTATGGGGAGCATATAACTCACTTTCTCTCACCACTCCCTACAACCAAACAGGCCTTAAAGGATAGTTTCTTTTAAGGATTTCTGCGCTATGTGGCATTGTGTTCGCCGCCTGAAACATGTAGTGTCAGTAAGATCAATATCGTGGTTTGCGGCTTAATAGGTCCGATTTGGTTGTCAGATCTCTGCGCCTGAAACCAACATGTTATTTAAATGTATAAAATATTATAACCTAATCTTCAAAGAAACCAAGGATTCCTGTGTCAGCCGGTATTTACCTGAGCCGGTACGAACCCCCCTATGGGGAGCATATACCTCACTTTCTCTCTCCACTCCCTACAACCAAACAGGCCTTAAAAGGATAGTTTCAATTAAGGATTACTACACTAGGTGGCATTGTATTCGCCGCCTGAAACATGTAGTGTTAGTAAGATCAATATCGTGGTTTACGGCTTAATAGGTCCGATTTGGTTGTCAGATCTCTGCACCTGAAGCCCACATGTTATTAAGTGTAGAAAATATTATAACCTAATCCTCAAAGCAACCAAGGATTGCCATGTCGGCCGGTATTTACATGAGCCGGTACGAACCCCCCCCACCCCCCCACCCCCCGACCCCGATACCAATTTGGAGGACCGAGTGTGTCGGCCGAAAGCGGTTTCGGGTTATTTAAGTGTATAAAAAATTATAACCCAACCCTCAAAGCAAGGATTGTCATACATGTTGGTATTCACTGAGCCGGTGGGGAACCATAACAAAAAACACAACATATCTCCTACACCTTGCTTGCGACACTGATCTCTCTTGCCACATGCTCTGACAACCCCCCCCCCCCCCAAAAAAAAAAAAAGCCCTATTCGTATCTCCTTTCCTCCTCTCATCTTTTCCTACTTATCTTCTCTCTTCCTTCCTTTATTCATTGTGAGGAGACCCATCAACACATGCCATGCCACTGGCACAAAAATTCCTGGTCTATTCTTTCAGGGAGGCACACTAGATGAAACGATTTGGCAATAATCAAATATCAACATTTTCTAACCAGCCCATAAAAAGGAAAGGGCAATATTTTGCAAGCTATAACCGATAGGCTAATTCTAGTGGCCTGTTTAATACGAGAAGGCTTGGGTCACATCCCTTTCGCTCCACTATGGGAAACTATGAAGCCAAAGCCCCAACACCTTTACGACTCTCCATTCTTCATCAACAAGCACTAGGTTATAAATACATAATAAGAGAAAACGCTTCCAAAAACCTGATAGCCATTTAAAGAAAATTAAGAGCAATGTGATATAAAAGAAAGTGAAAGGAAAAACAAAGAAGTTCTCTATATGATCATCCTCTCAATGACGTAGATGACACCATGGACACATATGCAAACATTATGACATTAGAAAAGTGGATAAACCTGATAACAATAAACAACTATCAACAAACAACAATGTGGCTTTTATTATGGATATAATACCTCTGATGCAACATAAACCATATTGTCTGTAGTTCGCCAATAACGAGCAGGACGAAGACCATTGCGGTCAAGGCAGGCCCCTACTGTCTTCCCGTCACTAGATCAAATGCAAAAAAGAGATAATCAATAGCCATTTTGTAATTCAATGACACATAGGTGATAATTACAGGAATTCTTGCACATTGACACAAACATACATGTGCACTGAGGCGTGAACACATGCACACACGAACAGATCCAAAAACAGATGGACTTTTATAAGTTAAAAGATGACATGTGGTACTTCTTTTTAACTTAAACATACTCAGACACTGATTTAGGTGCAAGCAAGGATTGCCCTGTCATTGGTACACTCCGAGCCGACAACCTGCCGGCATGGTACGTACCGCCGGTACACCCCGTGCGGACCG
Organism: Narthecium ossifragum; assembly: GCA_963920575.1. Lineage (NCBI taxonomy): Eukaryota > Viridiplantae > Streptophyta > Magnoliopsida > Dioscoreales > Nartheciaceae > Narthecium > Narthecium ossifragum. The sequence continues at coordinate 23,616,048 of OY986966.1, forward strand.
GCATGCAAGAAAGGAGGAGAGAAGGGGAAGAGGAGAAGAAATGAGGAGGAGAGGAGGAGGAGGAGGAGCTGTCAGCCGCCTTTTCGTCGTCAATGAGAGAAGAGGTGGGACCAAGGATTACCGTCCCGGTAGCACACGCCGTGCCGACAGCCTGCTGGCACAGTAATGAATGCCGGACCGGCACACCCCCGTGTCATTCTCATTTTTCCTCCTACTTCTTGGCACGGTACGGGAGGACGGGGGGATTTCCATGCCGCTAACCCCCGGCACGGAAATCCAAGGGTGGGATGGTGGCGGCCGAAAGGGAAGGGGGAGTATCCTGTGTAGTTTAGAACTTTAAATTAGGTTGTCTTTTTTTATCGGGTTTAGGCTATGTAACCTGGATAATGGGTTATTGGGTTTGGGTTTTAGTAACTTGAGTCATAAGGGTTATTGGATATCAGGTTTGGCTTAAGTAGAGGGAAAAAAAACAAAACCTAACCCTAACATCCCTCTGACCCTGACGGCGCCGCCTTTCATTCCCTTTCTTCTCCGACAACGGCTCCGGCGACAGGGGCTCCGATGATGGCGATCCTCCCTTCTCCTCCCACTCTCCTCCCCTCTTCTCCTCTTCTCTTCATCCTCCCCTCCTATTCTCCTCCCATCTTCTCCTATCTTCTTTTTACATTTTTCCGATAAGTACTGGCCGAAACCGGTATGAACCGTGGAGTGCCGGCCAAAACTGTAGAGTTCGGCCAGCACAGCCCCGGTTCACCCCCAAAAAGGTATCGGGGGGTTTTTCATGTCGGGGAGCCACCAGCTCAATAAATACCAGCCGGTACGCACAGTTCCAACCGGTATGGCAATCAGAGGTGCAAGTACAATCAAAGTTCAGGCTAAGCATATCACAGGCTCACAACTATTAATTTGTCCAAAATTTGACCTGTTAACCTAGCATGCTTCACAAGTATATATAATACAATTTATTGCGAACTTAAGTATCCTGATCATCCTACTACAACAACAAAAAATCAATCATTCAGAAGACATTAATTGATCGAAAAAAAAACCAGTTTAAAGACACTAAGCAATAGAAATCTAAGATCACATTTTTCAATCTTTCCAAGAAAGTGACATATACTAATGAGAAAAAGAGGACAAAAAATATTTTGACTGCTTATGAGTTTTCCCACAGCGTTAAGAGAGATGCTCTATATTAGTTTATGTAACACTACACCTGCCACATAAAATCCCCCCCCCCCCCCCCCAACCACCCACACCCTCCCTCACTCAATCAGTTTAAACCATCTACTAATGAGAAAAAAGAGGGGGAAAAGGACTTTGTTGCTCATGAGTTTTCCCACAGCTTCAACAGAGGATTGAGTTGGAACTCAAGATCGAAGCTGCTAATCACGATCTTCCACAGCCGAACCACCTTAAATAATGTGAATTCATTAGACAAGCTGATGAAGAGATCAAGAAAGAAAGATCCAATGAATTACAAGCTAAATGTGTGAGGTCCTGGGAAAGTTTTCCAACTTAGCTTCAAGCCTTAAAACTGTAAGCATGTAAAAATAAGTAGTTTTAATGGAATGTGCAACCAGCATGTTTTAAAGCCTCATTTGCCACCTTGACCAAATGCTTTCGACTCTCTCAAGCATTCTATTATCAAGTTTCCGGAACCAGTTTCCAGCATTTTCCCTTAATTCTCTATTGAGCAATGATTACTACATGTCTACATTAAGTGCCAAATAGGCACCAATTATTGGTTTTGATTGGAACCAAATTTCTAACTTCACTTATTTTACTTTGAAATCCTGATTTAGATATTTCTATGAAATTTATTCCAAGTCCACTTAAAGCAATTATGACTTGCTGAATCACATACAAATTTGCATATATTTCATTAGGCTCATGCAGAAAAGAATAATACATTATTCGGCTAATGTCGAGTTGGTGATGTCAAACATACACTAGCAAAAGGATTTTGCATCTACATAACAAAATTTACCTGAATAAAAGTAAAGCAGGTCCATCCCAGGCCTCCATTTGTCCTTTGTAATAGTCATAGAAATTAACAACCTATAGTAGGAAACACTTCAAACTAATTCACCCTTAATAAATAGTATAAATACTGCTGTATATTGTATTGTGAAAATTGCAAACCAATCCTTCTAGAAAAGCCCGTAGACACAGAATATTAAAATTGTACATGGATTTATTTTATATATATCCCTGTGATATACATACAAATTGGGAAGTCCTCATCTTGCAACTCTTCTATTCTATCTCAGGGATAAGGCTTCATGGTTCTAGTTCAAAAGCATAATCCTTTTACCCAAACTATATAAACCTCACCTCGGGATATTTTATCATCAACGTCGGATGATTCTTATATGCCTCAGGGACAAGAATCATTAGAGCTTCAGCAGGGCTTCGACCACTTCTTAGCAAAATCTGATGACATTGAGAAAAGAATGGACTCAATTAACCTATCTAAAAGAAAAGCATCAAAGACCAATGCACATCTACACAAAAGAAAATAGAAAATGACTAATAAACATATGCAAAACCAAGTTAACGTGCATCTGAAAAGTTCTATGCCTTTTTGAATAGAAATCTCCAATAAGCTAATTGATCAAAACATCCCCACAAGGCACTAAAGTTAAATCTCTGCAAATGGTATCCAAAATGCACCAACAAGATTTCATTTACTTCAATGAAAATAACTACTGTGCATTTCATGCACCTTCACCTGCAGACACCTATACTCTTAAATAATTTCTTAAATTTTTTATACAGAGGTGGTAAGTTTAGGTAAATGTCACCAGCTTTCACACTACTCTATTAAATAAGCTCCATTGAATAGAATTATGTCTCAGCATGTCTAAGAATTCGAGTGCAAAAGCACTAATATCACAAACTAAACTTCTATGAAGTTTCACCACTAACAAATTCATGCCAACGAGTTGCATATATTCATTTCCTTATCCGTCCAACCCATTGAGGACTCAAACCCAAAACCCCCCAACTCAAACCCATCGAGTTCATGTCAAGCTTCTACTTTTCTCCAACTCCGACATATCTCTTTTATCCTTTTACTCTGCTTTATGTAACAACCACATTCCCATTTCATTGTGTAACAACTTAAACTCACCCATGAAGAAGCATCAGGTTACAGTGGAAACCACTTCAGCAATAAATGCGGCTGAATCAGACGTTTGATGCAGCAGGCAGCGGGCTAAACTGCCAAACCGGACCTGATGTTGCATCAATTAATGCGTGAAACAAACAGGTCTTATGTTCTCTAAACGATTTATCGAATGGTCAAGAAGTGCTAAAATGTACTGCTAAAAAAAAATTGGATACTTGACATAAGAGTCCAAATATAATTTTGATAGAATTTGAGGACTAAGGTATTGAGAAGGAATCAAGTGACAACATTGGCTCATATCTTTGGTACATGTAGAACTCAGGAGAAAAGGATGAGGTGTCAATGCTTGTATCACATGTCAAATATTGAATGATGAGGTTTCTGCTCGTGCTAAGTGTCAAAGATGGAAGGGTGAGTTGTCAATAATTGTGCTACGTGTAAATAATATCTCCTTGGTGTGTGGATATGTAGAGACATAACACAAGGTGGGATATGAAAGTATTACAAGAGAAATTTGAGAATTGGATTAAGAAGCTAAGGGAATATCATGCCACTGGAAAAAGAAGAGGAAACCAAATATCTTTCAAAATCATTAAATAAGTTCATATATAATTTTCAATAAGCTTCACTGCGAAGGATATTCAAACATATGCCAAAGTGAAGGTTAAGATAGATATTGAAATTATCGATGACAATGACAACTTGACTTTTTGGAATAGCATCTTCTCAATCCAGCTTGTGGTTCGTGAACAATTCAAGTTCGTTCGATATTGGGTCGAATCGACTCGTTCATTTAGCTAATGAGCCGAACACAAGCCGAAAGTTTGAGCTCGAAATATAAACGAGCCGAACACAAGCCGAAAGTTTGAGCTCGAAATATAAACGAGCCGAACTCGAGCAAGGTCCAGCTCGGTTCGTGTTCGGCTTGATATCGTACATACATACATGCATACATACATATATGTTTATTCAAAGTGTTTTTGTATTTTTAATGAATTTATTAGATTTTTTATATATACACACATATGTTTATTCAGAGATTTTTTGTATTTTTTATGAATGTACTAATGTTTTAGATCTCAACTATCTGATCATGTAATCAAGGGCCAAGATTGAACTAGCCATATATAAAGGATTTGAGGTGAAAGGTAAGAAAGTAAGGTTCAGACTGGCACGTGGATTGCTGTTGCGGGGGCCATGGGGTCATTTGAAAGTTTGAATTTATTAGCACCAGGCCGACACATGGGTTGCTATTGTGAGGACCATGGGGCAAGGATTTCCTTGCCGATCGGCAACCTTGCTGCCGGCCGGAAAATATCGAGTCGGTAGCCCACCGGCTCGAAATCTAGGATTGGCTCTGCTCCGGACTATTCGGCCTTGAGCTGATCGGCACCAGACGATGCCGGTCGGCATTGGATGTTGCCGACCGGCAACAAGGTGGTTCTGGTCGGCACATCCGATGGGATCTATAAAGGAGGGGAAAAGGAGAGGAAGAGGAGAAAAGAAGAGAGGAAAAGGGAGAGGAAAGGGAGAGAGGGAAAAAAGAGAGAAGGGGAGGAGAAAAGAAGAGAGGAAAAGGGAGAGGAAAGGGAGAGAGAGGGAAAAAGAGAGAAGGGGAGGAGAAAAGGACGGAGGAAGGAGAAGGAGAGGACGGCGATGGCGACGGCGACAAAATGTACGAGACGGCCTTTTAGGGTTCATTCGATCTTCGATGGATGTTTTATAGTTGAGCGGGTTTAGTTAACGGGTTTCGGGTTAAGCGGGTTTAGTTAATGGGTTTTGGGTTTTAAAACCCGTATTCTATATTTTAAAAGCCCTAACCCTAAGCTCCTCTTCACTTCCGTCGCCGCCGCCGCCCCTCGCGCACCCTGCTTCTCTCGCGATCAACTGCCGTCACCCACCTCCGACTCGTTCTCTCTCAGTCGCTTTCACCGCCACCGCCTTGGAAGCTCATCTCCGGCTCCCAAAAACTCCTCGGTGACCTTCTCCGATCAAAACATCACTGGCACCTCTCTCTCATCACACCTTGCCGACCGGCAAATAGGTCGGCACTGCCGATGCCAACAGCAAGTCTCGAGCCGGCCGGATCCTTGCCATGGGGTCATTTAAATTTATTTGCACCGCCTGAGGCCTCCCATAAAATGGATTACGGAAAAGTATAGTTCCACATCGGTTAGGAGATAAAAGGAAGGGAGGTGAGCGACTATAAAATGATAGAGGTTCCCTCATTTGACAATGGGCTCATCTTGCTCGTGACCCAACTCTCAAGTCCAACTATTGCGGTGATCAGCTAGTCTAGAGCCGAACATAAGTTGTGACCAAGCTACCCAAGCCAAGTTCGAGCAGGCTCGAGTTGAACCGAGTCGAACTCAAGCAATGAGTTCCCAACTCGAGTCGAACTCGAGCCAAACTCGAGCCAAACTCGAGCCAAACTCGAGCCAGGCTCTAGGAACTTCGAGCCAAACTCGAGTTGGCCTCAGCTCGATCGGGTCCAGCTCGTTTATGCCCCTAGCATCTTCCAAGGGTTACCGTGCCAGTGACATGTGTCGCATTGGTGTCTGGCCGGAAAGAGACATGCCGGTGAGCACAACATGTGTTGACACAAGGCACGACATCTAGAACTGACTCACTGGGAAATATCTGCCACAACTATTAATAACCTTCAAATCTAGTGACATGACTGCATAGAGAGTAGGACACATGAAATTCTGCCCACAACTAAGAGCATAAGCAACAATTAGATGTAGACTTTATGTAGCAATTTGACTAGAGAATATCATTAACATCTTCAATACATAAAGTCCTTGCCAATGCAAATACATATCAACTCATAAAATGGATTGTTGAGGCAATTTTCGTGCAGGTCGACACTGTCCGTGCCCACTGATATGTATCATGCTAGCACAATACATATACTCCACATAGGTTTCATGCCTAGTACATTTCTCTCCCGAAGAGCCTCTATGCCAAGTGTCAGCATTGGCACGTATTGCACCAGCCAGCATGGCACGACAATCCATGACTCAGACTTTTCAAAAGCAATACTTTCTTGTTTTCCGTCATAATTCCACGCCATAGGGCACTAATTGTTGGCTCATAATAGCGGTCATAATTTGAACAAAGACAAAACATCAATTAAGTGAAAATTATAAGTGCATCAAAAGGCATGCCTCAATGATTCTGAATATAGAATTTGACGCAGTGGACTGCATATATTAAGGAGTATTGTACTAAGCGAACTATTTGGACTTTGGACCAAATCCATCCAGTGCAAAATCAAATTTTGGAGTTTTAAACTTAGATATCCCACACTATAGATCATGAGCTACATCCTCTATACTACCTAAATCAGACATATGTACTCTATAATAGACTGCCTATTGTTCAGAGCCTGCAAAATGGATAGCCAAACAGGGTATCTAAGTGTTAATAAGTTGCCAAATGTAAACATGTGCAGAAAAATACCTATTTGAAAGCAGTAAAATGTCAGACTTTTTTATGCTTTAGTTCTGTTGTAAATAGGTTGCCTATTGAAAGCACCTTCAGGCATATAACTCAATGCTAACAAACAAACTCATGTGACGTAATCAAAAAACATTAACAAATCTATCCCAGAATGTTAATAGTTGCACGTCAGATTAAATATGAGTGGTTATTACATACCTCTGCTGCACTATCAAGATTAGCTGAATCAGATGCCTTTGGGTTACCAAAAGGGCGAATTTCATTCTCACGACCACGCCAAACAGGGGATCTAATTGTTGCTTCCCGAGACTGCATCCAGTTCAAATTCCCCTATAAGAACAAATCATTAGTTAGTATGACTACAACTGATTACAGAGTTAAGTTCAGATTCAAGAGCCAACAACATATAGGTAAATATGTAACTAGATTGAAGATATGAAACCTGTATAGTGTTGATCTCTCCATTATGACCAAGCAATCTCATTGGTTGAGCAAGAGGCCACCGGGGACTAGTGTTTGTGCTGTATCTTCTATGGTAGATGGCAAAAGGAGTCTGGTAAAGATCATTTTGCAGATCCAGATAAAACTGCCCCAAAACTTCAGAACGAAGCATCCCCTTGTACACTACTGTTTGACTTGACAATGAACAGAAGTAAAGCTCATCTCCCCATTCTTGTGACATTACCGCACGCTCAATTAGCTTCCGACAGATATACAATTCCCTTTCAATATCTTCTCTGTTCTCCTCTTTTGAAATTTTCACAAACACTTGTTGTATATTAGGCAAAGTTTCCTTTGCATAGTGACCAACAACTGATGTATTAACAGGAACAGGTCTCCATCCAAGAAGCTCCAAACCCTCTTCTAGAAATATCTTTGTGACAACTGTAGAAATAGTTACTTAGACTTTAAATTACATAAGAAGCACAGGTTCCAATCTGAACTGCAAATGCGGTTAGATTTGCAGAACTGAGGCAAGACAAGAAAAAGATCCAAGAATAAAAAACAAGACGTAACCTAACCGACTAAATTTAGTCCAGGAAATGAGCATAAAGAGTGAAACATCCAAAGAAAAATTTCAAAAATCAAGTTTCCAAGCCAGTACAAGACAACAACATAAAATTCAGAACTAGAAGTCAAAAGCTTTTCAATACAATCTTGGTAATAGACCTTTGGGCATACTTGGTCGGTTTGGATTCTCCTACAATTAGGTGTAGCAATCCGGGTCATAACCCGCGAACCCGACCCGAAATAAACGGGTTTGGGTTTGGTGTAATCGGGTTCGGGTCATACCAGTTTATGACCCGCGAATACGCGGCTAGACGGGTCAACCAGTTTACCCGTTTAAAAGGAAAAAAAAAAGAAAAAAAACCCTAACAAGCTAACCTCCTACCCGCCGCCCTTCTCTTCCTCTCCTCCTCCTTCTATGTTCTCCTCTCCCAACCGCCGCGGTGACAGCGGCATCGATCTGGATCTGGGCGATAGGCTCACCCCTGAGCACCGCCTCCACGGCGGCTTGGCACAGCTGCCAGCTCGCGGACGCCAACCCTCTCGCCGGCCGCCCCTGTCTTCCTCTCCTCCTTCTCCGTTCTCCTCTCCCAAGTCCCAACCCTCTCGCTAGTCACCCCTCTCTTCCTCTCCTCCTCCTTTTCCGTTCTCCTCTCCCAACCCTCTCGCCGACCGCTGGTCTTTCCAAGCCCCCTCTCGCCGGAACACAGGAGCCCTTTCCCTCTCCGATCTACCTTCCCGTCAGCCACTACCTCCCCTCCGTCCTCGCCCCCGATCTACATCTCTCGACCGTTCTTCTCCTTCTCGACGACGCCGCGACCTCCCCGAGGTCCCCCCTACATCGAAGACGGCCCTCCCCGTCACTGGCGACCTCGACCCCGAGTTCGGCCGCCGCCGCCCGTTCCTCCATCTCCTCCGGAGCCGGCACCACCCGAAGTCTCCTTCCCTTCCAACGGCACCCGACAGCGTCTCGACGCCGCCCGCAGACCTCCTCGCCGGAAGCTCCGCCCAAGCTCCTCAACCCTCTCGGATCCGGCGACGCCACCGCTCTACACTGCCACCCACGGTCTCCCCGACCCCATCCGGTCCTAGATCCAGATGCCAGAGGCTTCCACGACTTCTCTCCGGCCATCCTCCGACCAGATCCGGCGACCAAGCGCCGCCTCCTTGCTCTTGGGTCGTTGTCGGCAGTTGGGTTGTTGTCACTTAGGCGGGTCGGGTCGGGTTGACCCGTTTATAAATGGGTTGAGTTCGAGTTGATAAACCTGACCCATTTATTAAACGGGTCGGGTTCGGGTTTGGCTTTTGGGTCGAGATATCAGTGCTCGACCTGACCCGAATCCGACCCGTGAACTCGAATTGCCACCCCTACCTACAATTGGCTACATAGAAAACCCAAAAGCTATATTCACTAAAGACTGAAATACCCACATTATCACTACAACCTGGATTTTAGGTTGTAATTACTAGCAAATTTTCAAAATCAAGTTTTATTTAAGGATGATTTAGGTGCACAGAAGTGGGATCACAAAATGGAAATGGTGGACCACTTTTGGATGTTGGTACCACTTTTGGATGTTGGGGTTGTTTGGATGTCGAAAAAAAGAGAAAAATGATGGACTTTATTTCACAAGTGATCCCTTCCAACATAGGAAAACACTTAACTCCTTTAGACAGTAAAGTGGACAAGGTGACCAACTTTCCCAAAGTCGAGGCCCCACTCTTCCAAAAACATTCCTGACTTTTATCGATCACCTCTACTTCTACCCTCCCTTATTTTGGTCACCACCTTTTCTCTCTTGACCCTTCTCGCCCCTTTAGGGACCACTACCTAAAATTGCCCTCGGCCTTGTCAATGCGACCATCAAGGTCTCCAACTCCTACCATGACTTCCTCTCCAAGCTTCAATCTCTCACTTCTGCCCTTTTATCCCAAGCAAGCCTATCTAGGGGCCAGGTCGCTAGTAATATAGCTTTATATGATCTCGCTGTCCCATTTTACCCACACTAACCCCAAAAAATAGTTTAAGCCAACTAACCTAGCAAGTAAAAAATCTCCGGTCTCCCAATTCTGTTACCCACATATCCTCAAAAATGAATTTAAGCCAGCTACCCTAGCAAGTAACCAATTCCTTCATCTTCATTTGTGTCAAAACTTTAGATCACTCATCAAACTTATGAGTTAATGTTCAATCATGCACAATATCATTTCCTTTCATTCCTCCTAACCAAAAAGCCTAGAACTAGTTTCTTGTCCGTCTTGTCTTCCTTCTGTGCTATATCCCAAGGATTGCCATACTGGCGGCTCGCGCCGTGCCGGCCTCCGGCCAGCTCGAGACTTGCTGCCGGCACCGGCAGTGCCGACCTATTTGCCGGTTAGCAAAGTATGATGAGAGAGATAGGAGCCGGTGAAGTTTTCATCGGAGAAGGAGGCCACTGAGGAGTTTTTGGGGAGCCGAAGATGAGCTTCAGAGGCGGTGAAAGCGACTGAGAGAGAGAGAACGAGTCGGAGGTGGGTGACAGCAATAGATCGCGAGAGAAGCGGGGGGGAGGTGGCGGAAGTGAAGAGGGGCTTAGGGTTAGGGCTTTTACAACTTTGAATGCGGGTTTCAAAACCCAAAACCCGTTAACTAAACCCGCTTAACCCGAAACCCGTTAACTAAACCCGCTTAACCCAAAACCCATTAACTAAACCCGCTTAACTATAAAACATCCCTCGAAGATCAAACGAACCCTAAAAAGCTCATCTCCTACCCTTCGCCGCCGTCGCCGCAGAATCTCCATCTCCTTCTCCTTCCTTTTCTCCTCCCCTTCTCTCTTTTTTCCCTCTCTCTCTCCCTCTTCATCTCTTCTTTCCTCCTCTTCCTCTCTTTTTCCCTTCTTTATAGATCCCATAGGATGTGCCGACCGGAACCACCGAGTTGCCAGCCAGCAACATCCAATGCCGACCGACACCATCTAGTGCCGATCAGCTCAAGGCCAAATAGCCCGGAGCCATAGCTGGTCCCAGATTTCGAGCCGGTGGGCTACCGGTCCGATATTTTCCGGCCGGCACCAAGGTTGTCGATCGGCAAGGAAATCCTTGCTATATCCTCTCTTTATTCCTTTTCCCCAAAAAGCATCCTCTTCATCAAGTTTTCCTTGTTTGCCCTTCATATATGGCCTGCCATATTGTATTTTGCTTTGTCATTTTTATGCCTGCCAGGAGCCTTTTTTCCAAATCTGTCATCCATCATCATCAGTTTTCAACTCTCTCTATTGCAATTTCTTCCATATACAATTAGATTCCATCTAATGAAACTCCACACGAAGGGCGAAGTCCTAGCAGTGAAAATTGGTCTTCAATTAAGAACCTGAATTTGTAATTCATCCCTAATCCAGTTCTCGGGATTTTTACTCTATAGAGATTAAGTGAACACTTTTGCAAGCTAAGCATAAATTTAATTTCTCAGAACCATACTTGTTATCTGAATCAAATCTTTAGCTCATAAGTTTTTTTCATTTAAGCTCTAGCCATAAAGAAGCTGTCTGATCTAGCCTTCTGGCATTAGGAAACATATGGTAGTCCATAGTACCTAATGTGTTCCTTCAGTTACTCATATCCTGGTTCATAGGTGCAAGTCACTCCGTAAAGTATGTCCTGCTCACTATTGTATGATCAGGAAACAAAACTTATTATCTTTATGCACTTCTATGAAAAAACAATACATCTTCTAGCCTTTAAAAGCTGAAAGTCTAAAAATATCAATTGGTCAGTCATGGTTGAAATTTACTAGAAATCTGAAGACTCATTGAGATAAAGGAGTAGCAGGAAGCACTTGAAAGGAATGCAACTTGCTAGGCTTTCATTTAGAGAAAGATCTTACTGTTAGAAGTTCCATTTGGACCAACCATTGTTCTCCATCCAATTTGCAATCAAGGCATCTACAAAATTACACGACTATTTCCAGACAAAAAACTATATGATCATTGTGAATCTTGTGATACCTTACAGAATAAGTCATGCATAAATGTCGAGATTCAAGGATTCAATATACTTTAGGAAATATTAGAATCAATGAATAAAGAGTCATTTAATTCTTAATTATTATTTTAAATAATCGTTAGTCAGTATCACCATACATAGTGTTCTGTTATTTTCCAGAACATTTTTGACTCGATAGTTTCGTTCTCAACCAAGATATAGAACTAAGTAACTAAGAATTGTTCTTTTTTTTTAAAAAAATGATTCATTATCTCAATGAACAAAACCAAATAACTAGGATTTCATCCTATCCCAATTTCATCACTAAATCAAGTCTGGTTGCCTTCCAATGAAACATACGAAGAATTTATGCCATATTCACCCACTTTTATAAAAAGGATGAAATAGAAGCAAAGTTAAACACGTTGTAGGTGATCACCTGCTTTTGCTTCTTTCATATGCTTTTCATCTCTAGGAAGAAAAAGCATCCCTACGCCTGTGTGAGACTTCTCCAAGATAGCAAGTCCCTGTTTGCTTGCCCAGTTATTATATAGATCCCAAGGGACAGAGGTCATTAACCCGGCCCCGTCACCAGAGTCATTATCCGCTCCACAACCTCCACGATGTTCCATGCATCCAAGCGCAGCAAGAGCATCCTTGACAATCTTGTGAGATGCTTTATTTTGTAAGTTTGCAATGAACCCAACTCCACAGGCTCCTCTTTCTGATATAATGTCGTCCAACTTAGCAACCTGATGACGAATGAAATTACCAATATTATAATCAAACAGTGACCGGGCATGAAGAAATCAAAATCAGCACAGCCCGAGGATAGCACTATGTAACCAATAAAAGTCCAAAAGGAGCCCAATTACTTCAAAGCTTTAAAACTACTTAGTTAATGATTGGCGTAGCTGTTCACATGAGTCTCGAAATCAAGACATAATGTCCATAAGATCGATCATATAGTAGAAGTTAACAAAGGAAGAAGAATTGAGGCTGTCTATTCTATCCAGTTTAGCTTGATATAAAAGTTAACAAAAGCATTGGAGAATCAGTGAGTTAAGATTTTACATGTCCAACTAAAACTTAAGCTTATAAACTGCAGACATTTGGTTTTTGGTAGCAACATTGTCTACTTACTTACTAGCAATTTTCTTAAATGATATATTTATCTAAAGATGAGCAAGGCTTGCCATGCCGGTCTTTGGCTGGACACTCAGCGCAGAACCCCCGCCACCGGCACAGAGGATCTTCATGAGGGAGATCTACTTGGCAATGACCCCCAGCCGAGTACTTGTATCGTGCCGGTCATTTACCAGCTCCATACGCATCAGTGAGCAAACAACTGGCACCACAATCCATAAAAAGGGATATGTGTACTTTGGCCAAGATAAAAGAGGACATCCTGAGCATATAATAGATCATAAAGACGATGAATATGGAGCGGGCATAGATGGTGTGATTCATTGACTTTATGTTTCATACTTTTCCAAACACATCTTTCTTTGTCATTAATAAACTAACATCCGATAGAACCATCTTGCATTTATATCCAGATTAGTTAGTAGACATGGAAAGAATGTACAGGTACTGGTACTTGGAGAATCATAATGTGTCTATGGCAAAGCACGAATATGTATCAGTAAGAATTTCACTAGTGAACCTTATATGAAGGTTTCTAAAAGACAATGGATTGTAATGGCTAATCATGCAAAAGTTAAAAGGTGGTGACTGGATAGCGAGTTGGAAAGATTGAAATACAAAGGAACAATTATTGTTATCTTTGCCTTCTTACTTGGGAGAACATTATCGTCACCAAAGCCTTATCTCAGCAATCAGATTAATAAAACAACTCTTGCTGATGGAGCTCCAAGGAGCACCAACCGATCAGGCACAAGAGATCTTTTTGCTCCATACACCATCACTTCCAAATTATGCAGTTTACTCGCAATCTGAAACCATGGTTCCAATTTAAGGCTAACAGACAACAAGGGAGCAGCAATGCTAGGAAGGCCTAACAATGTTGTTATATCAAGAAGCCACTTCTTTTAAGCATCTTGTTGACAAAGTGCGCTACTCGTCATGTCAGAATCTCTTACCTTCGCGACTTCTCATATACTCGTTATTGGGTATAAAGCAAAGTCAACTTCTTGCAATCTTCTTTGGGGAGAAGTCGTGGACTAACTAAGCGAACATAACCAATGAAGGACCGCACCATCCACAAGAAAGAAGATGCAACATAAAACCACGGCAATCAGAAATTGGCAGACATGGATAAAATAAGTGCAAGAATCGTATTACCTTAGACCGATCATCCCGCCGGCGCTGCTTGATGACCTTGGAGGCCTTGAGAGCGGCACCGGAACCCTCGATCTCAAGCACGGCTCTCACGAACGCGCCGCTCCTCTGCGCACCGATCCGCCGCCGCCTCGCCCGGGTGTGCCTCCCCGAGAGGCCGGAGAGATCTCCAAAGAGGAGACTCCTGCTAGACGCACAGAAGGCGGCGGGGTTGGAAGGCCAGGGGGGAGAGCGGAGGGAGGGTTTGGGAGAGGGGAGCGTGTGGGGGACAGCCGCCATTACTGCGACTCTCTCTGTGAGTGAACCGAGGCCAAGGTGGCGCGGGGATTCGTGGTAGTATTTGATAGGTGAGGGATGGGGGGGGGGGGGGGGGGGCTAGGGAGTGGATTGGGGATCGTGTGGACGAGGGAGGAGAGTGGGTGATATAGCGAGAGAGGAGGAGGAGAGCGGAGAGAGAGAGGACGAGAGGCGCCCGCCTTCTCTCACGTCAACTCTCCCAAAATTGAGATTGAGATTAGAGGAGATGAAAATGGCGGAGGTGATAAATTTGATTGATCTCGGTGACGTCATTGCCAGACCCCCTCGAATCCTAGAATCTTATTTATTTTATTTTTTGGGAGAGTAAAAATAACTAATCGTTGATAAATGTATTCGTTCGTGGCGCATTTGGCTATCCTGGCTGTCGCTAATTTTGGTATTAATTGGCTGGTTGGTAATTTTATGAATCACGGGTTCGCTTGTGAACATTAGGCATGATTTTTAGTGCTGGTGTGTTGCTTGGTGACACCTTAAACATTGTGTCCATTTGGATTGAAGATGAAGATAAGTATGCATAAACCTCATTTATGCGTGCAAACACTTTATCCATAATCTTACATAATTACATTTAATGTTTGCATAATTTTTATTTTATCTAATATACAAACTTATTCTATTCTCAATCCAAACGAGCCCTAAATCTAAATAACACCAATTTGGATCATTGATCTCTTATTTGCTAATTAGAATATATTTTTTGTTCCATATAGTCATAATTGTTGCCCTAAAAGAATCTAGGGGTGAGGGGGTGTGAGAGGGGTGTCTTAGGTGGCATATACATTCATTTCGCTTGATAAGTTCAAATCATGTACCTTCATTTTGCATGCTAAGTCTGAGATATGAGTTGCTATAATAGCGATTAGTTGATTCTCTATCCTATCTCTATTTTGATGTGATTTTATGTCATTCTATAATATAGAGAATCAGTTTTTATATTTTTCACCTAATGGTTTTCTCTATATCGATACTCTATTTTATTGAAAGTTTTAAAACTTAAAACATATTCACTTGGTATGGATGTGTTTCCATTCCCCCAACGGATTCTTTTTCTCTTTTCGTATTCCTAAATTTAAGAATATGATTAAAAAATTTCCTATCATATCTCTATTTTGACGTGATTTTATGGCATTCTATAATATAAAGAATCGGTTTTTATATTTTTCACCCAATGGTTTTCTCTATATTGATACCCTATGTTGTTGATGATTTTAAAACTTAAAACATATTCACTTGTCTATCTCAGTTCATATTCCTAAATTTAAGAAATATGACAAAAAAATAATAATTCAAGAAATTCCCGGTCTTCGAAACGTTTCCTAATCTCTTTGATATTTTTAATTATATTTTCTAAATTTAGAGATGGATAACAATATAAGGTTTTTATTAAGAATGCTTATTGTAAATCAAAATGATATATGGATTCTCACATCCGATAAGTTCTATAATTGGGTGTTGGGCCACAAAAGAAATGGTAAAACCGAGGACGCTGGTGCCCTGAGTATCCGAGAAGACACCTAATCATGATAGCGATAGTAATAACTAGAGATACTTGAATCCGGCATCCATATTGGCATTATTAAAAGAGATTGCATTGGCGAGAATATAAAAGCAACAGAATTTGAATATTAAAGCTTCTTGCTTGTAGATGGGGGTTTGATGCATATTTTAATTTAATGTTTGGTTGAAGACATCACCATTATTTTTTCCCAGCAAGTAGAGATATTCGAATTGGCTTCTATAAAATAACATCAAGCTGCTCTTGCTATATTTTTGTTATATTGCATGACATACTGACATCACATGAAATGATTATTTTAATTTAGGCAATAAGATATCATATCCCAGTGAGCTGTTACAGTATTCTTTCGGAATAAATATTAAATATTTGTATAGCACTTGCAACCACCACAATATCAATAGCATACCAAGTCTGCAACTACATCAATAATAATAGATATTTGTATACCACTTGGAATAACTCTCTATCCTCAAGAGAGGATTACAATAGGAGAGAGGATTACATATAGATTAGAAATGTCATTTTTCACTATATCAAAGGCCGTGTTTGGCAGCGACAGATCCCGTCGGATCCGTGGGATTGGGGGACGTGTGGATTCCATCATGCGGGATCCACGTGTTTGGATCTCACGGTGGATCCTAGCGGATCCCGGAAGCATTCGCGCGCGGGATCCGCCCCCGTGGATACCCTGTGTGTCAAACACCCCCAAATAGTATGTCAGCTTCGTCTATTTTCTAATGTTCTTGATCGCATATCAAGACTATTATCCTTTAGCAAATTTTTTAATGACTATTGTGTTAGCTTGTTTTTTTGTTGCATGTGCTTGGTTCGTCGGGTGCATCAACTGATGCACCCTCATTAATTACATAAAATAGAGGGGGAGTACTTGCATTAGACAGCCCGCATCAAGCAAAGATATAGATAATCAAACAACCCTAATCAACTTTATAAGAGACAACAAACGAATATCTTTCCATACGACATGCAGAATGCTTTCAATGAAAAGGTGAAGAACACCCCCAACACATAACTGAATTAAAAGCGGGCACACGTCGTCACAAGCACATAATTGAAAAGCTATGTTAGGGCATGAGCCATACAGTAGTGTATCATATAACTATATTTATCTCTCTTTCTTACTTTGTGATCAATCCATACATATAAACATGTATCTTTTACTACCCTCAACTTTTAGGAATACACAATCTGCTATCCTATATTTTAAAAATGTACCTTTTGATACCCCAATGTTTGAATACCGTTTAATTAGGTCTGAATCCTCAAACGACTATCAACATCCAACAGAAAACCTCAAACCTTGTCACGTGCGTGACCACGTGACCCAACTATTAGAGTTTTTCCTCCAATTTTATAACGGTCATGAAAACCCTTGTGAAAACACCTTAGGGCATCTCCTTGATCTCACACCAATCCTCGTCGGATTGGGTCGTCGATCGGTGATTGTGGGACAACATGTATGCTACTAATCTTATTTATTAGGGTTATTTGTATCATTTGTGAATTTTATTTTCACTTATATTATGGATCCCAATGGTAGCTGGTGGTGATAGGAGGGGACCAATGTGTTTTTAATTCATATTTAATTCACTGTAGAGATAGAGGTGGTGGAGGGGACAATGGGGGTGAATATGTATCGTTTATAGAGACATTGTAATTAGAATTTGAAGCTAAGTGATTTGTTTACTCTCATTAACCGTAGAATTCCACTTTAATCGGCAACCCTTGACTTGCTTACAATTAAAACGTAACTTGTTATTTGTTTATCCTTAACTAGTTATTTGTGATTTATGATTTGTGATTTGTTTATTGTGATTTGTTTATTATGATTTGTTATATCAAGACATCATTTACTTAATTGTTTATATCTCTGCATTCCTTATTTTATTTAGGATGGTTGGTGATAAGTTTGCAATACGTTTACACCATGGGGGTGATCTTCAATATGGACATGTGTTAGACTACATAGGGGTGAGGTAACTAGTTTTCAAGAGTGTGACCCAGACATAGTGGGCATATTGGAGTTTGATGATATGTTGACCTCATTGGGGTACCTGGGTTATAAGTCCCTCTTGTATGTGGTCCATAAGGATGATAAGACTAGTGAATTGAAGGAACTGACAACAGATGCTTCAGTTTCGGAAATGAGTTATCTAGCTGTAAATTGCAGAAATGTAGAAGTTCATATTTATGTAGAGCACATAACACAAATGATCAAGATGGGGATGGGTTTGATGAAAGACCAGGCTGGAGCTCATGCTGCTGATGCAGATGATGAGTATGAGGATGATTCTAGTTGTAGCTATGATCCAATGAATGACCATACTGATAATGATGAAGATGGTGACCAGATTCATGCAACTTTTACATAACCTAGCTTCCAAGAGGCTAGTGAGCTTTCAGCTGGGAATAGAGGAGGAGGGCCAAATGCTAATCAACATGGACATATGGGTGGCAGAGGAACAAATGAAGAAAAGAAGGTATCTGATTATGCACCAAGTGATGAGCTAACATTGCCATGAACAGATTCTTCAGATGTTGAACAACCTATCAACTACCATGTTTTCAAACAGTACATAGTGGAACTGATGGGAGCAGTCTTTTCAAGCTTGGTCTATTATTTGCTATATCTTCTATGTTTCAAGAAGCTGTGAAGGATTATGGTATGGATACAAAACATCAAATAAATTTTGTGAAATAGAATAGAGATAAAGTGATTGCAGTATGTGGACAACAAAAATGCCCATGGAAAATCTATGGTTCAAAGATGCAGAGGACTGACACATTTCAAGTCAAGTCACTCACTGACAAACACACATGTTGCAGGCAGTATAAGAACAAGTTTGCTAAGTCAGGCTGGCTCTCTAGGAGGTGTGTAGAGGAATTTAGACATAATCCAACAATAACTGCGAAGAACTTAGGGCATGTTTGGATGAATGGAATGGGGGCGAATCCGACGGAACCAGGAATCAACGGATTCCGGATTCCCGCATTCCGTCGTTTGGCGCACCGACACCCAAGGGCGGATTCATGGAACGACGTCCGCTCTTGGTTGCCCTCGGTATCCGAAGGCGTGGATACCCGCGGATACCATCCCGCGGGATCCGCACCAAACACCCCCTTAATGGAGCTGGCGAAGAAGAAGTATGTGGTTGAGATTACCAAGCCCCAAGCAAAGAGAACCAAAGTAAATGCTATGAGACAGTTAGAGAGATCTTATGGTGAGCAGTATGCAAATTTGAGGAATTACTATGCTGAGATCTTAAGAACCAATCCAGGCAGTACAACAAAACTGAAGACCAACATAACTGGGGATAGGAAGTGCTACTTTGAGAGGATTTATGTGTGTTTGGAGGCATTGAAGAGAGGGTTTAAGGCAAGTTGCAAACCAGTCATTGGGCTGGATGGCTGCCATTTAAAAACATCTTTATGGTGGGCAGCTGATGACAACAATCAATGACAAGATGTATCCCATAGCTTGTACAACAATGGAGGTGGAAAATAAGGATGCTTGGAAATGGTTTCTTGAGCTTCTTACTGTAGAAATTGGATTTGTGTCAGGGACACAATAGACATTTGTGACTGGTCAACAGAAGGTACGTCCTTTGTCTACTTTGTAAGTATTTGGGTGAGTCTCGATATTGTGTTAGCTTTAATGTTAGAACATGTTGCTTTTAACTATAGGGATTAATTCCAGCACTCGAGGAGACAATGTCTAATTATGAGCAAAGATTTTGTGCAAGACATCTTTATTAGAACTTGTGTAAAAGGTGGAGTGCATAGAAGTATAGATCCATCATGTGGGAAGCTTAAGACGCAACACACCATGCCTACTATGATAGAGCCATGGATAAGATGAAGCATGAAAGTGTGGATGCCTATGAGTACTTGAGCCAGATTCTTACATACAGATGGTGCAAGCATGCATTTAACACGACCCCCAAATGTGACATCAATCACAACAACTACACAGAGTCCTTCAACAGCTACATATTGACTGCAAGGGAAAAGCCTATTATCGCTATACTTGAGAAAATAAGAGTTGACTGAGAAAAGAAAGGAGATTAATGGGAGATTTGATGATAATATACATAAGAAGATAGAAGAGATGAAGATCATGTCTGGAGGTTGGATAGCTAAATGGTCTAGTGATGAGATGTTTGAGGTGACTTGCAAAAGGGGCACCTTTGTGGTGGACTTGACTGTCAGAACATGTAGCTGCAATGCATGGAATTTAACTAGACTGACATGTCCTCATGCAATTGCATGCATCTTCTTCCATCACAGACAAGTTGAAGACTATTTGGATGAATGGTACAACAAGGAAAAATACTTACTGAGTTACAGTCCAAATATCAGACCATTAAATAGCCCAATGCTTTGGCCTAAGGCAATTGGAGAACCGATCCTTCCTCCACCATATAGGAGGCAACTAGGAAGGCCCAAGAAGCTCAGAAAGAGGGGTATTGATGAGCCCCTCCAAGGGTCTACTAGGCTCAAGAGGATAAACCAGAGCTTGAAATGCAGTAATTACTAAGAATGGGGCCACAACAAGAGGAGTTGTAAGAAACCTCCACTTCCCAAACCAACGGTGCCAGCAAGCACTGCTTCAAGTTCAGGAGTTGGAGAAGGGAGTACTGGTTTAGGGGAGTCTTCAAGTTTAGGAGCTGGTAGGGGTGTTAGCAGAGGAGTTGGTTTAGGAAGTGGTAGGGGTGCTGGCAGAGGAGTTGGTAGAGGAAGTGATAGGAGTGCTGGCAGAGGAGTTGGTCCATGAATTTGGAGAGGGGATGTTGGAAGAGGTAGGGGCATAGGGAGGGGAGGAGGGATCACTCCAACGGTTCCACCAATTGTTAGTAGTGTATCAGACATAAAACATGAATTGGTGAGTTAGTTACATCCATGCTTGCATGTTTATTGTGATTTTTTTTTTCCTTCTGTTTACTAATTGGATGTCCAATGAGCTCCTATGGACGGGTCTCCCCCTCGATGTTGAATAATTGGCATGACATGACCCAACCAAGTCAGATGTTTGGATGCCAGTCAAGCCAATCTGGCAACAGTGAGTCTCAGCCAAAACAAATTGGCAGTAGTGCTCCTAACACAGGGTCAATGTATGGGTTCCACCAAGGGTAAGCTGTTACTTAAACTATCAAATATTATTTGCATATTGTTGACTACCTTATATTATGTATTTTGATGCAGACTATGACTCAGCCAGGACATATATTTGGATATCAAGCAAGACAATATGGTAGCACTATTTTTGGTAGAGGGATCAAAACATGGGTTCCACCTAGGGTAAGTTGTTATACATGAGTTATACATGAGTATGCATCAAGTTGATGCTGATAGGGAATCAAATATAATTTTGCACATCCTAGCTATGGAGTTAGGAGGCAGCAACAAGCTGGAGTTGGGCAGCGACAACAAGCTGGAGGTGGGCACTAGCAAGCTGGAGTTGGAAAACCAACTGGAGTTGATCAATACCAAGTCACTGGGAAAGGGATATGGAAATATTGAACTATGGATGTATTGAGCTATGGATGATGTGTGATATGACTTAAAAAGTGTCGTGGCTTAACAAGTCTAACCAAAATTACAAATTTATAATCAAACTACTAACTAACTACTTTAGGGGTAGTAAGCAGTGAGTCCGAGTCGAATCCACAGGGAATGCGTAGGAAAATAATTAAACTACTAAACTCAATCTAAGTATTCCTACCAATAAGTTGATAAAAGATCCAGGATTGAAATTAAACTAACTTTATACTAAATGATTAATAAATACGAGAAAAAGGTACAAGGGAATTCTTAATCAATAACCAGGATTCTACAAGGTCTTCCTAAGATCAGGGCATGTTAATCACGATGAATGGCTTTCCTAATAGTTGATAAGTGAATGACTAGTTCTCCTTATCACTCAACAAGTTCTGGTTAGGATTCCTTGTTGGCAAGAACAATTATCTAAAGAATCAATGACCGAATGATTAGTTACGTTCACTGCTAATGAACCCTCTTATTAGGATGAATTCATCGCAAGTAGTAGTATGGATATGGATTTAGGTGTAAGATCAAGATGGGTTAGCATCTTGATGGCCAAATCTACAAAGGTAGGATTTATGAAGGATTAGGGATAGAACGTAGTGGGACTAGCACTACTATAGTGGGACTAGTATTATACAATCCCTAACCACGAAGATTTTATCCGAGATACCATGGGACTAGCATGGTCCTCTTATTTGGATGAATCCAATCCAAACCCTAGCATACACAAGCTCCAGAATCAAGTGCAAACAAGAACAATCCAAACATCCAGCAAGAAATCGACACCAAGGTATGAAGAAAATAGAAATCAATCCATATAAGCCAATCAATACTGTATACAAGCCCTAGATCTAAGAAATCCCTAATAGAAACCCTAATTACATCATAAGAAATCCATGGTAAAAAGTTTAGCTACTCATCTTTAGGGTTTGATCCATAGATAAAGGTTGATGAAGCTCTTCCGCCATGAATTTCCTCCCAAAGATCTCTAAAGAAAAGTTAAAAAGAGGAAAGAAATTGTTCTCCCTCTCCAAGAGAGAAGAAGAAGACCCTGAAAAACCCTAAAAGATGCTTATTTATAGCCTAAGTGTCTCCATCCTCGGATTAGATCTGAACCGTTGATTTTCTTCACTACGAAGGTAGGATCGATTCGTCCATGGGTGTAGGATCGATCCTACGCATCAAAATTTTCAATTTCTGGCTACGCCCGAGTCGGATCGATCCTTCCAGGGGTGTCGGATCAATCCTACTCAGTAGGATGGATAGTAGGTGATAACGCGTGAAAAGTGCATAAATCGCCCCCTTTAACTTGGTCTTGTTAGCCTCCGAGCAATGCTATTTTGATGGTCTATGGTGCATTTCAGGTATAAGAGCCTTCAACGAAGGTTAGGTCAAGTTTGGTGCTAAAACGAAGTGATTATGGCAATCATGCGTAAAGGAGATCGATCTGCTTCCTTAAGGAGATCGATCTCATTATTCCAGCAAGTAGCGGTCCAGTCGAAGCAAAGGAGATCGATCTGCATCCTAAAGGAGATCGATCTTGGTCGGGCATAATCCAGATCTGGAGTTCGCAGGATGAAGGAGATCGATCTTCATCCTAAAGGAGATCGATCTCATTTGGTGCTAGGAGAAAAATAAAGGGATGAGATCTAATCCGAGTTAGGGTTTTGATTAAGGCTTATAAATAGGTGTTGGGAGAGGATTTTTGGTAGCCACCCATAGACGAATTTTCCTCTCCTCCTGGGTGTTTCCTTGGTTCTTCTTCCTCCATAAACATTAGGGTTAGATCTTGAAGATAGATCCATGGCGGGAGCGCGTCATCAACCTTCTCCAATGGATCGTTTTTTCAAGATGAGTAGCTAAATCTTTAGTCTAGAAAATTCTATGATGTAATAGGGAGTTTATTTCGATTTTCCTATGGATCAGAGCATGTATTTTATGATGGTTTAATGAATAGAATTTGGATTTTATATATCTATTGGTAATATTTCTTATGGTGAATGTATTGTTTGCTCTTTGTGCCCTAATTTCGGTCTGTCTTGTCTCGGTTTTTCCGTAGGTTTACAGTCGGATTTTGTGAAAACTCAAAACATAAAAGCTGTAGATCTCTGTCTTAGCTTTCCAACGAATCTTGAATCGCCTCGTTTTGAGTTCGGATGTGAAAGTTACGCTGAGATTACGCTTACTAGTTTTGAGCATTGCATGTTAGAGGCTAGGATTAGGACTTGTTCGAGTTGCTTTCATGCTAGAACCATGTTAGATCTTTGGATTGGATTCTAAACCCTAGATTATGATTGTAGGAGTGCTAGAACCACTACCTTAATGCTAGAACCATTAAGACCTATGATTATAACCTATGATTCATTCTTTATCTTTATCGATTAGGCGATCTCAAAGTGCTAGAACCACTTTGATTATTTTCATACCAATTATCTGCTGATTCGTTCTTCATTCCGACATAGGCTTCTAATGAATCTATGTTGAGTGATAGTGGACCTAGCCGATCTTCTATCAACTCTAGAAAACCATCTTGAACTTATTGAATTGCTCTTGTCCTAGGAATGCCTAGATAACTCTCGATTACGGATTAGAACTTCCTAGCCTTTTTCTCCCATTGTTATTCTCTCGATTTAGTTTGATTCAAGTTAAAAGTAGTTTAAAGACCAACTATCATTCATTTCCTTTAACTTTTGATTTAGAACTATGCACGGTAATTAGACTTAATCCTATTTTCCCTGTGGACCGACTCGGACTCATAGCTATCTACCCCTTAAGGGTGCGTTTGGTTGCGGGATAGCCTATCCCGGGATTAGAGGGGATAGGGATTGGTAACCTGGGATATGTATGGTATTTTGTTAAAAAGTAGTGGTAAATTAGTAATGTTTGGTTGAAAAAGTAGGGATAAAGTTGATGTGATTGGTTGAAAAGTAGGGATGATGAAGTAATGATTGGTTGAAAAGTGAAAAAGTAAGGATAAAGTTGATGTGATTGGTTGAAAAGTAGGGATGATGAAGTAATGATTGGTTGAAAAGTAGGGATAAAGTAGAGATAAAGTGGGGATAGGAATAGGGATAAAAGTGAGGATAAAAATGGGGATTAGATGGTGTTTGGCTGCAATGCAGGGATAAAATGGGTTTATCCCGGGATAGGAATTTCCTATCCCCCAACCAAACGGGGCCTAAGTAGTTAGTAGTGATTCGGATTATAAATTTGTAATTTTGGCGTTCTTGTTAAGATAACGACACTTTTCAAGGCGTGTCAGTAGGATCGATCCTACCGTGTTCTGCTGAAAAATATGCGTTCTATCAGTCTGCTGCATAGTTGGATCGATCCTACTTGGGAGACGGATCGATCCTACGTTCATGAGTATTTACTGTTTTGCCATCCAGACTGCGCCATTGGTACTAAAAATGTCATAACTTCTTTTAAGAAACTCTGAATCACGAACCGTAAACTTCTCCTGAAACTAGACTTCAAGAGCTTTCCGACCATATATGACACATCATCTGGTTTTTCCTTAGCAAGTACATTTTAATCTTCAAAGCTAATCCATCTTCATTCTTTTGCTCTAGCAGGTTCTTTATTTGTTCGTTTTAGCACCAAACATGATCTAATCTTCATTGAAGGCTCTTATACTTGAAATACATCATAGACTATCAAAATAGCATTGCTTGGAAACTAACGAGACATATTTAAAAGGGTGATTTGTGCACCTTTCACGTCTTATCAATGTGATGAGTAATAGGAAAATATAGGTTGTATGAACTATGTATTGAACTATGGAAGTTGTCAGTGCTTTGAAACACTACTTTTGTATGATTTGTATAGGCTGACAGATTTGTATGATGCTGGCAGATACATACAAGTTGTCAGTGCTTTGTAGCACTACTTTTATCACCATATTTTGTATGTATGTGGAACTAGTGAATACAGTTGGAATGTTGGAATGTTGTCACCATATTTGGAATATTGAATACAGTTGAAATGTTGTCACCATATTTGGAACATTGAATACAGTTGAAATGTTGTCACCATATTTTGTATTTCAAATCCATATTTACTTTTGTCAGCAGATAGAACTAGTTATGTATGTATGTAGAACTACTTTTTTCATAGTGATGGAACTAGCAGTTGCTTGTGGATGAATTGTAGCAAGTTGGAATTAGCAGTTGCTTTTGAACAGATGGAACTACTTTTGTATGTATGTGGATGAACTGTAGCTAGGGACAAGTAAGTTTCCAGATTGCAGATTGCACGTGACCTATCTTATTCATTACACCACAATTCATTGCACTTCAGGATAAGCTTACACTTCAGGGGAATTGAGACAAAGGCAAACTAGAAAAAGTATAATTTTCCAGGACACTATCAAACTAATAATGTATGTTTTGGCTCTAGCATTTAATTGCCTTGTTTGTAATTCCATGTTAACCAATGTCTCCTTCAGTGAATGTAGCTCCTCCCTTATCTGAAAGTAATCCATCTCAGACTTCATTCTTTGCACCTCTTTAGCATTGATGACGACCTTTCCATGTTCACTTATCCCTCCATCACACCATCGGAAAGAATTGCAACCACGAGGCTCTTGTGAAAAACAAAAACAATACACCATTAGTTCTCCTCAAGTAACTTGGGCAATCAAAAAATCATAAAAAATCAACTAGTATAGAAGCCCTATGTCCTCATCCTACCACATAACTTTGACAACCAAAAAATCTCCTTCCGGGATTCTGTGGAGTCCATGATGTCTTAATCGAAGTCTTTTTTCCACAATAACATTTCCAATCATCCTTTCTAGAAGAGGAAATGAAACTTCGAGAACTCCTAGTCATGGTGCCGGTGTGGATTCAAGGGGAAACTTCACAATGGCATGGATCAGTTTAGAAAAAACCAAAATTTAACATAGAATAATAACATAATGTAAGGCACAACGGAGGCATAAGGCATACTTGAGTTGGCTTGGTAGCCAAATTCCGGTGGAATCACCGACATGAACTTCCTCCCCATGTCTTAAACGGAGAACCCTAGCCCCTCTTTTATTATTAGAGGGAAAACTAGATGGTATTGCCCAGCCAGTTTCAGGGCGTAGGAAGATGGCGAATATCGCTCACATGATCGCACGTGGGTGGTTTCTGTCACTTTTTCCTAACGGAGAGAACAAAAACACACATTACTCAAACGTTAGGGTACCAAAAGATATCTTTTTAAAATATAGATTAGTAGATTGCATATTATCGGGAGTTGAAAGTAGTAAAAAGTATTTTATCCTATAAACATTTTAGCCTCTCCCAGCTTCTAACACATACCGAGATTCTCCTATTTTGGATTCTGTTTCAACTTGCGGGTCATGCCCCAAGCTAACTGAATCGAGCCGGCCCAAACTTGGTCCCAAATTAGGCTAGATAACTTATCCTCCGGGGCATGTGGCTGCCCCTTAGATCCGCCGGTGGGCTCCCATTGGGCCATTGTATTAACCTGTTGATCCGCCGGCAATAGCAGCTATGGATCCAGATAACGACATGCTCATAAACCCAGCAGCCACCCTCGCCGCCGCCGCAAGAGGACAACCGAGGTACATTTGGACACGACGCGTCGACCCACACGACCCACACATCTGGCGGCTCCACCAGCCAATCCCCCGCCCCGCCCGGGACCGGGAGCCTCTCCTCCAGACGTCCGCCACGCCCTAGTTTCCCACTCCAGTAGGAAAGGATCCATTCCCTACTGCCTTATAGAATCTTGGAAAGAAAAAGAGTTGCTTCCGATGACGG
This sequence comes from Narthecium ossifragum, assembly GCA_963920575.1. Classification (NCBI taxonomy): domain Eukaryota; kingdom Viridiplantae; phylum Streptophyta; class Magnoliopsida; order Dioscoreales; family Nartheciaceae; genus Narthecium; species Narthecium ossifragum. Next base: position 23,643,088 of record OY986966.1, read on the forward strand.
GAGAGAGTCTCCGGCGAGGAAGCACCTTCTCCGATGGTAGTTGTATAGATAGGGAGAGATAGATAGGTCTTTTGTGTGTAGTTTTGTTGTTAGTGCGTTCGACGATGGCGTCTTCTTTTCCGTCCCTTTCGTTGCTCTTCATTCACTTGTCTCAATCATCGACCTCCTCTCATCCTCCAATCAAACCCCAACATCTAGTCCTCTTCGCCGCGGCGAGCTCTCAGATCTCCAAGTCTTGCATCTCCTATGGGATTGGGAGTAAGGAAAGGAGGAAGCGTGGGATCTCTTCGGCGAGGAGCCCGCTGAGGTCGTTGGAAAAGGACCGGGATGGGCGTACGGCTCTCGTCGGAGAGGAGGGCCTGGACGAGGAGGCTGAGCAGGTGGCGAATGACTACGCGTCAGATGGCGTTGTTGAAGGCGGGGATGACATTGGTGCCGCCACGCAGGGGCACATACAACAGCAGAAGGCTACGGTCTCATTGGATTCGATCTCTCTGGGAATCAGAGAACCTGTTTACGAGGTAAGTTCCATGACATCGTGTTTATCCTGCAGAACTATTATGTTTAAACGGCATCGACTTTGCTGATCTTAAGCGCCTGATTAATGCTAGAATTTTGGACATTTGGAGGCACCATCTTTAGTGACTATCCCTGTGGTTATATCTGTTTCGTTTCTTGCGGTTTTTCTCTGTAGTTTCTGATGTCAAGTGGTGCTGGTGGGCTCATATCATAGCGCTTTTAACTATCCTGCCATCCCGAGGGAACTATAGTTGTTGAACATGAAGGTAAAACACATTAGTGATCCTTGTACTTGAGTCAGATGCAATAGTCAATTGCTTAACTCATTTTACTTGTAATTGTCGACAGCTACAAACCAGGTGAATGTACAGATAGCATCGAACCTAAGATGATGCTGTCTTGTAGCCACATAATTTAAGTGAATGCAGGATTTCGGAGATAAAAGAACACAAGACCCTCCTTGATCTGGATGTAATGATGGCTAGGAAAGGTAAAAAGGAAATGTTAGCAAAGTAGGTAAAGGAGTTTAAGAAAGTGGGAGATCAGTTTTGGCGAGGGCAAGGCCGGTTTGGGTAACTTAGGTGTGTGGAGTTAGGAAAGGTCTTGAAATAGGAAAGACATGTAAGGAAAGTGGAAGAGGATATGAAAGCGGAGAGGAAATTGGAGTTGACGAAGAGGATGTTGGAGAGAAGATGATTGTGGCTCACAATCGAGGCTAGAATCGTGGTTTCATTAGCGGAGCGGTGTCAGGTGGACCAGTGCCAGTGTCTGGTGGTGCAGCAGCAATCACAGAGGGAGAGGAGGTGGCGATGGAAGGTGGAGTATTGGAGAAGGAAGTGGCAGCAGGTGGACTAGAGAGGAAGAGGTGGAGGTGGAGTGGTGAGCTATCATGAGATAACTGAAGGACTTGAAGGCTCAACCCTGAAGAACCTCGATAGGCAGATAGCCGTTGGATAATAAAGATAACATTGATATCAAAAGACTTACATGACTTACATATTTATAGGTATAAGCCTATATAATCAAACTAGGACTAAAACTAGGATTAGGGCTCATCATAATAGCAAATCTAATAAGTTCTACTTGTAAACTAACCTAATCTCAATACAATAGGTAAGAGACAATTGAACTAGGAAAGTACTGCAGTTATTTCCTATCAATTTTGCTAGCACAATGCATGTCGGTCTGTGCAGCTATGGGCCAATTGGCATGGCAATCACTGAGCTGAAGCCATGCTAAAAGTTTAAATCATATTGTTTGTGACTCGGTGGATTAGGTTAAGCCAAGTGGAAATCAGTCTTTGAAGGTAACAAACTGACACCATTAAGAAAAGTATTAAAGAATGGACGATTTTTCTTATCTGTTTTTGAGTTGTTCCCTATCCAACATTATTGCTGTTGCAAGTTGCATTGTGAAGTTCAGGCTACAATGTTACTTGAGAGTATTTCTGTCTATTTTTATTGCAACAAACCACTCTGAATCTGGTCATCATTCTAAAGGTTTTTAGTATGTAGCTCCAACTTAATTTTTCTGAATCGGGACATATGCATTATGTATAGCTTATGTTATTCCATTCTTTGAATCTGAGATAAGTTTGCTAGTTTTTTGAATGAACTTTGTATATGGATACGCGTCATCATAAGCCTGACCTGTTTAGGTAATAGAAGTCAATTCGGATGGGGTGATGTCTACCAATAAGATAAGCAGACGACAGTTGCTGAAGTCAAGTGGTATGTACCAGCTGAACTTTCAACAATTCACAGGAGGCACTTCTGCTTGTTATTTTCTAATGGAGCCTGTCATTTAAGAAACTTATAACCTTTTCTGATGCTTATTTATATCAATGGTGTCTGGATTTTTTCTGATGTTTATTACTTACTTTTTCCTAATTCCGGTTTACTATAATACATAGGTATAGGATCTGTCGTATTTGCAGAAAGAACTGCAGAGAATAGTGTCTATAATACTTTTTGTCGCATTAGTACTGGCGTATGCACATTTTGAACTGCAAACAATAGCGTCTATGATCCTCATTGTCGCACTAATGCTGGCGTATGCACATTTTGACAACTTACCTATGTGGGTTCGTGATCTACATGGTTATGTAGATCATTTACCTTGGTAATTGTGCCTGTGACGTGAAACATCTATGTGCACTACAAACATATATCTTTTCATTTTTCTGCAGTTAGTTGCTATACAGAGAAGCATTAAAGCACAAACTCTAGCATTTGTTTCTGGAGATAGGTTGATATACTACTTATCCACATGTACTTTGGAGTTTGGACCTAGCGTTTACATTAGTATTCTTGGAATTAACCCTTTTTGTCCCTTGCATTTTTTACTTACATCTTGCAATGTTTTTTACTTCGCTAGGTCTTCGCCCTCGTGATATCAGGAGTGTTGATCCATCATTGTGGTTGACAAATTCAATGCCTTCTTTGCTGGTATCTTTGACTATGTTAATGATTCTAGCCTTTGGTGCACTGATGAAACTCTTTTTTGAAACGATTTTTGTATGTTGTGGGAGCTTTCTCGATACATATTTCTCTTTATTGCTGCAAATTATGAACAATCTTTTGAGGGAAAATCTGATCATTTTGTTTTTAGTGGTCCTGTTTCCACAGTTGGCAGTGAAATTTGTCTTCATCTGCGTTTCTTCATTAAAGCAAAGAATGTTAATGCAAATAGCAATTAGCTATTGGGGGGTCGTGTATACCAAGTATTAGCATTAATGATGCCGACGGCTCCAGTCGTGGCTGCACTTGTTTGGCATGGTACATGTTGTCGGTACACTTGCCATGCCGACGACATGAAGTGAAAGAGAGGATGGATTTCCACCAACTAATCTATACATTAGAGAGGTTCTCAACACAGAAAAGGGGGAGAGGGAGGGAGGGAGGGAGGGAGGTAAAAAAATGAAAATAATCATCAATCTAAGCAAGGATTTCCTCGCTGGAAAAGGTGCCATTCTGGTCTCTGGCGCACACTTTGTACCATTGGTATGCCTTGTGCCGGCGAGCAGGACATGGGCTGAAGGAGGAAAAAAGAGGAGAGAAGAAGAGGAAGGAGAAGAGGAGAAGAGGAGTCATCGATGAGAGAAGAGGACTGACCTCACCATTCAATTGATCAGGACCGCAACACTGTCCATCAATTACTAAAAAGTTAGGAGGATGTGGTCGTGTTATGATTTATGAATGCCTCATCACTGTTTCATTGACTCATAGACCTCCTCATCTTTCTAAAGGATCAATTTGGTAGGGTAAAACTTCTTGGGTACCATTACCCTTAAGGTAATATTAAAACTATATTTGTTTTGGTTTTAGCTTGATTGGCTCCAGAGGACTTATGTGCATTGACCTAGAAAATGGAGGGATGTGGTATCACGGGGTGTGCCACTAGACATATCGTGCCAATAGCCTATTGGCATGATAAATATTGGACAGAAATCCGTGGTTCATGGGACTATGCCGTAATTTCTTGGAGAATAATTTTTGATATTTCTCTTATTCCTGAAATTTCATCGCTGATAATACATATATTTCTTTTTCTGTGCTTATTGGTTCATGAAACTCAGTCTAGAAATTTGTGAAATCCACTAAGTCATTGGTTTGCAATGTGTTCCCAATGTTTTTAGTGGGGTAAAACATTGAACTATTACTTTATGAACTATAGCTCACTTTGTTGAGAAGAATTTCACACATTGGTGCAAGAGGCAAGCTGATCTTGGCTTTGCTTGTTGCAAATTCTAGATATTTTGAAGCATGTTTTGGTTTCTGTAGTTCATGGAAACATGTGAACAAATATTGTATGTGGATAGCTCTTAGTTGAAGGTTAGTTCTCTTAAAGATAACCTGTGATGATTTCTTTTTTCAGATTCTGGGTTTTACTACATTTTCGTTATGGAACTGTATTGTTGTCTTGCAGATACGTGATCAGGCTATATTATTAAATTTTGGGTCTTTGAGAGCAATTGCAATGCACGAACGTGTTCTTGTGTTTGATTATAACCGGTACTTACTCTTTGAGCAGCTTGTAACTTAAGCCTCTCATTTTGTATCTGGATCACCTATTCTTAAATGTCTAATGGACCTTTTTTTATGTGTAGCAAAGGAGGGAAAGCATTTTTGAAATCATTGCTACCCCGCTTAAATCCTAAAAATATCAACGGAGGACAAGCTATGCCTTTTGAACTCGAGGTACTTGATAGGTTTCTTTATTCATGTCATAGCTCTTGTTAAGCTTTGACCTTCAATGTTGTATGGTACTTGCACGTTTACTAATTTCAAGGCAAACAACCTTATCCAACCTTGTTTGTGTCAAATTAATTCTTGTTAAATGATATGCATACATACATATATATATATATATATAGAGTAATTTTCCGGGTAGAACCGGTTCCTTATATGTTATATAAGGAACCATGATCCTGGCCGTCCGATGGGATCGGACGGCCAGGATCATTTCGGGGGACTTAAACCCCCACTTCCTCATCTCCCTTCCCCTATCGAAATTAGGTTCCCGAGCCGCTCCATCCCGTGCCCTAGGCGGCGGTAGCGCCCTCTCCCGCTGACTCCTCGCCACGCCCCGGCCTCCATCGCCACGACCCGGCCTCCCTCACCACCGACCTCTCCCTCACCACACTCAACCTCGCCCGTCCCCTTGACCTCGCCCGCGCCGGCCTCCCTCGCCCGTCCACTCACCACACTCAACACCCCCCACCCACTCGTGCCCTAACCAGATCGGTCGTCCACCTCGTCGTCACCATCCTGACGACGGCCACCCACCTCACCTAACGCCGCCGCCGCGACCTAGCGCCGCCACCTCTTCGTGCTCAAGTGTCGCCGCCTCTCTCTCTCCCGACGATGCCCACCCACCTCATCGTGACCTAGCGCCGCCACCTCTCTCCCC
>OY986966.1:23648717-23735454 GCA_963920575.1 Narthecium ossifragum
ATGCGGGTTGGATTTTAAACGGGGATGGAATGGGGCATACAAAACCACATGGGTTTGGGGGTGCGTTTTTTTTTATATAAGATGGGTTTGGGATTATGCTAAGCCGCCTCGCTGCCATCCCTAATTCTGGATGTCATGTACCGTGGTTCTTCAAGACATTGTATGTATATTTAGCCTAACAACCCTGAATATGAGACCGGGATTGCTCATTGCTTATTTCTTGGTTGACATATATATAATAACAATTGAGGTTTTTAGGGATATGAGAGGCCCAATTTCTCTCGCTTTGGGAGATTGTGCTTTGCAAGAATTCGTTAGGTCTTCCCTTGACTCATATATTGATCACATCAGCCCTAATATCACGTATTTCCTCACGAGCTAATTTAGTTTCAAGTCAACATTGATTCCTTACGAGCTGTAACAGTTTCCTATTCTTGATGTTTTCCAAGTCTTGTTATGGTATGGCTCCTTGGGTTTTAGGTGGCATCATTACTTGAAGTTCTGCCCAATCGTTTGACAGCTGACGTACTAGAGGAGCTTCGGCTTAGCAAACAGACTTTGGTACAGCGAATTCTTACTAGTGCATTCCGGTATTGCTTTATTTTGAATAAACCAATGTATTTGCATGTACATCTTATACTCTTTGAAGGTTGAATTGGGTTCACGGGCAGGAGCTCTCAAGCAAATGCTGCTTGATCTTCTAGAGGATCCACATGAAATTCGCCGCATCTGTGTAATGGGAAGAAATTGTACAGTTCGGAGAGGAAATGATGACATGGAATGTGCAGTACCCATAGACAAGCAGATTGCTGAAGGTATAATCATATTAAATGCTTTCTGGTTTCTTACATTTTGTTTGTAATATGTAACAACCCATAGTGGACAATTATAAATGACGGTTTGGTTTAACTGTTTAACTTGGAAGTCATATAGTTTGCTACCAAAAGTACACACATTCTGCTAGTATGAAAAGTATTTTTGAATCATGAAAATCCTGCAGTACTATAGAAGAATTAATCTTCTCTTCTCCTTAGTTGTTTTTGCACCATCAATTGAGTGAACCAGACTTTGCTGGAATAATGACTTGATTTTATTATTTTTATTTCCAGTTCCTTTTGTGGTGTATTAGTACAAAACTTAGGTGTTATGTGGAAACCTTAAATAACATTACTGCTGTTCAAAATTTTTGTCTTTACATTGCACAAGCTTGAAGTTCTTGTGGATGTGCTGAGCCAAAGCAAGCAGAAAGGTTATCTTTCGTTTGCTTAGCCATCTAGTGAGTCTCTTCGTTTAGTTTTACTTACCATGTTTATCTTGTTATCTTCCATTTAGATCAAGCTCCATATATTGTTCTTCTCTCTTGTTTTATTAAAGGGTGTTGCAAATACCCCCTACCTTATAGCTATATTACGACACCCCCTGTCCTATTAGTATAGGCATTTTCCCCCTGTTTTTGGCTTTCTCGCAAAAAGCTATCTATGTTAATTTTCCACCTAATAGACTAATAGAGAGAGTCTTTGGAATATTCTGTTAGAAAAATTAAAAAAAACACATAAATACCCCAGTCATAATCTTCCTTTCCCTCCGAAGTTGAATTTGATTTGCAGTAAATAAATTGATCAAATCACGGATATTTCGATCATCAGTTTTTGAGTTAGAATATCTATGAAAGATCAATCTAATGAACCAATCAAGGGTAATTTGGTCATGTTTTCTTGGGTGAATTTAACAATGACTAACAGTAGTGGGCCTTTTGCAATGAAACCGATAAAAGAGGGGCAAATTGCAAGGGGGATCCGCCTTCGGCGGTATAGCTATAAGTAGTGGTATGTGTAAAAACCCCTTTATTAGACAAAATGGTCCTTTTTCTTCAGTTGGGATATCATCTAGTGTCTACAGAAGTAACTCTATTTTGGAATCCCAGTCCCTTTCATCCCGGTTAACTGTTTTCTCCATAACAAACAAGTTGTTTGTTCAATGGAACCTCACACTAAGCAATAATTGTTGCCCACTGATGATGGATATACACCTCCACTAAGTGTAACTATTTAGTTTCCTTCCCTCTTTCATGAATCTTTTTACTTTACCTCTAGAAGGAAAACCTCTTAGAACAAATCCAACTTTTTTTTCAACTTAAGTTTGTTAGTGGGGAACTTCTATAATGCACTAATGCTTATATTATCCTACTTATATTTATCATATATCTTTTTGTGCTTTTGTATATGAAATGGCCTATACAGAAGAAGAGGAAGAGATTGAGATGCTCTTGGAGAATTATCTACAGAGGTATTGAATTTTTTTGATTTGAATTGTTGATCCTAATGTTAACTAGACATGACTGTGCAATGCTTAGTATCTTTTCTATTTCATGAACCATAAGCAAGAGTATGTCGCTTTTCCTAATATAGGTACTCTGTAGAGTACCTATGCCTTAGTTCTATATTTACCCCGAGTTGTAAACTTTCCATCTGGATTTGATGGACGTTCTTGTTAGTGAAGTAGAAGGGCGAACCATGAGCATAGTGAAATGGTTAATCACACTGGGGAGATGATATGAAGATGTGGTTTCAGACCATATGCTCGTCAGTATCAATGTCAAGGCAGGCTAGTGAGGATGTGGATGAAAAAGGAATAGCCAAATTATCATGAAACTGCTAGTAGGTACTATTTTCGAACAGTGTGATGTCGTAAGGTTGGCAATTGGAGCGGAGGTAAGAACGGAAATCTAAAGGCGTGCCTGCAGCTTTCTTTGCCTTTCGCCACTTTTGTGAAGTGTTCTCTTTGATGTGTTGATGTACAACTTCTACTCAAATACAGAGTTCTGGTTGTTAGGACTGACATATCCTGGACTTGTTTTTATATGGTTGCACTAGCCATTCTTAGCTTGAAGGAGATGGTGAAGGTGGTGGTTGTGTATGGTGGAGGCTAGGAAGTGGGAGGCGACGGCGGCTGCGGGTGGGGGTGGTGATGGCGTTGGCTGCGGCAACAGCCGCGATGATGGTGGATGTGCGGGGTGGGGGTTGGGGGGGTGGGCTGTTGTTGGTTGTGAGTGGTGGTGGAGATGGTGTGGGATGGGTGTGGTGATGGCGGTAGTGAAGGTGATGGTTGTGGTGGAGGTGGCCACGATGGGTGCGGATAGCGGTGGTGGTTGTGATGGCTGCAGCAACGGCGGAGGCAGTGACGATGGCAGTGGATGTGGGTGGGAAACTGGTGGTGGTGTGGGATGAGTGGGGAAGATGAAGGGCATTTTAAACTTTTAATTTAGGATGTTGTGTACAAAGCAAAAACGGTGGTGCATATAGAACCACCTGAATTCTAATTGCCGAGCAACGCTGCAATTTTTCTTATCTTTTTTTTTTATCTTGAGTTATATGGTAATGTTTGGCTTCTGCTCAGATGTGAATCTTGTCATGGTCAAGCAGACAGACTTCTTGATTCTGCTAGGGAGATGGAAGATTCGATTGCAGTGAACTTAAGGTCCTTTTTCTGTCCTCACAGTTTTTCCATATACTGTTGCACATGAAATGAAGTTGGGAGTGACTTTTAAATTCGTCTTAGTATGTGGGCTGATTTATTCTTTCTTTTGCATTTTCATTTCAGCCTTCTGTATGTATATTACGTGATGTGACATTTTAAGTCCCTAATATGAGAATTAGCAATTCATCATATTAAAGACTTTGAAAGAACACATTCTTGTTGCAAGATATGAGGTTCAATGCTGAAGTCCAAGAATGAAAACTACGTTGTCTGATAATGTGAAGTGATCGTGATTGTTGGAAACAATAGACTTTCTACTACTGGAGTGGACTATAAGACCTGGATACATGTATACATGTGTCCATAACCAAATTTGTGTGCATCATTGAGTATATTTAATTAGCTTGTATTCAGGTCTTATTTAAAGAGGAGGGATCAGGTGTATGGAAAAAGTTAGCTAACTTCTGTATCAAAGGACATGGTGTGTTGAGTGGAAATGGTCACCATCTATGTTTAATTAAAGTGTCTTTTTATTGTATTATGCAATTTTTTGTATGTCCAAACCGTGTAGCTCTGTATAATAGATCTGAATAATGCCATGAGACTGTTTAATATATTCGATTCATTCAGCATTTTGACGAGATTATTCAAGCATTACTAGTTATTTCTTCAAAGTGGGCCTACCTGTCTTCTTATGTTAAGTTTTGCTAATATTCAGTTCACGGCGGCTCGAGGTAAGTAGAGTGGAATTGCTTCTCCAGGTTGGGACCTTTTGTGTTGCAGTTGGTGCTTTAGTAGCAGGTACCATCTAGCATTTCTCTTTCTCTTTTACTTTCCTATGAGTGTGTCATGTGAGCAATAACATCCATATGGTTGCTCTCTGATCCATAGAGTAGAAACTTGTACTACTTTGATGATTTTGAGATGTTGCAATCGGCTGGTGCACTATCAAATAAACTAGGTTTCAGTCCAGAGTCCACATAAAGCCCTTCCTTCGAATTCATGCCTTTCAGGTGTGCAATCAGCATCTTAAATGGTTGTGCTCGTCTATTTTTTGACAGATATTATCATAGGAGGGATTTTCATTAGCTGTCAGAATTATTGTAATGTTATTTCATCTCATTATTACAGTGAACAACTTGCACATCCAATGCTTTATATTTGGCACAGCGGGTGTCCATGACGCTCTTTTTCTTTTGAAGTGAATGTTATCTAGGAATCTTGACATGCATAGTCTGAAGAAAATTTTGCATCATTCTTGCTTCCTCTTCTCGGAAGAAGGTTATTATACAATGATTACCTTGGAACTTTCTCCTTTCTGCCTCCATGCTTGTATTCATCCCTCATTGGAGAACACAATCCTTTGACTTTGCTTCATGCACAAGAACTGATATAGGATTTGCTGACAGAATTCCATTGGAAAGTAATAATTTGCAGTAGAGATTCTAATATCAATGTCGTCAATGACACTACGAAGTCATTTACCAGCATTCTGATTTTCTAATGCCGAGTCCATTTTGTCATCTGTTTTCCACCGTACTCCACGTCCAACAAACTTCTGGCTATCTGTTTCTCACAGAGCTCCATATGGCATCCTCTTTCACTGCCATTTAATAATCGATAGGGGCCTAGATTATCGAGTTATGGAAGAAGAAATGTGACATAGAGGTAACGGTTATGCAATCATTTGCTTGTAGTGTACAAGGGGTTTAAAGCTAGGAAATGGCACTATGTATCTCTATGTTTGGTAGAAGCAGCTGAAAGCTCAATATACGGTCCCATATAGAAATGGGTTGGTATAATATCAAGAAGAAGGCATACATGATAATGGAAATTAGCATTTTAGTGATTAAATTCCTACTTAGGCACATAGAAGAAATTATTGCATAATACTTGGGCAGAGATTACTCGTTATAAACCACACGATCAGCTTGGTACCTCAAAAGGAGCAAGAAACAATATACAGATAGCATGTAGGTTATATATTCGGTTAATCTACCTCATGAGAGGCGATGCTATGACTCCTCAGCTCCACTCATTGTTCAGCTTGTTTTCTCAATAATGCAACCATATGAATCAAAGTGAAGTCGTGAACATGTTGGATGTTGGAAATCTACTTCAGCAAATGAAGTGTAATAATTTGTTACTTATTGCCTTAAGAGTCCCATCCATGCTGCAAGAGGATTTTCAGATTTGCTGTCACTGATGAAAACAAAGTTGAGCATGACATATTGTTTAACTTCTTAATGGTCCTATTGCAGGGATCTTTGGCATGAATCTGAAATCCTACCTCGAGGAGCATGTGGTATAATGCAGAACTCTATGCTTCCCGTTACTCCATCTAATTTTCCACCGTCTAAGATGCCCTGACAACATGTGTCTTGCTTTGTATATCTTTCACTAATATGAATGAGATCTACTTATTGCAGTGTGCATTTTGGCTAACAACGGCAGGAATAGTTGTGGGTGCAGTGGCTGCATTTTTCATTATGTACTCTTACTTGAAGGTTAGAAGGATATTGTAGCTTTTCTTTCTATATGGAAACGAATAAACATGTCTGACAAGGCAAGCATTTGGCCCTTATTGCTATTTTCTGCGCTGCTTTACGATGCCCATTTGGGTGTCATAATTTACAGTTATTGGCGTTTTAAACATATGTAAATACATTCTTCAGCCTTTTAAACATATGTTACCCTGCTAGCTGGCACAGGGCCCCACTAGTTTCATTTAATTGCTTCCATCCGATTAATATGCTTTCAAATGTCAATTGGTTGTAGCATGTACTCTGCGTCAGGCTTATGTAGGTTTTTTTTTTTGCGAGGGGTAAAGATTTGCCTATGTACGCTGCACATGCTCCTCGATAGGTCTACTGTTTAAGAATGCTAATTCATCGGTAAAACACTGCCGATTGATTAGTTGACTAGATTGGTATACATCTACCGATTAGATGATTCACACATTTAATCGGTAGATGTCTAGCGACTAAATGATCTAATCCATCGATGGATTAGATGGCGTGATCAGTAGATGTCTACCGATTGAGGACATGTACATGCCCCCTTATCGTGTACCCCAATCGGGGTCCTTTTGCAAGCAATCGTGGCTTAGGGATGGCGGGGTGCCCCTTCCCCTGCCCGACCCTAAATCCATCCTAATGTATCACTCAAGAATGCTAATCCATCGATAAAACACTACCGATTGATTAGTTGACTAGATTGGTATACATCTACCGATCAGATGATTCACACATTTAATCGGTAGATGTCTAGCGACTAAATGATCTAATCCATCGATGGATTAGATGGCGTGATCGGTAGATGTCTACCGATTGATGACATGTACATGCCCCCTTACCGTGTACCCCAAGCGGGGACCTTTTGCAAGCAATCGTGGCTTAGGGATGGCGGGGTGCCCCTTCCCCTGCCCGACCCTAAATCCATCCTAATGTATCACCCCGACTCCATCCTGTCCTGATAATGAGTGCATCTGAACCTGACCCTATATGTTGGAACCCCGTCGCTTTCAGCCCTGTCTCGTTCCAGAATTTTTGACACAAAAATCAAATTTATTGTCTTAAATTGCACTTTAAATAAATTTTATCTTAAATACCAACTCAAACAAAAGTTAGATTGAAGAGGGATAGAGAGAGATTAGTCGTATATAAATTGCATGAGAGTAGTTTGATTAGAATTTTTATGAAATAATGAGTTATAATAGGAATTATTGTTAACATCTAATCGGGCGGGATGGGGGTGCTTTCCCCGACCTCGGCTGACCCCCGATCAGGTTTCTAAATTCTTCCCCAGACCCGCCCCCAACCGGATTAAGGTTTCCCCAAATCCGTCTCCTAGCCTCGTTTGGTGTGGAAAGAATTTTATTCCGGGTTAAGGGACTTTATTTTCGGTTTCGAGAATAACTTTGTAATGATTACTTGGAATGAGGGAAAAGTAGAGTGGAGAGTGAGAATAACTTTGTAATGATTAGTTGGAATAAGAAAAGATGTTTGGGAAATAAAGTGTGGAATAAGTAGTGGATTCGGGAATATCGAGGAATATTCTCTCTCTTAATCCGGGTTAAAAGTTATTCCCGTTTGGTATTCCCATAACAAACGGGGCGGGACTGGTCCCATTCAGGCGAGGTAAATTGCCATCCCTTGTTCTTGACTTCTTGTTCGGCTACACTACCTAGTGTGGCTAGGTTTGTTTTCTGTAGTAATCTACTAATAGATAGATCCAGATTAAGCATATATAGGAAGAAGGGCTTGGTATTATCACCAGGGATTCACATTAAAATACTATTGGAAGTTGATTAATGACAGAGTACTTTGAGGTCATGTGCTGGATGCGAGGGGTCTATTTAAAAAATTCGAGAGATCATAGACAATTCGAGGAAGACATCTGTAGTTCGACAATATGTTAAGATATTATAATACAATTCGAGGATAATATAATTGCATTTAATTCTGAGAATTGGAAGAGCATTAACTCCATTATAGTACTCTAATAAGATTATAAACTTTATTATAAGTTATAACTAGCTGATGGAATCTGGAGAGCCGTATTAACCTTGAACAAGGAATACCCTGGGATCTGATAAAAAAAAGTCCTGCTCACTTTGCCATGGGAATCCAATTATAATAATTAATCTGAGCCTATATATTCTTCAGATGCACCTATTTTATACAATTCTTTGGAGTCGCTTTAATACTTGTGGGTTAAGTTCCCTCCTGCATCCTACCGTTTTCATTTACGTCCTCGCAACTTATTTAAGCATGCATGAAGAAAAGGCTTATTATTTAGCCCATAGGAAGGGGCAAGTCTATATATATAAAAGGTTGATGGTCTAACAATATGCATTATTAAACTAGCATTGGGAGCCATGGTTAGACAAATTTGGCACGAAGACAAGTATATATATATTTCACACACAAACCTCGAATTGGTCAACCACTATATATTGTAAGAACTTTCTTGAATCAATTGTCAAAGCAAATTAGGCCACAAGGCTAATCTTATTGGACTTTCACAAAAGCAATGGTCCCTCTCGCTTAACTTTGGGGTGTCGAAGCTAATTAAGTAACACAACTCCTTTTTCTTTTTCTCCCTTCATTTAATGTGGCTAGTTGATGTATTTTCCTTATGGATATATATATATATATATATATATATACCAATTCGAAGCCTAACCTCCCAGTTTTATCACAGAAAAAAAAATACTTTTAAAGTTGATTGTGGAATCGCTTTTTTGAATGCAGGCACAGACACAGTACATGCTTTTTAAAGTGCGAGGCTATTTAATTTGGATTTTTTGCCGAACGATACGCAGAGATCACTTTCAGCGTTTCAATCACCGTCTATTGTTTTTTCATAATTTGATACCCCTCGGACGCTCTGAAATTATCATCATACCCTCATTTTTGACTATGGCATTATACATGTCACGTCATTTCACATAGAAGGCATTAATTACATCACACATGACAAACAACGATTACCTCCGACATATTGCGGTGTCAACATTAAGGGGGCGTTTAGTTGATTGCATCAGTTGATGCAGTGCATCAGTTGATGCTGCATCAGTTGATGCTGCATCAGTTGATGCAGTATTAACATCACCTGTTTATTTGATTGCTTGTATCAACTGATGTAGTATTAGCTCATTTTCTGTTTAGTTGGTATGTATTGCATCAGTTGATACAGCTGTTTCATATCATTTTTTTTTAGCTGTTTTTTATTTAGCTATATTTTTTCTTTGACTATATTTATTAAATTATTGAGCTCGTGCTAACTTAATAATTTCTTAATTATTGAAGTAAAAAAGATCAAGCAGATGTGAGTATTAACCTAAAATCGTCTTAGCAAACTCTTAACTACAAAGTATCAACCAAATCTTGAACAACAGTGTCCAATTCTTTACTTATCTTCCGGACTTAATTCGTTTATGATAATTTTTTTAATAAAAATCAACAAAAATACAAGCAAAAATAATATATTCATGTAAAGTTTTTTTCCACGAATTTTCGAATTTTCTGATTGGGTTTTCAGATTTTTCAGAATTCATATATTGATTTTTCAGATTTATTCAAGGTTTTATTAATTCCGAAAATAATATTTTAATTCATATAGTGATGCATCAGCTGATGCTGCATCAGCAGAAACAACCATTTTGGCTGCATCAGCTGATGCAACATCTCAACCTCTTTTTGCATCAGCTGATGCATTTGACCAACCAAACACTGATTTGTATCAAAAGGCTGCATCAACTGATGCATGTGTCAGCTGATACATGCAACCAAACAACTCCTAAATGCGTGAGAAGATCAGTCGTGCCAACGATGCTCGCATTAAATGAGTTTTTAACTACGCGTAGAAATTCACATACGTTTTTTCACAAACGCGTATAAATAAAATACTAATATCACACAAGATGAATTTACACACGTTGTTATCACTACATGCGCGTAGAAAATATGCTAATGTAGCACGAAAACAATACTCGCGTTTCTCGAAAGTCGCGAGAGACATTAATTATCCCACACATGGCAAGCACCGATTAGCCAGAGGGATGAACTAGGGCATACCGGAGTCTATGTCCGAAGATCTAGCGTCAGAATTCACGCGTGGGGTAATTTATACGCGTAGTCAAAGACGCATTAAATATGAGCATCGTCGGCACGACATGTCTTCTCACGCATTTAATGATGACACCGTCGTACGCCGTGACTGATCATTGCTTGTTACGTGTGGGGGTAATTAATGTCCTTTATGTGACATGTCATGTCATGTACGTTGCTATCATAAAAAAAAAATGAGGGTACGATAGTAATTTCAGTGAATGAGAGTATCAAATTACAAAACGGAATGTGAACGGGAATTAAAAAATCCTATTTACTTTGGTAAAGAAGATGATGTTCACCGCCCGGCAAACGCATCTACGTAAGGAAATGATGGCAATGATTCCCATTAAGGAAGGCATCATGGGTCTCCTCAGAGACTAATTTACGTGGCGTGACCAAATGCGGAAGCGCAGCCGTGCAAGAAGGCTCCCAGCACGTTCCAACCACCAACGGCACCACCACGACCACCATCACCATCGCCTGCATGCCTCCTTTTTGCGATATGCCAGAGGCGCCCTGTGCCCATCACGGCGGTTCGCATCAACATCACACCATAATGGCCTTCGCTTTGCTTCTAGAGTCCAAACTCTCCCTTCATTTCATTTCCGTGTACAGTACTGTGTTCCCACTGGTGGCGTTGTCTCTCTCGATCTCTCTTGGAACCCTTTCACATGCATCTGTCTAACAATTGCAAGCAAGCAAGCCAGCCAGCAGCAAGTCGGTGACACAAGCTAGATATTCCCCCAGGACAGGAGCTACTGATCCTGGGAGACACACTAGTACTTTTCAATCATTGTCCATCATGCATGCGCTGATCAGCAAGTGATTGGATTTCAAAATTAGAAAATATATTTTTATATCTTGAATTCAAGCTCCTGGAAGAAGATATTTTAGTTATATATAAGCATGTTTCACGGGCTTATTTGCGGTGCCGGAGTGGCACCCGATCCCATCTTCGCCGAGTTGAGTCAGCATATCATGTGGAGATCGAGTAGTAAAATATAAATGAAGAGAATACCTGAGAATGTACTTCATGAAGGTTCTAGCATTGTTACGTTATATATAGGTCATTATTTATAGTTTCTCGAATTTCTGTGTAACAAATTAATTATGAGAGCCCTCTCCCCTTTATGCTACTTACTCTTCTTGACTTGATCTTCCAATTACCTGTCCTGACTCTCCGCCACTTGACTAGGCGTATATGAATTGGTCAGACCTTAAAATGATTCTGAAAATGTTCAAAAGAACTGAAAAATGTTTTTGATGAGAACCACACATTCAACACAGATTGTACACTTGGGCCGAACAGCCTCCACACAGCCAACAAACTTACTATGAGTAGTTGAGTATGTAATCTTGACACACGAGACAAATGCTGTGAGGACTGAGAGGCTTGTTTGGTTTGGTTGCCGCGTATCATAGACCAAATTGGTGTTTGATTGACCTGATGCAGATGCGATCCTCAAACAGCATGCCATGATGTAAAAAATCTCAAGCTCACAGTGACAGGATCTGATTAATGTGCCACCAACTCATGTCTCATGCACCGTTTAAAGCAGCAGCAGCAGCAGCAGTGGGAACAACGCCCAGACTTTGCCACGTACATGCAGTCATCTCTGCATGCAAACGAAGGGCAGTGTCCTTATCACATGACCCACATGCAAAACACTGGCCACGATGCGTGCACCCAATCAACTCCTAAAACCTCTATGAAGATAATCCCTATCGCTTTACCTTACATACCCTTGTATATATCTCCAACTTATGGACGCCCCCACCAGCCTGTCCTTAATAATAAGTGATCTCCCACAAACCTCATAACCCAGATATTTTTCAAAGACGCAATCAAGCAATATATGGTATCCCAAAAAGAGATGCTTGTAATTGTGATTATAATTTAGTAACAACGATGTACATAAGGAATATAATCTCGAATCTCATCACTCCTGGAAACCACCTTAAAAGCGCAGGAGTCCTGGTCCCTCTCCTCGGTACTCGCCACCACCACCACTAGTCTCTCTCTCTCTCTAACCATGGAAGGACGGAAGAAGCAAAGTTGGTACGCAGCATTGCTGCTCTTCTTGCTCATCGCCGGCGAATGGCCGGCGGGGGACGCCGGGAACCCGATCACCACGGTGGTGGTGCTTGTGATGGAGAACAGGTCGTTCGACCACATGTTGGGGTGGATGAAGAAGCTCAACCCGGAGATCAACGGCGTGACCGGGTCGGAGTGGAACCCGGTGTCCACCACGGACCCGGCCTCGGCCAAGGTCTACTTCGGGGACGCCGCTCACGACGTGGATCCGGACCCGGGCCACTCCTTCCAGGCCATCCGCGAGCAGATCTTCGGGTCCGACAACACGTCGGCGTCGCCGCCGCCCATGAAAGGGTTCGTGCAGCAGGCCGGCACCATGTCCAACCCGGCCATGCCGGCCAGCGTTGTCATGAACGGGTTCCAGCCGGACATGGTGGCCGTCTACAAGACCCTCGTCCAGGAATTCGCCGTCTTCGACCGATGGTTCGCGGCCGTGCCGTCGTCGACCCAGCCCAACCGGCTCTTCGTCCACTCCGCCACCTCCCACGGCGCCACCAGCAATGTAGCCAGGCAAGCTTCCCATTTTTTACACCCTCCTTTAGTGGTTTTCTTCTTTTGATCAATTGAATTCGCTTGCAACTTTAGATTTTCCCCTCCATTATTGTTTTTCTTCTTTTGTTCGATTGAATTCGATTGGAACTTTAGATTTTTTTTAGGTGGCTTTTGGCAGTCCGCCATTAAAGAATTTCTATCTATGAAGCGTGCGCGTGTCGCTTAATAGTGGCATATATGGTGCCAACCAAGAACCATATATATTGATCTTTATTCGGAAAGAAGTGGTCCCCTTTTCTTGGAGTTATAATTAGTTTGGTTGCATATGTCTTAGGATGAAGACATAAGTAGAGGAGTACTGGTGTTGGTTGGAACTAATTGGAAGAGTCCCTAGACGCTTCAATGCTAATTTATTTATTAGTGTTGTTTGCTGGACAAAAAAGTTGGGCTGGAAGGCATTATTTAGGTTGGTGGGTACCAAATCAATCTGGATCTTTCAATCATCTGGATTGATCTCTGTTGATGAAGAAAGAGTAAAGAGTACATGGGATCAGGGATGACATGCATGTTTGTTGGATCCTGCTGAGGCTATGAGTCTAGTCATGTTGCTTAGTATATATCCCGGGTTGTGCCGGCAGTACGTACTGGCCATGCCCATGCTGGGCTGGTAGCGGCCGGCGCGGAGCAATACATGGCTTTTTTTTTTCCTGGCCTACATGTGTGAATATGTGATTGATCATGGTGTGGATTAGTCAAAGACAAGTATGAATATAGACAGTGAAGTCACTGTACTTTTGACACTGAGAATTGGTACCCTAATATTCAGCTTGGTGGAGCCGGCCAACTGCGTTGATCTAAAATATATATAGTTCAAAAGATTGACATAGATTTCAAGGTCGGTATGTATGGAAATAGGGGAATCCTCTCACCTCATAGGGAAGGGGTCATCTCGAATTCATGTCTCCATTATGGGGTTCTACACCTCGCTATTAAATATAACATTCGCAGTTACATATGCTTAATCTGTTGATTCAGTAGTGGCCAAGTTTTGGGTCCCTCAAACAAGTTCAAGGACTAAGATAGTAGAAGAAAATCTCCCCTAATAAAAAGCTAATTTTCATAAATTTTGCTCTGATCTCATAATTAGTACTTCTTCAACTATGTTTGAGGAAAAGGTGTGTATATATATATATATATATATATATACCCGCGATTGCTAATTCTATATATGGCCGGGTAGTATGTATGCTGCTGTCAACGATAATTTTGCAATGTTTGTGCATACATACATGCATTCAATTTCTAATACTCGCTCGATATGGATTCGTCTTGCGCTTCTTGGCTGATAGATAAAAATTTCATGCAGTTTGCTGGCACAAGGGTACCCACAGAGGACTATATTTGAGAATATTTATGATGCCGGATTGACATTTGGTATCTACTATCAGAACATTCCTGCAACTCTCTTCTATCGCAATCTTCGCAAGCTTAAGTACCTCCTTAAGTTCCACTCATACGATAATGAGTTCAAATCCCATGCTCAAAAGGGTACCCTCCCCAACTACGCCGTGATTGAGCAACGTTATATGGATTCCAAGAACAACCCTGCCAATGATGACCACCCTTCCCATGATGTTTATCAAGGCCAGATGTTCGTCAAGGAGGTCTACGAGACGTTGAGGGCAAGCCCCCAGTGGAATCAAACACTGCTCATTATAACTTATGATGAGCATGGTGGCTACTTCGACCATGTTCCGACGCCTAACAGGGGCATCCCTAGCCCTGATGGTATCGTTGGCCCTGATCCATTTTACTTCACATTCGATCGCCTAGGAGTCAGGGTGCCAACAATCATGGTCTCTCCCTGGATTGAGAAAGGAACTGGTATGTAATTGACTAGCTACTCACAACACTTATTTGATCATGACTCGAGGAATTACAGTCGTTGGCAGCTCATCTTTAGTTGCTCTGTGGCACAGTCGTCCATGGTCCCAATGGCCCTGCTCCAAATTCGGAGTATGAGCATTCATCCATACCTGCGACGGTGAAGAAGATCTTTAATCTCCAGGTACCATTCCTGACAAAGAGAGATGCATGGGCTGGTACCTTTGAAGGCATCGTGCAGACGAGGACTGAGCCTAGAACAGACTGCCCTGGTAAGATTATTAACTTTTGTACACCTCTCAATAGCTGCTTTCACTCTTTTGTTTTCAACAATTTGGTGTTCAATTCCAATTATGAAAAGTATATTATGTATGACATCCCCTTTATGATTATAGTAACCCGCGAAAAGCTTGTTATTAGAGTTCCTTTTAGCTTTGAGAGCATGTAGCTCACAAGTTTTTCCAATGTGAGATGCGCTTGACTTTAATGGAAATCACTGTCAGGATATAAGACCGCTGTAACTGAGATATGATGATACTAGATTCTTAGTTGCTTGACTTTCTAATATCATATATGCCCTTTTAGGCTACTAGTCTAGATCCTCATCAGTTAGTTAATTGTAGATGCTTATTTGTTGGAGCACATAAAGAATTAAATATATGATGCCCAACTCTGCAGCCAGCATCCAAAAGCTTTTGATTTTACTACTCACTTTACAAATGCAGTTTAGTCAAGTTTATCTTGATCATACATGGATTTATTTCCAGCCAAGTTTGTCAGGGGGATTTAATTGAATGAGTTGATAGAAGATCATGAAGCTAGTCCTTTATTCCTTTCTAATAAAGAGAATTTCTCTCATCTTCTTGATGCTGCTTTACATAGATCTTCCCCAAGTTTCAATTGTTTCTGCTTGAGAGCTAGCTCTTTTCTGGAGGAATCTACCGAATGAATAGCCGTGAACTTACTTCAGGGGCTTAACTTGTTCGATGTGTATTAGCTTATATAGTTGCTATTTGTGTGAACAATGCAGTGTGTTTTTGACCTGTTTCAATTGACTATTGGTAACTCTACATTCACCTTGTTCTTCTTTTTACTTTCCGAGTATGTTGTGACCAGTAGACAAGTATTGTTCAATAGTCCAGGCAAACTCAAAATATTTCCTAATATCCTTCCATTTACTCTAGTGTTTGCAAGTAATCAGTTACTCTTGCATATGGCCGGTATGTTCTTACTGATATATGGATTTGTTTTTTGAGTGATGCAGTGCAACTCCCAACCCCCCTAAGGATAAGGAAGACTGATGCTAATGAGGAGGCCCAGCTGAGCGAGTTCCAACAGGAGATGGTGCAACTCGCGTCGGTGCTCACCGGAGATCATCTCTTGACCAACTTCCAAGAGAAAGTTGTGAAGCAAATGAATGTCAGGCAAGGCCTACAATACATGCAGAGCGCGGTCAAGCGCTTCTTTCAAGCCGGAATCTCCGCAAAGAGGATGGGCGTCCATGAAGAACAGATCGTGAAGATGAGGCCCTCGCTCACCACCAGGTCTCCTTCATCAGATGGACAACCATAGCATGTAATGCACCACAGAGAAGATAACAGGGGAACATGTTCAAATGGCAATAAATTAAGGTGAATTATATGGTAGCTTATGCAGTTAAAGTGGCTTATAGTCGTAAATCAAGATGAATCACGGGACTATGAATCATATACCAAAGCTTCAAATTAGTACAATCCATCGATCTAGTACTTCAACACAATCAATGCACCCTGTTTTCCACCTTCGATCAAACCAAAAGCTCCAAACTTCCAAGTAGAATTAAAGCATCGAAGAAAACAGCAATGATCACCAACTTTAATGCGTGATTAGTGATCCAAGAGAAACAAAGCAACAAAGAGTACATGTAAGAGTAGAACGAAACAGAGCTGAAGCCGATCATGTTCTTATATATATATCATAGGTTTAGCCTAGTCTAATGAAAAGATCTAAGCGGTGCATGGCTCACGGGCGACGCCGAGCCTGCCGTTGGGCGCATCGAAGAGCACCCTGTGGTTCTGCTGCTGCATGTTGGCGATCACGTTCACCACCGAGTTGACGTTGTCCGGGGCCGCCGCCATCGCCAAACAGCTGACGCTCCCCGCGGTGCTGTGGATCACCACGTTCTCCACCGGCAGGGTCACGTTCATCCCTCCAGCGAAGTTCAGCGTCACGGTCGGCCACGGCACCTTCGCCCCGTCGTAGCACGTGTCGAACCCGCCCAGCGACGCCACCGTCCCCGCCTTCCGCATCCGTCTTCGGACGGCGTCCCGCACCGCCGCGTACACCGGCGGCGCCAGTCGTGTGAACATGGTCCCGGAGTCGAACACCGTCCCCGCTCCCGTAGCCGTGTCGAAGGACAAGGCTTCCGGGGGGATCCCCACCTCCCTGCGGCCCACGCGGACGCCGGTCATGTGGACGTAGTAGAGAGACGGGCGGTGGGGGTTGAAGAGCAACGGGGTGGTCTTGATACGGCGGGGCTGGCCGGCGGAGCCCAGCCGGAGGGAGCCGGAGAAGTTCGAAGACTTGAAGCTGGGGAGGCAGTAGGAGAAGGTGGAGGCGTACATGCTTTTAGTCTGGGAAAGCAGAGAGAGGGGTCCTCTGCCGAGGGCCAAGAGGCCCTGAGGAGGGACAGCGCCGCCAGCGACGCGATTCACGCAGCCAAAGGCATAGCTGGGGACCGTGGCCTTGCCGGGGGACAACGTAAGGGAGTCTTTAACAAGGGTGGCATGGATGGTGGCGGCGCCGTAGGTGAGATTAAAGGAGCAGCCGGATGAGGTTGGGGATCGGCAACTAGACGGGCTGGGGAGCTGGGAGCATGAAGGAGAGGAGCAAGGGACAGGGTGGTAGGTGGTGGAGGTGGAGGGGACGAAGGAGGGGTGGGAGGAGGAGCAGCCGACGCAGGGGGAGCAGGGGATCCAGGCGGCGTCGCTACTGGTGTCCATGGAGAGCAGCAGGGGCTGGGGCGGGGTGCCGAAGCTGGCGCGGAGAATGTAGGTGGTGGTCTGGAGGAGCTGGCGCCCAGGGGCTATGGGAACGCTGGTGGCCTTGTTGGAGACCAGGGAGCCCAAGTACAGGAGCCTGGACTCATCCTGGGAGTTCAGGGACCGGATGGTGTCCTCCCAAGAGGAGGAGGAGGGGAAGGAGGAGGAGGCGACGCCCAGAGGGATCTCAGTGCTGCTAGTAGAGGAGAAGAGGAGGGACAACGCTAGCATAGCTAGTGGCAGTGGTGTCTGCAGAGCCATGGTTGGGAAGAGAGATGGGTGGGTTTTGGGACTTGGAAATTAATGGGCTTATGTAGAGTGTAGAGCATTGTAGAGAGATCGAGAGAGAGAGAGATGGAGGGATGCCCGTGAGAGGTGTCTGAGGAGGTGGTGTCTGGCCTGTGATCGTCCTGTCCTTTTGGCATCTCTCATTGGTCTGTTGGTTTACTGCATCCACTGCTGGGTGTGGCTTGCAGGTGTCGGTGCATGGGAATAGTGCTAGCTAGAGGGAGAGATGATAAGAGGGAGAGAAGAAGAGAGGCCAAAAGTAATGGCAATCTCGAGACATGCCTTTGATTGAAAAGAATGCCGTGTAACTGGCAAGGCTGCATGCCCAATGCATGAAAGCATTGAAAAGTTACGCAGCTTAATTTATGAGAGAGCTATAGAGATGTTGTCTTAATTAGGATTAATAAGAGCATTCGACCTGGGTTTTAGGTGCAATCAGCTGCTTCTCGGGGATGCTTCGTTCTCAGATTGTTGTCATTCCTTCATTCGAATTAATAAACTATAGTCAGTGTCAGCTTTAAGCCTTTAACAAACCCGGTCTTTGTTTGAGGACGCAGCATATATATATATATATATATATACTAGTGGATGCCCGTGCCCCTGGCACGATTTAAATTTGTTCATGTTTTTTAGTTATGTGACCTGGCATGGGCATCCATCAATGAAGCTCCCCAGAAGTACAGGGCTAAAACCGTGACAGGGGTACGGGTCACACACATTCAACATTAGAATTGTTTAACTGAAAAACATTTATGAGCCACCTTCAGTCATTTAAGGTGCAAGAGCCTTTAGTTATCCTACTATTTCAACTTGGCAAGAGGAGCTGCATAAGATTTTTCATTCAAAGAGCTACCAATTTCCAACACACCAACAAAGAGACTTAAACAATTGATTTCTAGCAACAAAGCTGACTAAATTGTATAGTCTATAGGCAGCTATGCCCAAGCCATAGCCAATTCCATCAAAGAAAGCTCAGAATTAAGGTTAATCCAAATGGCAACAAAATACGAAGAGATTTCATTAGAGTAAAACTAAATGCTACATCCACACAAAAACTAATGCTGCATTGCTCAAGCGATCCTGGAGACATGCAACACTAATGCTGTAATTTGCTTTTTCTTTCCGGATTTGATCCTTGAGCTCTAAATTTTCCAGGTATACTTTGACAAAAAGTAAAATGCAACACTTGGTTCCCGCAAGAAGCTCACTAGTATTTGGTTTAACTTTTATTTCAAAGACTTTCATCGCATCAGATCGAGCACAAATATTTACCGACTAAACTATATAAATTTGTTACAGTTAATGGAAGCCAGATTAAGTATGCTGCTCCTATCATTATCTTAATATTTACTCTAAATATTACACTCTATAAAAGCAACTTCGTAGAAAGAGCAAAGCTATTTGGACAACATTTAAAAGCACTATAACCGGAGCCGAGTTCTATTGAAAAGGAGGAGTGAGCTATAATCAAGGTAGACTTCATTAACAATTCCACGATGCTTCTCCATTTGAGCCTGCCACCATGGCAAATCTTGCGCATGACGGAAGATTCAGACTTTGATAATTAGAACGCCCAACCAGGCAACCATGTAATCTCAACTAAAGACTTCAATGACCACATAAGTCCCAGCTTGGATCACACATCCCCTCATCTCCTCATCTATGTAGCCATCATCACTCCTCCTCAGATGCATCATGATGCGACTAAAACAACAAAGAAAGAGTTTCATTCACCAAGTTTTTTATCACATGAATATTAATACCATGAATACCTTAAACTCATGGGCAAAGAACCGCTATTAAATGTAATTCCTAAAAAAGACGTACCAATTAATCAATATAAACCACATGTCCACTAATTAAATCACCAAATCCTAATTCCACCAACAAATGTACATTTATAGTTTCTAGCCAAGAAACATAGGGGGGGGGTGTATATAAGAATTTTCAGTCCTTTCTACCAAAACCAATAGAAATAAAAATACGAATAAGAATTAATACCAACAAAAAAAGACTAAACTAAACTTGGGGGAAAAAATCATTTGCTGCTCAAAGCCACACTTGCAAAGCTAGCTTCCTAAACGCCATCTTGACCTCCATCTCAGACGCGACGACCTGATTCTCGGCATTGAAATCGGTGATGATTCTGCGGCCTTGGGGAGGATGGCGGGGGCGAGGAAGATCTCCTTCCGCATCATATCATCGTTGATGTAGTTGGAGCTGTTGGCATACAGCAACTTCCTGTTCGGGCGGAACTCAAACTCCATGAACTCGAACTCCATAAAGATAAGGTCCTAATACAGAAGATTAGAACTTTATACTACTTCACAAAACTATAACTTTGCAAACATAGAAGTCAATAGCTTAGTAGAAGGCATGAAATAGTACCTCGACTATAACATGATAGCAAGTAAGATAGCGACTAAGGTCGTAATCACTCTATAGCTTCAGATCCACAATCTCTACAGATCACCCTGTCATCAAATTAAATCACATAGTATAGATTCAGTTATGTCATGGTGATTCAAACTCGTCCAATATCTAAATTATTCAGTCATGTCATGAATGATTTCCTAACTTTAATAAAGCATTTTCATTAAGATCACCCGGTCATAGCATAAAAACACAGCATTAAAGCAATTCAAACACTCCAAGATAGTTTAATCAAATCTCTACATATCAAATCCTATCATCAAAACATCCCATTAACCTCCCCCTCACATGACCTTATCCACAAAACCTCTCTTCAGAGCTATATATGCACTTGCTTTAATTGATGGACAGTTGAACACCCTTAGCTGTAGATCCCACTCAACATAGTAGGAGTTCATTCTTTGATAAAAGGTGGTGTTCTAAGATGAATACAACATGCTATCAGGAACTAAATGCCGTTGTGGATCCCACACCTTAAAATAAATCTCCTTAGCACGCTGTTTCATGGATCAATAGTCAATTACCATAGAAAAGGAAACACATATGCATCTAAAGAGCACAAACCAAATACTTTCAGATTAGCACAGAACTTGAACATTTAAATTTACCTCGTTTCCACCTTCCTGAAGAGCATTAACTTCTTGCATGGAAAATTCACGACTGGTAAAAGAAACAATGAGCCAACTAAACAAAAATATTTAATAAGGAACTCCTACCCCTACATTAACATTTTCCATCTAATCAAGGAAGAAATTCACTCTCAAACACATATTAATTATGAAATACATAAAATACAGCAAGAATCATATACAAAGCAGTGGCAAAACAACACTTGCTGTACACCACTACAGTTTGTGACTTGCTAGCACCAAACAACCCCATTTTTATATACCCATGTAGAGTTCATAATTTCATAAATTTCATAAAGCGGTAATCCAAGCACCCATATTCTATATACCCATGTAGAGTTCATAATTTCATAAATTTCTTCACCCCATTTTTGTGACTTGCTAGAACCAAACAACCCCATATTTAGAATCCAAAAAAGAAAAAAAATGTGAAAACAAATCCAAGTGGACTCAAAGATAAATCTTTGGCTTTGCTGTCTTGGCAAAAACCAAGTTTTCCACCAAACAACCCCCTTAACTCTGCTCTGAAGAGATCATTAAAGAACACAACCAAGAAATAAAAAACACCAATCAGTAATTAACCCATATATCTCAGCCTATAATCACAGATCAAAAGGCATTGTAGTCAGTCAAGCCAACAATCTAACAAATAGCAGTCATGAAGCATTTTTGAAGAGAACTGACAACCTACCTTGGTCTGTGGCTGAGGCTACAACAGCAAGCAGTGAGAGACAGAGAAGAATGGAGAAGTTCCAGCAGCTGGGATTCCACATTACTTGAGAGAGTCCTCTCCTCTCCTTTCCCAGTACTCCAATGAAGTGGGTTTCCTCAATAGTATTGAGAGAGCAGGTGGTGGTGAGTGCAACATCACTGATGACGTACTGAATTTTTTAGATCGGCCCTAGCGGAGATCGCCGTGTCGGGCAAGAGAGGAGAGAGGGAAAGGTGGCGGCGTTCGAGCATGTCGTTCCCGTACACAAAAACTAACAAAAACTAACATACCCTGGAATAAAAGAATTGGTGACAACAAAATGAACAAAATATACTTCTGATAGTAGTTAGTTGAGAACGAAGGTAGTAATATTGTATTCATTAATTCCTTTGTTTTTCAAAAAAATTCGACAAAACCTCCCCTCTACCAAGGGCTAAATGAGACAATTGTACAACAAAAATCAAATACAAAAATTAATTCACAACTAAAAGGGGCGAACATTGTCCCCGAGCAAACATTGTCCCCCCAAACCACGCAAACATAAAGACATAGAACTAAATGATACTGCACTTGCCAATAACACCTTCCATACACCATCATAAGGAAAGAAAATTTATACATTGAAGCCAATAGAGAAAATATAGGTTACATACATTTATACACACTCATAAGAGATCTTACCTACATTAAGGTGACAGCTCAGCTGAAACATACAGCTTTCGACTCAAAACCTAAGAGAAAAAAAACAGAAGAAAAAGTAGAATAGTACTCTGATGAAAATTATCCAAGTTCCATCATAGGCTGAATAGGGGACAAAAATAAACACACAAACACGCCAAACAGAAAAGTAAAACCACAGACTTATTGTATTTGCAACCAATTGAAATAACAGCTGCAATGAGTGGAATCAATTATGCTGTATTGCTGTGAGTTAGATGGGAAAATAATGGAAAATGTAGAGAGCACAAAAGGAACAAAGTGCAGGATTGGTAGTATAAGAAAAGCAGAAGAAAGTAAGGAAATACTTCTTAAAGGTAGAAAATTACACTGTAATAAGGGAAACAAAAAAGATCAATTCCTGTGTCTATGAGAAAGAGTTCCAGAACAAATTATATAGCACATCAACCTTATACAAAGATATCCAAGAATAAATTAATACAGAAGTTGGCTTCAAGGTAATCTACTACTAATCAGTTCAAACCATTACCCTCAATTGGATGTAAACATCCATAGGGGCGACCATCATTTCATTCTGTCAACATATATTATTTCATATTCAGGAAGAAAGATTCAGACAAAGAGTGTGCAGTCACATTTTTCAAAATGATATGCACACTCGAAAGTTGAACTCTTTGAGATTACATCTTCTTCAAGAACAAAGTAATGTTTTTGTTATCCTTAAGAAAAAAGGTTCGGAATTGAAACCTGAAAAGGTTACAGCCACACTGAAACCGACCTCAATCAAGATAAGCAGATATCAGATCTTTTCATCACATTTCAAAGTTCCACGTACTCTCAGCTACTAATTTTTGAAGTGGTTGTTGGTCCGCCGAATTCAGAGATGCAGAAATCTGGGGAAAAGGACCAGAGACAAATACGGACATCATTTAAAGCAACTATTAAACCAATGAGAAGTAACTAAAGCAGCTGAGCTAAAACTGCTTCTTGTTGCTTCTAGAAAGTACAAAAAAGAAAAATTGCAACAAAACTTGGAGCTTAGAGCACCAATATAATTTGGAATTAAACATTATATAGAAAAAGACTCTGGTAACTACTACCAATAAGTGGTGTTCAAAAAGGTTTTTCGGAGTGTATTTGATTAGTTGCGCGCTAATAGAATTCACTCAGCATAGTAATCACGACATAAATGTGCAACCTAAGAAGACCTTGAAACACAAAATGTATCTACAACTGCACAAACACCTAGGTTTTATCACATGCATAATTCTAAAGATATAAATACATTCCTCCTACTTTAAACACCAATACATTCCTCCTACTTTAAGTTTATCACATCGAAAATCACAATTAGAAAGAACCCAAGAAGAATCCTCCTACTTTAAACACCAATACATTCCTTACAAACTCAATAAAGCCGCCGCCTGTAAGACAAATGTGCAGCTGAAGATATAAACTCCTGATCCAATGAAAATATCTCACACTATTATGAACATCAAAACACACACCTATCTACTAATTGAGCAAAGACCACGAGAAAAAAGCAGAATATAACACATCATGTAGATCACATGGTATGCGACATTATACACATTTTGGGCTTGTATAAGAAGTAGGTTGCTATAGGATCTAGTATTATGAGGATGATAAACACATGCATACATGTTATTCTGGAGTAGCTGAAGAAGTTGACTATTTTAATTGGTGGGAAATTTCTGCGGAATAGCTATGCATCCGTTAAGCATCAAAACAAAATTTCTTTGTCCCACTCATACGTGACCAGATTGTGAAATGGATGTTCCCTTCTATTCCATCCAAACATGAAGCCTTCTACAACAGGAAGAATGTTGATGGCCTATTTTCTACTTCCATCCAAGTCTAATTTAATTTCATAGGTTAGAAGCCTAAAACCTCCATCTGAGAGGAGAAGACACCAATAATAGCCAATAGACCAATAAACTTTTCATTGAAAGCTCTTTCTTGACAGCTTCTTTAACTAAAAAGTTTGAGAGCTCTTTAACAAAAAAAAAACTGTTATGCCATCCACAATCCTTAGCATTCCATGATCACCACATTACACAAAGACCTCAACTCATTCTATACAATCTAAAAAAGAAGCATTAGTTTGTACTTTTTTTTCATTGTTCTCAAGCACGTTGATTAGCATCTCATTCTATATCGTTGAAATTCGTAACAACTTCAAATATGCATATCTAAAAGCAAATATACATATCCTATTTGGATTTGCTTTTAGCTTGAAAAAGAAACGATCTTGGAAGACTCGAATAAATCCTATGTCTCAATTTGACAAAGACCTATACAGCTTGCAGAAGATATTGGAAGAGGTTGTAAATAGATTGTAAAAATTTATCGTTGTAAGGAAACAATGAAGCATATTTAAGCCCTTTTTTGATCAACAGTATTGCTCTTGACGATGAGGAAAAAAATTAAACCCAACACCAACAAACTTGAATAAATTATTTCCAACATTGCATAGAAACCTTTAACAGGTAAAAATAGTTGAAAAGGAGAAATCTTGGGTTCCTAGGTGAGTTGAAGAGATGGACGAAATCGAGCCGAAGCGATTACAGAAGACATTATTCTCAGAGGCGACAAACATCTAGGAAGAGAGGTGAAGCCATGGGTAGAGGGAGAAGAAAACATGCTGACGGGGTGAAGCGAGGAGAGCATAGGGAAAG
The DNA here is from genome assembly GCA_963920575.1 of Narthecium ossifragum. Lineage (NCBI taxonomy): Eukaryota > Viridiplantae > Streptophyta > Magnoliopsida > Dioscoreales > Nartheciaceae > Narthecium > Narthecium ossifragum. The sequence continues at coordinate 23,673,742 of OY986966.1, forward strand.
CTCACCGAAGATATGGCAGTGCTGTGCGAGGCGAGGCTTGGACGACAGCGGGAGACGTGCAGAGGATGCGATGAGTATCCTATGAAACAACGGAGTTTGTTAGCTAATAACCAAAAAAAATCTTATAAGATCAACAATATCGTAAAAGCAGGAGAAGATCTAACCTGCTTAATCGCAAACATCCCCAATATCCAATCGAAACTCTTGGATGGTGGCATGTAGCATTCGCTGGTCCCTCCCACTCCATTCTCGTTTATTTCCCCCCGCACGCAGCCCTCTAAACGCCCTCCCAACGTTAAGAACGTCGCTCGAACTCGGATCGAGCGCTGCACCGCCGCCGTTGGGGCGGATCAGGAATCCTTTGTACTCATGTGGACAGCGCGGTAGTCGATGGCGGAAATGCAAAGTTGTTGGGGTTACTTGGTGCGTAGAGCAGGAGCTAGGTATTTATGGATGGAAGTCCCTAATCGGTCGCGCCGACATTGCAGTGTCGAGCAAGAGAGGAGAGAGGGAAAGGTGGCGGGATGTGCCGGATTCAGCGACGTTGGAGATATCTTCTAGGAAGCTGGTGAAGATGAAGATCAACCTCTCGATCAGACTCCAACCCCCGTCGAACGCCCAGACAGCAAAGCCGGTCGCAGCGAGGATTGGACGACATCTGGGATGTCGAGACCGGCTGGATCCGGTGATCTCTTCAAGGAAGCCGATCGAAATGAAGATGTAGTCCTCGACAGCCCGCCAACGACCTCAACCGCTGAGACTTTGATTCTACAACATTCCTCAAATACAGAAATGAAATCCACTACCTTCGCTACCGTCGAGCCCTCGATGGTTTTTCCCTTCTCTTCACAGACCAGGACTCATGGAGAAAGGTCCTGAAAGAAACGAAGAAAAAGAAGAGAAAGAAGAGAGCAGAGGAAAGAGGAAAGACGTAGGTCCTTACCTGAGCTTGCCTTGTCGTCGCCGCCCCGGACTTCATCGCCGTCGCCCAAAGCTGCTCTTCATCGCCGTCGCCCAAAGCTACTCACGGATCCCTATTGCTTCCCTTCTTCAGCCGCCTCTCCCTCATCTCTCTCTCGCCGATCCCTCTCCCCACCTCCACAGCCCTCGCATGGGGCGCTGATGTGCTTCGCGTAGCCGACGGTGGGTTGGGCGTGGCCTACGGCGGGTTGGGCGAGGCCGATGGGGTTGGTCGACGGCTCCTCTCCTCTCTGGTTGGGCAAGGCCGATGGGGTTGGGGGAGGCCGATCGATGGGGGATGGGATATGAGAGAGGGGGTGAGAGAGGGTGAGCAGCTCGGATGGGACGCGATGGGAGATGAGTGGAGGGTTTGAGACTGGTTAAAATTTCTGGCGGGAATCAAAATTTTAGAGTGAGAATTTTGATGTTTTAGATGGAATCTGGACCGTTAGATGTGTTTGTAGGCAAATCCTGACCACTCTTTATGTTTTATAGGGGGGACATTTCAAAAACCGTCCTTCCTTATATAATATATATATATATATATATATATATATACTCACAAACATCCATGTCTTGAGCACGCATTTCATTTGTATTACTTGTTCTACTTGGAAGAATGTACTAGTATGAACAGTTGTTGGTTTATGGGTAATCAATTAATTACGTGGAGGTTGAAATGTTGGAGAGGAGAGGCATATGTACCTAGATTGTTTCATCAAGAATTTAGCTTAGATATATTGAAGGGCCTCCTCTTGATAAACCTATCTTATCAGGAGCAGTGCTCAGTTGGGATGTAGTTGAGCTGATAATCCAAACTGAGGAATACAAGTCAAAGTTTCAAATTTGGCCATAAAGACCAAGAGTTTCAATCCATTGATCTCATTCTGGTTACAAATTAAAGGTTATATGACTAGGATGCATCATGTTGTTGAGTTTATCGAATTCAGGTAGATCAGAACAAGGGAGGACAATATAGAAACTCTCCAGTAGTCATTTCATTTTCCAATGGAGAAGCACCAAATTTGGACAATGTTGTTGTTCAAATTTCACAGCTTAAACTGCTTCTATATATCTGTGCATATGGTACATGCATGCCGTGTATCTCTAGGTACGCACAGCTGTACGTACGTTATTATGTTGATGCTTGTCCTAGCTAGCTAGCTTCACAATTCCAGAGTTTTTATTTTATTTTATTAGATAAGCCCGAAGGCTGAGAATCCTACAAACAAGTAACTATAAAACAAAAACAAGAAAACGGTTACACCCCAACTAGGGGAGAAACAAACGAAACAAGAGCCCTCCTTGCCAAACCATCCGCGACACCATTCAAGCTCCTAGGAATGTGAGAGAAAATTGATCGTCTGGAATGGATCGCTTCCCACCAAATTGATTTGAGAGTACTCTCAAATTCCCTCGGCCAAGCAAGAGACCCATTTAGTTTTTGGCAAATCTAATTCTGGCTAGCTATAAAGTTCCTTTCCCCACATCAGAGGACTGCATGCCCAACGTGCTTGCCATAACACAAAAGAGCCCTATATAGTAGTGCTATAGGCCTTGTGGATAGGTCTTGAGAAGTATCCCGTTTACACCAGACTTCTCTCTCTCTCTCTCTCTCTTTTGAACAGTTACCAGACTTCTCTCTCTGAATCTCTCCTTTTTTTCCTTCTTGGCAAGCACCATAATTTAGGTATGGCATGAATGCAAGATGCTCCATGATAGATACTTATGGATCTGTATCATGCGCAGCACGAAAAGAGGGGGCACATGCAATAGGCTCCTTTCAAGAACACTGGACCCATTCACAATTCAGGGGGGCCCAGGTCCCCCCTCATTTTTTTTTTCCTTTAACCCTTGTGGGACCCGTGCCCCCACACTCACACTCAAGTGCCACTGGCCCCCCTCACCTTGACCCTTCCTCCCTCGCCCCACCCTTAGCAGAGAAGCTGGGTCCGCCTCTGCCAGTATATATACTATACTAAATTATTGGTGAGAGAAGACAACAGTAATTAAGATAACAACGTACGGTTCAATTACGTTAGGAACAAACCTAGCTAACTCGGACTGAAATACAAATAATTTTTTTTTGTGTGATGAGTTGAGCCAAATTGGCTGAATTGAAATACAACATTGTTGCTCTGAAGATACAAGCACCATGCATGCACTCTCTCTTCGACTTGTATTGTCCCTGCCATTGGTCGTGCTTCTCAAACGATGCACAATTGGGCTCAATGCTCCATCAATAGAACATCTTTCTTTGCTCAAAGCCTTTGACAAAGAGTTTGTGATTGTTTGTTTCAAACCGCCCACCACCGAAACAGCAACGATGACGAGACAATCGGCGAAAACCTGAGGGAAAGACAACCGGCGACGTCATGATGCAGGACCAAGGGCGGACCCGACCGATTCCGATCCGGAGCAGCTCCAGAGGCGATCCGGTCGCATTCGGACCCTATCCGTCCGACTGAGATCTTTGGATGGCCATAACTTTTGATCCGGGTGTCTGATCGGGGCGTGCGACTAGTCGAAACGACCGGGTCGACGAACCCGTCGTGAATCATCGGAGATTTTTGATCTCTCCATGACCTTCACCCTCGAACCCAAATTCTTCTTCGTTTGGCCAGAAAATTCCGTTTTAGTTAAAACTTTCCTTTTTAGGCAGTTTTATCGGTTTCTATTTTTGGTAACTTTCCTATTTTGAGTAGGACTTCTTTGTTTAATTCCGGGTTTAGACTTGGATAATGATGTTTGAGTTGGGTTGGTCTTTCCTTGAAACTATAAAAGGAGGCCTTAGGGTTTGTGGAGTTTAGTTTTGGTTGATGAATAAAATAGGATTTTTGGTTTCTTCCTCTATAGAAATCTGGTTATCTCTCCCATAGAGAGTTTGGTTGTCTCTCTCATTGAGAGATCCACGTTTACCCTGCGCCACGTCATCCTCCCCCCTCCTCCGGCCAAGTCAAGTCAACGCTGAGGGAGGCCAGATGAGTGTCTCCTCATCCCCCGCCGGGCTTTCCAAAGCCATTCGAGTTCTCTATAGAAGCAAATTAACAACACCCAAGAATCTGAGGACCTGGTTCATATGCAGAGGCACTGAACGTGGTGAAGTCTCGGCCTTTAGCAGTCACAACTGAGGATATAGCAAGGTTGGGCAATTTGTATGCAGTGAAGTCAAGGGCGGAGTCCGGGATTTTTTCTACCAGGGCTATCTAAAGCTAAAGGAAAAATGGCAAACTGCACTAGCTAACTATCCCCTAGGATGAAAGCACTTCCTATTGCAAATTAGAAAGATTTCAATAAACTACAAATAAAGGGGTAATCACAATAAATCTAAGTTGTTAATATACAGAATATATCTAACCCTGACGAATATATCTAAGTTGTTAATATACAGAATGCTCAAGCATCTTCATTTAGTATTAAAAGAGAATGAATTAGATAAGAAACTTAATTCAACTTAAACTCAAGAACAAGATTTCCCTCATGCATATAAGCATGTAGATTATTTATCTCTCGATAATGTTCTGTACACTTATGTCATATCGAGAAGAAATGAAGTTACCAAGAATACAACTCAGTAAAGGATAATGTCATCAAGCCAATGAAGATGTGAAATCCTAAATTTAGAGTGCATTCCAAACTATTGTTGAATGAATACATAAACCAGGCACAAAGACTCTGACTCTATACATCACATCATTAGTTTTTTTTTGACAAAAACTAGGTTCAAACACATACATGGTAGAATAAGGTATGAGAGCATAAAATACATCTTTTAACCTTCAAAAGAAATATTAGGCGTGTTGTAGCCAAACCTGAATTTTGTATTTGGTTAAAAATCCCAACTGCTTAAAGAACATTGATGGAAGTAAGACACCTTCATGCACAATAAAAGTGCCCAGAGTAGCCAATTGAAAATCGCTAAAATGAGTGGTGAGATACTGCATCATCAAAGAAAAGTATAAGAAGATATCTGAATAATTCTTATTCATTGAAATTAGTTGGATAAAACTTCTCAGCAAGACTGTAAATCTGATCAACCTCAAATAACTTAAAGTTGTCTTTAGGTTCTAAAGCGGAGCTAAGCTTAAGAAGTTCCACTACCTCATCATTGAATCTACTATTTAGCTCTTTCACCTGAAAATCTATTGTAGTATTAAATATATCAATGCGATAGTGGTGCTCGACTGTGATGGAATCTCTTTGCCGACATGAACGACTCATAGCCCCTTTATATGAAGCATTCATATCGGGTATCTTAATGTCATACTTTGCACAAACTGATTTCACATGTGTGAGGAGAATATCATAACTTTATGCTCTCAAAGTTTGAAGTAATTCTTTGATAGATTAGACAAGGTCCATTGCATTCAAAATGTCTAGAGACTTGTGTTGTAAGGCTCGACAAAGCAAGCCTATAATTGCCATGATTTTGTGCATTAAGTACAAGATGAATATGAATTCAAAGGATCTCATCACAATTAAAGAACCACCAGCTTCCACATGTATAGAGTTAGTGGATGCCTCATTCACTATGTTTTCAAGTACTGTAATTACGACACTATACATATCTATTAAGTTGCAAATAAAATCAAAATGAGAACTCCAACGAGTAGTTCCAGTCCGATGCAAAGTGCCAACTTGATTAGCCCCTCTACCAGTCTCTAGTTCACCAGTGGCTACCATATGTGCAATTTCAATAGCTTGAGCAGAATGTAACTCAGTATGACGTTTTGGAGAAGCACTAACAAGATTGACAATAAAAGTTAGTTTTGAGAAAAACATCCAAATATAAATCTCTTTCTCATCAGCAACCGTAACCAAAGTTAGTTGTAGTCGATGGGCAAAACAATATACATAATATGCATATGAACAATCCCTTAAGAACAAGGCTTGTAATCCATTGCATGTGCCACGTGTATTGCTAGCACCATCATACCTTTGACCTCGTATATTGCAGATCTGTAAGTCATATCGGTTGAGAACATCAAAAATTTCTTTCTTAAGTGTCAAAGAAGTGGTATATGTGACATGCACAATCTCAAAAACACGCTCCCGTAAAAAAACCAGCAGCATCAACAAATCTCAGGACAATAGCCATATGTTCTTTACTAGATATATCTTTGGCTTCATCAACCAAAATACAAAACTTTGCATCCCAACTTCTTCACGGATTTTATTTCTCACTTTGCTAGCAAGAATATGCAAAAATTCTTTCTGTATCATTGGTGAGGTATACTTTGCATTTTGTGGAGCTTTCTCTAAGATGACATCATCAATACCAGCATTCATTCTTCCCATAAGTCTTATCATCTCTATGAAATTACCTCGATTCTTTGAAGAGGGAGATTCATCATGGCCTCTAAATGCACATGCTTGCAAACTAAGCCATCGAACGCTTTCAATTGTTGCTATAAGACGCAACCAGTTCTTCTACACTTCTTCTAAAGTTTGTGCATTCATCACTTTATCAATATGACCAGTTACATTCATCAAAGCATCAACAAAATTCATAACATTATTGTAAGGTGAAGTCGTACCTACCTCCCACATGCATCAAAAAAGGACATCTAACCCCATCATTAACTCTCTTCCAACTTTGAAATCCTTCAGTAGTCAATGTAGAATGACGAGCATTCTTATTTTCAAAAAGAAAACATGGAAAACAGAATGCTGCATCTTTTGAAGGAGAGTACTCTAACTAAGGAAACCGCTTAAACCAAGAACTTTGAAATCGACAATTCTGTTGTCCTGATACGGTTGTTGGATACTCAGGCATGCTAGGTTGATAGGGTCCCATTTTGATATAAGCTCGCCGGATTTCATCTCTTTGATTTACATGATGTTCCCATATTGGAATACGTAAACCTGGATCCCGTTCAAGAAAAGTAATATCAATTTCAACTCTTTGACATTTGGATGGAGCATGCTCTTCACTTGTTGATGCATCTTCTCTGGGTTTAAAGAATGCAAAAATAGTTTTCTTCTTCCTTCGTCCTTGATTGTCCATTGCGATTTATAACCTATTCAAGTGATATATGTGTAGTCATTAACACACATGTAATTATACAAGACATCAAACTTAACTTATTTGATTGAGTTCGTATTACACCACACCAAGAACAAAGCATGAAGGAATGTCGAATGCCAATATATGCATGTAAACTCTCATATATAAAAATAAGCAAATGAAATTATGTATATACAGTATCCAATCCATACATCATAAAAAAACAAGACGAGAAAATGCTTAACAACTCTATTAAGCCCTTGAACAACGAAACATACCCTTAAGAAGGCAGGAAAAAACCTACCCAAATCCCAAAATCATGAGAACACTGATCTAAGCAAATCAAGTCCAACTGTCCAAATGAACATAGGCCAACATTGCTCAAATCACAATAGTGGAGGAAAAGAAATAGAAAGCAGAGCAAATAACAAACTTTGGATACCCCACCGACCTCGTAGAGTCGTAGCCGTAGACGACAAGCCGACAACCCCTCCCCACGGTCCCCACCGTTAAGACTTGAGAGAAAGAGCCAAAGAGAAAGAGGGTTTCTTAGTTTCTAATGGGATTTTGGGATCAGCTAGGGTTGGTGACGCTAATTGGCTGCGGCCGCTGGGCACTGGTCTTTAGAAATATTAAGTGGGGCCAGTCACCAGTGGGCAGTGGGCAATGTGGCCATGTGGGCTAAGGCATAGATTATAGCTAGTTTGACTAAAAACTCTCTAATTTTGACCTGGGCTACAACCCACCTCAGCCTTCAGCGTAGCTCCGCCATTGGGTGAAGTGTACATCAGTGATGAGTTAATGGACAGATGCGGCAAACATTGTAGATTTTCACTTTTTATGCAATTCATTGGAGGACGGGTACCATTAGAGGTGCTCAAGGCGAAATTGCCAAGGCTATGGGGTGATGACAGAACCTTTCAAGTCTCCGACATGGTTAGAGGAGTCTTTGTAGTCAATGACATACCATTAGCCTTAATTAGGTGGAAGGAGAATTTCTACCCAATCTTGCTGATTTTCACAAGGCGTTGGTGTGGGTATGTTTGTCTGGTATGGCCATTAAATGCATTGATGAGGAGATTGCAATGAAGGCTGAATCTCTAGTAGGCAACCCTATGAAGGTAGACCTCTACACTAGAGATGCTGATAGGGAAACATGTGCAAGAGTGTGCGTAGAAGTCGACCTAAATCAACCCACAAGGTTGGGACTCATCACAATCAATGGCAGGGCTGACCCTAGGTTTGTTCGTGTGGAATATGAAAGCGTGGTCATATGTGAGAGTTGTGCACGCACTGGCCATAGGATTGGCAGTTACCCTTTTAAACCCAAGAAGCAAACCTGAATGGCAACTAAGGAGTGGGTGAGAGTGGTAAAGGGAGCGCCATCCAAACACGTATGTAGTCAATGCATAGAGTTGACTACCTCCTCAGTTCGGGCCCATTCACACAAGACCCAGCTCTAAAAGAACTTAGCCCACCCAGTGTCAAATCTGAAGGAATGTTCTCTTCCTATAAGTGTTGACCTACTTCCTGCAAAAGATGTTGACCGAATTCATGAAGAAAGGGTCCAATGACCCGAGCTAGCTCTAGCCTACTCAGCGTCAAATCTGAAGGAATGTTCTCTCCCTATAACTGTTGACCTACTTCCTGCAAAAGATGTTGACTGAATTCATGAACAAAAGGTCCAATGCATGGAGCTAGCTCTAGCTACTGAGGTGCTAGCTGAAGCAGACCTTCAATGTCTTGAGACTATGTCAGAGGTGGACGAAGATGATACGGAGATGGATGACATGGATGATACAGAGGAAGGAGAGATAACTATTCCTGCTAGGAAACGTAGGTGCCAAGATAACCCAGACGAGCAACTTGGTGAGCAACAGGGCAAGCATGAAGCTTTTCTTCTGGGATTGTAGAGGGGCCGGTCCAAATTGAGCAATGAGGATATGTCACGGGGTGATAGGGGATCACAACCCAGATTTTATCTTTCTTATTGAAACTCTAGTTGATGAAGGCAAATTTGACAGTTGCAGAACAGGATAGGGAAGGGATGCATTGGGACGGATATAGTATACCATCACAAGGAAGGGTAGGAGGAATTTCTGCATTCTGAAAGCGCTGCTTAGGCAGAGTCACTATGAAACATATCTCCAACCAAGCCATGCATGGAGTGGTCATGTCCTCAGAGCATGGTGATCGCTCACAAACGTCGTCGTTAAAACGGATGCAAAACGCAATTTAGAAATTTATAAACCTTTCTTTCAACACTAAATTAATAAGATAGAATAATGGTGAAATACGGGGTCGGTTCTCAGGGAAAACTTTGACTAACAAAGAACACCAGAATTAACTCTTAACACTCTAATCCTAAAGCGAAAGAGGATTGATTTGGGTTTTAGGAACTAATTAATTAAAACTAATTAAGAAAGAGATTAATGAAATTGAAATAGATCAATGAGAGAAAACCTAGGGATTACTCAATCCACTTTAGTTTCACTTCCTGTATTCTCTAGTTATCCTCTTATTTCTTATCTCGACATTATAGATCCACAGCTTCTTAAGCTTACATGGATCCCTAAAATAATGCTATTGCTTTCCTAAGGCATAACCTATCCAAATTTAGCATAGATTGTCTTCGAACTTAATCTGAGTACAACCTATCTTCATCTAGCATATATTATCTCAAAGGCATACACAAAAGCAACATAAAAATCATCCTACGAATCTCTACCATCAAGCACAACAATCAAGTAGGTCTGAATGTACGTCGAGGAACTCTGTTCCCTCAACTCTTTATAAAATAAAACCATATTCATAGGATCATGTCTTTGAAAAGATAACAAGAATCAAACTAGAAAATACAAAGAAGCTACACTAAAGCTTCATGAGATCCCTAAGTAAAGAGTTTAGCCACTCATCTTTTGGATGAGATCTATGTATTCGATGAAGAAGGTTAGGGATCCACACCGCATCTCCGTCTTCTTCTCCAATCTGAATCCCTCTTTTTCTCTCTTTGGAGGCCTCCCCGTTTTCCAGCCATAGAACCCTTTTTATATCTTAATTCCCGGATTAGGGTTTTAGTGTTGAGTTAGACCTCAAGTGCAACTCGGATTTCCTGGTTCGATCCTGACAGCTTCTTCCGATCGCGACTGGGTTCAACCCGTCCAGAATTTGAGAACGAGTCCAACACGAAAGATGTATATTTGGAAGTCTTCTGTCAGATCCCGAAGATTTGACAATATTTGGACTTATCTAGAATATTTGGCGAATATTCTCCCGCACGTTGATGGACCAGTCTTCCAGCAGCTAAGTATCTTCATCTTCTTCAAAACGGCTATCAATCCATCAGGAATCTCTGAAAATGTCCAACATGGAAGTTGTACATCTTGATGTCTTCTAGATGTCACCCAAATTTCAGAATATTTGGACCTAAGAATAATTTCTGGTGAATATTATGCTAACAGTCGACAGAGCAGTGTATTTCAGCATATTAAGCCTTTTTTGTACTTTCTAACTTGATTTTTCATTAAACCTGAAATCAACTAACAAACTATCAAATACAAACACTCTAAGCCTAACAAAGGTAAATTAAGGGGTTTAATTATGAATATTTAGTGACTCATCACATGGTGAGTTCTCTCTCTTGGCCATCTACGGAGCAAGGCATGATGAACATAGAAAGGAACTTTGGGACTATTTATCAAGATTTAGTACAGTAGGATTACCTCTTTTGATAGTAGGAGATTTTAATGTCATACTATCTACGAAAGAGAAATCTGGAGGTTTACCATTCAATCTTAACTCCGCAGAGAGGGAGTTTATGACCTTTATTGCTCTGAACGAAATAGAGGACCTTGGTTATTCAGGTTGTAGATTCACTTGGTCTAACAATCAAGGTGGAAGCTCAAATATCTTAGAGAGATTGGATCGAGCCTTCGGAAATAAACTTTGGTCTTGTCGTCATCAGACACTTGCCACAAATTGGGTCTGACCATGCATCTTTTCTAATCAATCTCAACCCACCCTATGTGAAAACAGGGCCTAGAGTTTTCCGGTTGGAACACTACTGGATGATACAGGAAGCCTTCTGGGAAGCCTTGTCAAAGGCATGGGCCTTACCTTCTCATGGATTGAAACAGTACATCTTCACTTCCAAGTTGATAGCCATTAAAGAGGTCGTCAAGGATTGGAATAGAAGGACGGCGAGCGAGGACATATTCTGGATTGATAAACGTGTACAAGAATGCCTAGATAACCTCTACAAGTTGGAAGAAGAAGGAAGGTTGACAATTCAAGAAGAACTGTAGCTTAAGATGATGGAGAAACAAAGGAAGGCCAAGATTTCTAAACAGGAAACCAGGGTAGCACAGAGAATTAGACAAGTATGGATGCAGGCCAGAGATAAAATTTCTCATTCTTTTACGGTTTGGTTTCCTCTAGAAGACATAAGTCCAAGGTACCAGGAATCTTAAATGATCAAGGGGAGATGGTAACGGATCAGGACTGTGAGGACCTGTCCCTCTACCCCTGTGGCTCGTTGTAGACCACAAGGGCAATTTGGTAAATTGCGCCTTGTTGGTTTGTTTCACACCCGCGTGTGCACACACTGGCCTTGTTTGTGTTAAATGCTTGTTTAGAATGGCTAGGTGGACCCGGGATCGGAAGATCCCAGCTCGGGCGTGCGGAAGCTTGCCTTTGGGCAGCTGACGACCCCCGAGCGATCGATCGCTCCTTCTAGCGATCGGTCGAACTCGTGAGCGAGTCGGCGGGTTTTGACCCGCTCGGATCGATCTGACTTGTTGGGATCGATCCGGGGTGCGAGCGATCGATCGCTCCTTGGAGCGACCGATCGGACTCGCGTCGGTGGCTTTTTCTGCTTCGCGAGGACGGTCGCCGTTGGCCGTCGCTCTCTCCTGTCAGAGGGGGAGGACTTTCCCTCCCCTCCTCTCTCTTTTCCCCCCTTCCCCCGGCTTGCCCCTTCCCCTTTTCCCTCCTTTTCTTCCTCTTCTCCTCCTTTCTTCTTCCTTCTTCTTTCTTCTCCCGAAAGCTCTGCTTCTTTCCCCTGTTTCCGGCAGCGAGCTTCATCTCCTCCGTTCTCCCTCCTCCGACCATCATTTCGGGTGTTCTAAGGCTCGTTGGATCCATGACAACGAGAGGAAGATCCCTGAAGTGTTTTGGAACCTTGTTGGTGATCAACTCACAGGGAATCAGCCGAGGAAAGTGCTGTTAGGTAGGTTTATACCTACTGATGTTGTTTTTGGGTTTTCTCTAGATCTAGCCGTTGGATGTTGTTGATCTTGGTGTTGTTAGGTTCCTCATGCCTATTAGAATTACTGATATAAGTTTCATGATATTTGGTTGAGATTTGAGTAGGTTTTATGCATGATAAATCTCGGATTTCCAGTTTTCTGCTGTTCTTGGAGAACAGCCGTCTTGCGGCGAGTTTTCCGGCCGGCGTGTACGTGATCTTGGGTTGTGATGAATATAAGAGTTGTAAATCTTTGAATTTACTCTCTAATCCAACTAATTTCATATTTTTATGATTTTTCTACGATTTGTTATGAATTGTTTGCTGGAGGGCTGCGTTGCAGCAATTAATGGGTAAGTTAGTTTGATTAAGGGTTTTGATTAGTGTTTTCCCGTTAATCCAACTGTTGGATGATTATGAATTTTGGATATGTCGATCCTAGTATATACACCTACAGATGGCTAAGTTGGATCTTGAATCCGACGTTGTTTGGACGTCGGATCGACGGGACCAATTAGCCCCTAAGTAGAGGTTTTGGGTGTTGAATATAATATTATATTTCAGAATATAATATTATATTGTTTACTGTTCATTCAGCGGTTTTTGGGGTTGCTTCCCGTTGCAGGAGTCCGCGGTTGACGGTCGCGGTACCGTCGTAATGCCGGGACCCGCTGCGGATCGGTTGGCAGCGGTCGGTAGTACGATCCAGTAGACTTATATGATGCCCTGTCATACTGTTGCATGACTATCTCATGTTTGTGTATGTCATAGCATGCATTGTTGTTTTGTGCATTAGTTGCATTGGTTAGGGCGTGGGTGATCCTTGGGTCGCCGTCCCGAGACTGGAAGCTCGGACTTAGCCCTAGGACCGGGGTTGGGTAGTTTGGACCCGGTTCGAATGGTGGTGTCCAGTCGATTCGATGATAGGCTTAGATGACTGGTACACTGGTTGCTTGATGATTGTAGAGGTCGTGTCGGCCTCGAGTCGGATGCTGAGGTGTAGCAGGTGTTCCACTGCGTAGACTCTTGAGTGGTGGAGAGGCCCCCTCAGCGGTGCCATTTCCCGTCTGCAGTGTCGGGTTCCTACATGTGAGTCAGCAGTGTTTGTTGAGCTTAATGTGTGCTGCTCTTGGGCACCAGGGACACGCGGTGGGGTTATGGGACCCCTGTATACACCCAGATCCTACTTGAGGGCGACACTGTTGCGTTTCCCTCTTCCTTCTGTGTGTCGTAGTGTAGATCCCTACTGAGCTTAGTACTCACTCCTACCCGGGCTGCGTTTTGCAGGTGCAGGCGTCAGTTCTTCTTCCGTGGCCCCTACCGGGCAGTTGGTTGGCGGTGCGGCGGCGCCAGGCGGAGTTTGAGAGGTGGTGATCCTTTACAGTTTTTATCCTATGTTAGATAGTCTCCTATGGGAGTAATGTTGTATTTGAACTCCCCCTCTCCGAGGATATGTATATTAAATCTTTTTGAGTTCGTAAATCTGTGGTTCGAGGTTTCATTAAATTATTGTCTTTTAATTGGGGGTGCTTTTGGTGAACTGTTAGGGAGACCAATAGGTTAGAGGGAACCCTCGCCATTAATTTCCGCGGTTTGTTAGGTTTCGGTTCGCGTCGCCCGGCCCGGTTGGGTTTTCGCGGTTCGGGGCGCGACAAGGACAACATTGGCAAAAATTTTGTTAGTTACTTTTTCAAGCTCTGGATCAAAGATAGGGGTTATTTCAATCTTGAACTGCATGATTTACCAACTCTTGGTGAGGATATGCGCCCTATACTAGAATGTGAAGCCAGTGAAGCTGAAATCAAAGAAGCCCTATGTAGCATGGGTAAGAGCAAATGTTCAGGTCCCAGTGGACTACCGATGGAGTTCTTCCTCATCCATTGGGACATAGCTGGGGCAGACTTTGTCGATGTCATAAGAAGATTCTTCGAAACGGCACACGTCCCTCCCACATGGAACGAAACCTTCATTTCATTAGTTCCAAAATGCAAATTCCTACAAAGTGAAGGATTTTAGGTTCAGAAGCCTATGCAATGTAGGTTGCAAGACGCATTCACGATAATATCAATGTAGTAAGGGAAGTCATCCACTCTATGAAAATTGCCCCCAAAACTAATAGCCTAATGGTATTGAAGGTTGATCTAAGGGCAGCTTATGACCGAGTATGGTGGGGTTTCCTTGAGAAGGTCCTAGCAGCCATGCACTTTCCACGGAAATGGATTGCCCTAGTTATGGCATGTGTGGTTGGACCGCAGTTCACTATCATCATAAATGGGAGGCTACATGGAAGGCTTTCCTCACACTGCGGATTAAGGTAGGGAGGTCCACTCTCGTCTTACCTCTTTCTTGTTGTGCCGAAAGTGCTCTCCAGGCTTTTGAAGAACCCAGCATCTGGCACTTAAAGGATTGTGTTTTAGAGACTCCATTTTCTCTCTTTCTCACCTCCTTTATGTAGATGATTGTCTTATTTTCTCAACAGCATCTTGCATAGAACGGTTGAAGGACTCTTTGCTCAAGTTCAAGCTCCTATCCGGAATGGAGATGAATGTCTCCAAATCAACCGTGCACTTCTTACCAACAGTCCCTAATAACAGCCTGATGACAGAAGCATACCATCTACCGCATTCTTGGGCTTTCTAAAGTGGAGGGTATTTGGACCTACCTGGGAGCCCCTCTATGCGCTGGCAGAGTCACGACGGCTGACTGTTCACCTCTCTTGGACAAGATGGTTGGTCGCGTCCTCTCATGACGAGGATGACACATCTCTGATCCAAGATAGACTAGTCCTCTTTAAATATGTCCTACAAGCAATTCCTACCTTCGTCATTGATTAGACGTGAAAAGTACACAAGTTAACCCCTTAATTTACCTTTATTAGTCTTCGAGCAAGGTATTTCTAATAATCTTCATGGTATTTCAGGTACAAGAGCCCTCAACAGAAGTTAGATCAACTTTGGAGCATAAACGAGCCTATTCGAGCACATTTAGGTACATGGGTCAATTTCAAAGATTAAACTGTACCTTGTCAGAAAGAACTAGATAATGTGACATATATGATTGGAAAGCTCTAGAAGTCTAGTTTCTGGAGAATTTTACAGTTCATGATTTCGAGTTTCCTAGATGAAGTTATGGGATTTTTGGTACCAATGCGCAGTGCTGAATGATAAAAGAGATAATATGCAGAAAAGAAGATCGATCTTCTGTGTATAAAAGATCGATTTTTGTACTGTAGCAGAGATGACAGAGAGCAACAATTCAAAAGATCGATCTTCTCCCTATAGAAGATCGATCTTCCACGGGCGCATCCAATTATACGGGATGGAAAGATTTTTTTTTCACCCCTAGAAGATCGATCTTTTATTGCCAGTTAAGCAAAATGAAGGGCCTAGATGTAATCCGAAGGGGAGAAGCTTGAGGGCTATAAATACCAAACTTTGGGCTCTTATTGGGGGATTCTTTTGGGACAAGAAGAGGCTAAGGAAAGGGGCAACCCCCTTGGGTAAGGAAGGGAGCTCTCATCCAAGAGGGAGGAGATTGATGAAGAAGAGGAGGATCCATCTCTTTCTCCATGGCTTCTCCATCGAAGATGAGTAGCTAATCTATTCACCTAGTGGAATACCATGATGTTTTAGATTTTATTTGTAGTTTTCTTTGGATTTGGATGTTGTAATCCCTATTGAGACAGTAGTTGTTTGGATCTATGCTTACTTTCTCATCTTTGTAGTTGGATTCTAATGTTGGATGGATGAATTCTTTGGTATGCATAAGCTAGAACCTTGTACCCAATAGGTGTTTGTTGATATTCCCCAATGAGTAGGTTGTGCTATAACCATGGCCACTTGTGTTGAAGGGAGTCTTGGCTCTAGGTTTAGGGACTTGGTTGTACTAGAACCACTCCAATCCACATCTAACCTAGCATCTATCCTATCTTTTGTAGTGTTTTGGATTCGAGATGCTAGAACCACCTCGATCCATTACCATATTCCATACAACCCAATTCCTTGCGACGAGATGATCCTAACTCGACCTCTCGTTGGTGATGATCGAAGCTAATCCCTCGATCATCGACTTTCTAGCATACACCTAGTGCGACAGATAGTCTTTAACCAGTTATTCATTAGTGACAACCTTTGTTAGCCATAAGGTAGTCGATATTGTAGTGTCTCGATAAGATTGCGCATCTTGATCCATTAGAAAGCTACGATTGAGCCTAATCTGGATTGGGATTCCCTAGGACCTCTTTCTATCCATTGAATCATTTACATGCTTTCTTAGCTATCATATCCTAAAACCCAAAAACCATTTCTTTTCCTATCCTTGTAGGAACATTTAGATTGAGGTTAGTAGTTTAATTATTTCCTTACGCATTCCCTGTGGATTCGACTCGAACTCACCACTAGCTACCCCAAAAGGTAGTTAGTTAGTAGTTCGATTATAAATTTGTAATTTTGATCGGGCCCATTAAGTTGCGACACTTCCACGTCTCATCAGTCATGACTACCTCCTACGTTCCCCTTGGTGTCATAAGAAAGATTGATCGCCTATGCCATGATTTTCTTTGGGGAGACCATAAATATGGAATCTATAATTTTGCCTGGAAGGAGGTATGCTCTCCAAAGGAAGTTGGAGGATTGGGAGTAAGAGACCTTAACTCATGGTAGGTTTCAATCAAGGCCAAAGGAGTTGCAACCTTCCTTCATCTGGGCACTAACATTTGGAAGGAACTTGCAAAGGCCAAATACCAATGGCAAGAAGTTTTACCTACCGGTCGAGCTCCTAGAGTGCCATCAAACCATTGGAAAGACATATGCCAAGCTAAGAACTTATTGAGGAAGAGGCTAGTATGGAATCCATGGATCAATAGCAAGCTCAATGTGATTTATGATGCGTGGATCGCTGATACTCCCATATCTAGATGGTCGACCATGTTTAATGTTTACAACGGTTTGGATAGTGTTCAGGTTGGAGATCTAATCAACAATGGAGAATAGGATTTACAAATTTTGAGAAGTTCCTTCCATCCCCTACTTATTGATCAAATCATGGAACATAGACTTGGATCTAGCAATGTTAGTCGTTGGCCCTACAACTCATCCGGCAAGGTCTGCTCAACTTTAGCCTACTTGGTGCAATCTCAAGAAGTGATCAGTCAGCGCAGATTAGATGAGGGTGAGCTTTGGGCTAGCATGTGTAGGCTCCCGGCCGGTCCAAGGGTAAGACACTTCCTATGGCGAGTTGTTCATGGCATGCTACCGGTTCGACAGTTCCTTTGGAAGTTGCACTTGATCTCCAACGAGGCATGTCCTAGATGTGGAAGAGAGGCTGTAACGCCCCGGCCCTCCACTGGGCCCCGACCCCCGGCTCCTGGTCCGACAAGGATCCACCCGAGCGCCCCACCATGACACAATATTGTCCGCTTTTAAGGTTGTTAGGTTGTGAGGGCCCGTCTCTCTGACCAGGCTCGACCGCGTGGGTCGAGGGCCGCTTTCCTGTTGGTTTGGCGGTTTCGACCCCATGGGCATTTTGGTAAATATGCTCCTTGGTGGTTAGTTTCACACCCGTGTTTCACACACGGCCTTGGATTGATGTATGTGTTTGATTAGAACCTTAAGGGTGCGTCCGATCGGAAGATCGGAGCTCGATCGGGAAAGATCGAATTGGACGGCTGAGATCGATCCGGATCTCTATATAAGCCCTGTCCCTTTCTCTCTCTTTCCTTTTCTTCTCCTGTCGTTTTCTCTCTCTCTCCTTCGGCTGAGCTAGGGCTTGGAGACGCGGGCTTCGAAGCGCGAATCTTGGCGGTTCGACTGGTTGGACGCGTGGAGGAGCTGCCCTACTCGCCCAAGTAGGTGTTTCTACCTCGATCTCGTGATCGGGCTCTCCTAGGATAGGTTTATTACCTTTTCGCTGTAGGAGTACTTGTTAGAATGTTATGTAGCTCATTGTACATGTATTGTGGATGATTTGAAGTATTCCTATCTCGCGATTTCCGTATTCTAACAGCTGGTTTTCGTATTATCGCCGTTTTGTCGGTTTTCACCCGTTTTGACCTAGATAGGAGATTTAACCATCAAAGCTGTGATTTCTTCATACCATTGGTTTCCCCATCGTTAATTACGCATGCTTGCAAAGTTTCATCAACTTCCAACTTGATTTGATCCTTGAAATCCAAGGAATTGGGTTTCCGACACTGTTCTGATGAACTGTGCCTGAGGCTCGACGGTCGATCGGTGCATCGACCGTCAAGCGTTGATATTGACGGTCGACCGCCGGATCGACCGTCGCATCGTCCGTCAAGCTCTGTCGGGTTTTTGGTCTCCCATGGTCGATGTACCGATCGACCGCGGGCTTCCACTTTTTTTTCATCCCACCTCACGGTCGACCGTCGGATCGACCGTCGCATCGTCCATGAGGCTCTGTCGCGTTTTGGGCTTCCCACGGTCGATGTGCCGATTGACCATCACCCATGTGGTTTTCCTTGTTTTGGCCTCGCGGTCGACAGCGGCATCTACCGTGACATCGACCGTGGCCTCACGGTCGACCGTGGTCCCTTGAACGGTGTTTTCTGGCTTTTCTTGAATGGCTTTCATTCGTGATTGATATCTAAACATATTGGGAGGTTTGCAAATTGTTTTCATGGAGCTTTCAAGGGATTTCCACAGAAATTGAGTTTGAATCGCGTGTATACCCCTTTGAGTGAACTGATGGTTTGGCTTGCTTTTAAATACATGTTTGGTTGGTAACTAAATGCTAGATTGATTGCTTAGCCATTAACTAGCCATGAGTGCTAGCTAATGTGGAATTGTGGAACCTTAGCCTCTTGCCGGCGAGTGCCGAGGGCTATTGTATATCTGTTGGACCTGTCATTGATGCTGTGGCATATAGAGACATCTAGGCTAGATGTTTGTTCAGGTCCATGCATTGTATGCATTAGAGGCATATGAGGTTAGGCGGGCGATGGTTTAGGTCGCCGATCCGAGGCTCTCGGGTAGCTCGGATCTAGCCTTAGGACCGTGGCTGGGTAGTCAGGATTAGGGTGTGATTGTATAATGGAATCTCTGGTTATTGAGGATTTGCGATAGTTGACTCTGATCAATGTTTGAGGTTTAGAGGTCGTGTTATCTTCCAAGGCCAAGTGCTAAGGATGGATGTCGATGCGTTCCCGACATGGTTCCCCAAGGCATGATATTCCAGCTTGGGTAAGGGTGATTATGTATGTTACTGTTCCTTGGCCTACTGGTAACTTGTTCAGGAGAGAGGTTTCATGACAGTAGCCCTTGGGACATCGACAGGGTTGTGGGACCCGTGGCATCCGTTAGACTTGAGCGGGAAGACAACACTGTTGTTGTTTTCCTCCCTTCTGTGTGCCGTAGAGTAGAACCCTACTGAGCTTATCGCTCACTCCTACTCGGGCTGCGTTTGCAGGTGCAAGCGGCAGTTCTTCTTTCTGTGGAGCCGGCGGGATCGGCCTTTGGTGGCGCGGGTACGTCCAGAGGTGTTTGAGGTTGCTGGAGGACCGACTGTTGTACATTTTGATATTTTATTTATTGTAAACACCTTTGAGGAATTTTTGGATTATTGTATAAATATGTCTTTTGGAGGATTTTATTATAGAATCTTGTATCTGTACAACTTGATGTATAAATATGAATTGAATATCATGTATCACCTCTGGAATATTATTGTTTAAATTATCTTTCTTTTCCGCTTCGTATCGCGCCAATTGGAGATGAATAGTGATAGGAACCCTCACGCCCCGTCCTGGATGGGTTTTCTGGGTCGGGGCGTGACAGAGGCCGAAACAGTTTTTGTATGTTATATTTGGTTGCCTCTTCATATTCAATGTCTTTTCCATGATTGCAGAGAACAAGGCTTTACTCTTCCCTCTTGTAACCCAGACGATTTCATCAATTCTCTCCTCTTGGAAGCATTGAGGAGAGCTGAGATCCATGGCCTTAAGAACTTTATCATTGAGTCAGACTCTCCCCTTTCGGTTATAATACTAAATGGACTAGGGGGGCGTTTGGTTTAGGGGTGGCAATTCGGATTCACGGGTCGGGTTCGGCTCGGGTCAGGTACTGACCCGTTTAATAAAGGCCAAACCCGAACCCGACCCGTTTAATAAATGGGTCAGGTTTATCAACCCGAACCCGACCCATTTATAAACGGGTCAACCCGACCCGACCGGTTTAACCCATTTATTAAATGGGTCGATAAACAGGTCGGGTCGGGTCCACCCGTTTAACAACAATCAATCAACAAATTATCAACTAATTAATAAAATTATTAAGCAATAAAATTACAACTTGTTTCAATTACCTCCAAACCATCCAACCTAAACAATAAACTTACAACTTGTTTTAATTTTCCTTGATGAGATGAGATCACATTCAAATTAGCTCTAAAAGTCTAAATGATATTAAAATTAAACGGGTTAAACGGGTCGACCCGCCTGACCCGCCTGACTCGTGGGTCGACCCGACCCATTTATTCACGGGTCAACCCTTTTATGACCCGAACCCGATAACACCAAATCCAAACCAGTTTATTTCGGGCCGGGTTAGCGTGTCATGACCCGAATTGCCACCCCTAGTTTGGTTGCGTGAATCGCTGGTGTTGGTGCATCGTGTGATGCATGCATCGTGGGATGTATGTATTATGGGATGCATGCATCGGCCATATGATGTTGGTGTTTGGTTTGCCTTTGAGATCTCATATGATGCAACATTATTTATATAATGTTCATATTAAAATAATATATATATATTATATATATTATTCGTATAATTATCATATAATGATGCAATAAAGTTAAATTTTAATATATATATATATATATATTAAAATTATATATATTATATGATATTTTAATATTATATATATATATTAAAATTTAACTTTATTGCATCATCATGTGAACATTATATGAATAATATATATATATATATATTATATATCTCAATAATATATATATTATTCATATAAAGTTTACATAATGATGCAATAAAGTTAAATTTTAATATACATATTAAAATATTATATTACTTTAATCTCAATAATATTTATTATTATTATTATATATCTCAATAATATATATATATATATATATATATATATATATTATTCATATAAAGTTCACATGATGTAATAAAGTTAAATTTTAATATACATATTAAAATATTATATTATTTTAATCGCAATAATATATATATATATATATATATTATTCATATAAAGTTCACATGTAATGCAATAAAGTTAAATTTTAATATATATATATATATTAAAATATTATATTATTTTAATCTCAATTATATATATTATTGATATAATGCTGTGAATATACATATTAAAATTTTATTATATTATGTTTGGTTTGTCTTTGGATCAGTATCAGGTTCGCCGATGAAAGCTCGCGCGCGGGTGTATCATATGAAACGACAATTTTGACCATTTCATATGATGCACGAAATCAGCTAAAAATGCATCGTGTGATGCATGCGTCGTGCGATGCGCCGTGCGAACCAAACAGTGGATCGGAGTATCATCGTGCGATTCACCCTGCTAACCAAACAGGAGATTTGTGCATCATGGTGCATTGCGTGATGTGATGCACCCTGATGCACCCAAACCAAACATGCCCAAGGTGAATGGCCCCTTGACCTAGAAGGTACATCATTAAGGACAGTTGGTTACATGTTATGCTCTTTAAATTTGTTTTGTTCCTATACATTTCAACTGATTGTAACGTGAGAGCCGATAGTGTTGCTCGAGCGTGTTGCTGTTAGTGTTGGTGCCCTTAAAAGTCTATTTTCATACATTAATTGAATAATTATTGCATTTATTATGGCTTCTTTTTCTACATGTGATGTTAGAAGGTATATGATACTAAGTTTAGTCCACAGGACCATTAAAGAATAGTCAGGTGATGAGCTTCAGCTATCACGAGGAGAACTGGCTAATCAAGTTCATGTTCCCGTAATTTCACAACTATGGGTGAAACTGGACATTTCACTTAGAAGGTTGCCACTTTGAGTAGTGACTATAATATAGTAATGGTTATTCTCAACCATTGGAGTAGAGACTCTACACTAGCAAGTGGGTGTGCATGTTAGCACATTGAAAGTTGAATTGAGAACCCAGACTTAGAAACATTCACCGCTATTAAGATATGGTTCTCTTGCACGTAACCGAATTAGTCCCTTGACCTGAGAGATCTGTTTGCTCTAGTTGGAGGATCGATCATTTTGATGACATGCCTGATCTTAGGATCTTCAAAGGAGGTTTATTGGATGGTCGTGATTACTTCTGAGAATAAGTCAGATGCTCAATACTGGAATCCACTACCCTTTTGGGTTAGCATCTTGTTGAGTAGAATAATTGATCAAGCCAATTGAATTTAGCCCGGGCCCGACAATTTTAGTAAATGTTTTGATTTGATCAAAAATATTTTCAAGGAAAATGTTTCCCATGGTTTGATTTGATTCAACACTCAAGGAGTAATTTCGACAATGGGTTGAGCGGTGCTGATTTATTGCATCCCGATTAAGTCGGAATCCGATGATCAAGTGAGGGATAAATTCGTGACTTTTATTTCGTGCATTGGGAACTTTATTATATATCTTGATTAGGAACTTAATTTATTAAATAATTTCCCATAATTATTTAATTTGAAATTTTGTTCCTCCTATTATTTTAATAGTGATTAATTTAATGAGGATCAAGAATCCCAACATCAACCTACTGAGGCATTGTGAACCGTCGGATCAAGAGAGCACTATTTGTAGGGACATGATTGGATGGGACAATCATATACCTAAGATTGGATCTATGTAATATTTATGGGGTTAATCTTAACCATGATTTTGAGGAGAGATTTGATTTGCTTGAGATTTTGAGAAGGGATTTGTTGGGATATGTTTTTTTAAACCATCTCTAATTGATTCGGTTGAGATATCCAGCCAAATATTAGATTTGGCTGCTCTCTAAAACCACTTGAATGTATATCCATTGGATGGATATATATGTAGAGATAGAGGGTTAGAGGGGGACGAATCTTTGATATCCAGCCAAGATCTCTTTTGGGGATGATCAAAACCACTTTCAGATTTATCCATAGATGGATATATATATAGAAAGAGGGTTAGAGAGTGGGACGGTTTTTTGAGCCAAAAGTTAAGCATCTAATATATGAAAATATGAGATTTTTTCATATACTCTCCAAGATCCAGCCCCACTGATTTTAGCCTGCAAAGTTATTAGTACGAAGATTGTGCTCGTCCAACGATTCCTGCCGACGTAGTGCGAGTTGGAGACCGTGCCTCGATCAGATCGGGTTGTGCGGATTGCTTACGACGGATTACGACAGCGAACTCTTGAGGTGAGTCTTTGTATTAAAATTTCATCATGCTGATTATTAAATCATATATGCTATATGCATGCGTACCGATCCACCGTGTATGACATTGGAGAATATTTTTCTATTATTTTTCTATATCAGAAAAATAAAATTTTTGAAATCTTCTGCTGCTCTATTCTCCTGTGCACACGCTATCAGTGGCATCAGAGCCGGATTACAATCCACGCACGTATGATAAGGAACAAAAGTAGATGGGATCTACACGTATTAGCGTGTTTGATCCTTATCCATGCTTGCATTAGATTTGTACCATGCATATAATAAATATTATTTAATAGGCTAATTATCATTATGGGCTATTTTAAATACATGCTTTATTGTTGTTTGCATCCGGTGCTATTTTTTTTGTGTTACATGGTTTGAGATGAATGATTGTTATTCTATTTGATTTAGATCCATTGTATTAGGAACAAAGCCATGTAAAGCATTTAAGTTTGGGGCGCATGTAAGGGGCGGATGCTAGGTATGGCCAGTATCCGGTTTCCCCATGGCCATTTTCTTTATCTTTCATTATTAAATGTTATGATGATTGAAAGCAAGAGGAGCACCAGCATAGATACAGCGTGGAGGATTGGGATCGCTCCGGTTGTTTGCCATGAAGAAAATTTTTTTCAGATGGCTTGCATTAGGAAAATAACTTATTTTTGATAAGTTTATGATTGTGATTTGATCACAACCATAAAATTGTCTAAGCCCATAATGATAATGTCAATTGATATTTGATATCTTTATTACAATAATGTGATTATTGTGGTGTTTAGATGCTGCTCAATAATTGTTTATGATATGTGATATCTATGATCATGGTGTGATTCCTCAAAATTAAAATCAAGTTAATGGGGTATGATAGATATCTATAGTGACTCCATGACCTTCCACCATCCATATTTTTGGGGTATCAGTTAAGTGGTGAGTAAGTGCATGCTAAAGCTGAGCCCAATCCCACTTGACTAATAAGCCTAATTATATGTATGATTAGTGAATTGAAGACTATCAAGTGGAAGCAATATGACGAAAGGATGAGCTCCCACTAGATGTGTTCTCAAATTCATGATGGTGGGCTAAGCTTGACTAGAATTTTGTGTCACATGCTAAAGCAGAAGCACACATAATTCTAGAGGTCAAGAAAGAAGTAAGGATTCCAACTTGAATAAGTATGATTAAGTGTTAATGCATACTTACAAATAAGTGGAGGGTAGCTGCTACCCGTCTAGTTAAGGTGGTGCAGAATACAGTGAAACACGAGTTCTGCATTCACAAGGGCTAGATTCCTAAAGCTATTTTTCATTCATTTTGGATTAGAGGAATATCTGATTTGATTAGAAGAATAGCAATCCATTAGTAAACTGCAAAGAAGCCCAATTTTTAATGGTTTTATGCATATATTGATTAATGTTTTTTCATTGTAGTTTTTTCAAAAATGACTTTCAACCCTTTAGCTGAGATCATAAAAGAGGAGAAACTGCAAGGACCAAACTTTCTTGATTGGAAACGTAAATTGGATATTGTCCTAATTGCTGATAAGTCTGATGTTTGCTTGAACATCCCTAGACCTGCTAATGCTAGGGAAGCTGCTGCATGGGATAAGGCCAATGATTTGGCCAGATGCTATATCTTAGCATCGATGAGCAATGTGCTCCAGCAACAGCACCATAAGATGAGTACTGCTGTTGAGATCATTGAAAATCTCCAAAAGATGTTTGGAGAACAGTCTAAGGCCTCCAAGCAGAAGGCACTTAGAGGATTGCTCAACACCAAGATGCAGGAAGGAACTCCTGTTATGGAGCACGTCATTAAGATGATTGGCTACATTAATGAGATGGATGCACTTGGTGAGACAATGGGTCCGGCTATGCAGGTTGAGACCATACTTCAGTCCCTACCTAGTTCCTTCAATATGTTTCTTCTGAATTATCAGATGAACAACATGCAGTTATCATTACCTGATCTAATGAATCAACTGCAAGCAGCAGAGGATCTTCTTAATAAGAACAAGCAAAATGTTCATCTGACTGAAGGCACTTCTAAGGGTGAAAACTCTAAGAAGAGGAAGAAAATCCAGCAGGGAAGGAATAAGAATATTCAAAAGAAAATGAACAAGAAACCAGCCAAGGCACCAACCCAAAAACAAGCTCCTAAAGATAAGGGAAATTGTTTCCATTGTGGCGTGCATGGCCACTGGAGGAGGAATTGCAAAGCTTACCTAGCCTCCCTTAAAAAGGATAAGGCTCCTCAAGGTAATCACCTCTCATATGTTTGTGAAACATATTTAACTACTGGTCCTCCTAACTCTTGGTGTATTGACACTGGTTGTATGGCACATGTTTGTAATTTGTTACAGGCATTCAAGGTAACCCGACCAGTACTTGATGGAGAGATGGTTTTGCACGTAGGGACAGGTGCAACTGTTGCAATTGAAGCAGTTGGTTCGATTGATCTAGACCTAGGAGATGGAAATAAACTTTCGCTCCATAACTGCTACTTGATGGAGAGATGGTTTTGCACGTAGGGACAGGTGCAACTGTTGCAATTGAAGCAGTTGGTTCGATTGATCTAGACCTAGGAGGTGGAAATAAACTTTCGCTCCATAACTGCTACTACGTGCCAGGAATAACTAGAAATTTGATTTCTGTATCTAGACTAGTAGATTTTGGATATTCAGTTTGCTTTGAACATCAAGCTACTATTTATTTCCATGGATCAATAGTTGGTTATGGAAATTTAATAAATGGTCTTTATTTATTATTCCCTGGTAATGCTTTGAATGCTTCCAATTGCAATGCTTTGACTTATAAAAGGAAGAGAGAATCCATGAACCATACACGCTTATGGCATTTTCGCCTTGGTCATATTGGAGCTGATAGGATCAGCAGATTGGTTAAGGATGGACCTTTAGAGTCCATTGCACTTGAACCTTTACCAACTTGTGAACCTTGTTTACAAGGAAAAATGACCAAGAAACCTTTTGCGAAAAGGAAGGAAAGAGCCACAGAGCTGTTACAGCTCATTCACTCTGATGTGTGTGGACCTATGAACGTGAGAGCTAGAGGAGGTTATGAGTATTTTGTAACTTTCACAGATGACTACTCAAGATATGGGTTTATTTATCTCATGCGTCAGAAATCTGAAACCTTTGAAATGTTCAAAGAATTCAAAGCTGAAGTTGAGAAACAAATTGGAAAACCCATTAAGATTCTCCATTCCGATAGAGGTGGAGGTCTCTAGCGAGTTCATAGCATATCTGAAAGAACATGGTATAGTTTCAGAGTGGATGGTTCCTCGAGCACCACAACAAAATGGTGTGTCTGAAAGGAGGAACCGTACATTGATGGACATGGTTCGCTCCATGATGAGTCATGCTGAGCTTGCACCTTCTTTTTGGGGTTATGCATTAGAGACTGCTATTTACATTTTAAATCGGGTTCCCTCTAAGGCTGTAAGCGTTACACCTTATGAGCTTTGGACTGGGCGTAAGCCTAGTTTACAACATATGAAAGTATGGGGTTGTGTTACGCATGTTCGTAAAGAAAACCCAGACAAATTGGAACCCCGATCTGAAAAATGTAATTTTTTGGGTTACCCTAAACAAAGCTTTGGCTACTACTTCTACTCTCATGAGGATCAAAAGGTTATAGTCAGAAGAAATGCCCACTTTGTTGAAGAGGATATGATCCTCAACAATTCAGAGAAAAGCAAAATGGTTTTGCATGAGGCAACTGATGAAATCAACACTCCTGAGAATATGCCCACTAGTTTTATTGCTCTCACACCGAGACGCAGTGGGAGGGTCATTCGTCCTCCAAGCCGTTTCGAAACCTTTAGTTTTTTTAATGAAGCATATGTAGCTACTTCTGATATTTGCACATTGGATCCTTCCTCATATCAGGATGCTAAGTTAGATGCTGATGCTTCTCAGTGGGAGCAGGCCATGCAGTCGGAGATTGAGTCTATGTATACCAACAAAGTCTGGACTTTGGTAGATCCACCTCAGGGTATAAAACCCATTGCATGTAAGTGGATCTATAAAAGGAAGAGAGACTCTGAAGGTAATGTAGAGACTTTCAAAGCCCGACTTGTTGCAAAAGGTTATACTCAAATTCAAGGTGTTGACTATGAGGAAACTTTCTCGCCAGTTGCTATGATGAAATCCATAAGGATTATCCTTGCAATAGCAACATATATGGACTATGAGATCTGGCAAATGGATGTAAAGACAGCATTCCTTAATGGGATGCTGGATGAAGACATCTATATGCAACAGCCGGATGGCTTCTCAGTCCCTGGACATGAGCAAAAGGTTTGCAAATTAAATAAGTCCATATATGGCCTAAAGCAAGCCTCTCGGAGTTGGAATATCCGATTTGATCAGGCTGTCAGGACCTATGGTTTTGAACAGAACTCTGAAGAGGCATGTGTTTACAAGAAAATGAGTGGGAGGGCTGCTGTATTTCTTGTCCTTTACGTTGATGATATCCTTCTCATTGGGAATGATGTAGGATCATTATCCACCGTCAAACTATGGTTATCCAGCCAGTTTTGCATGAAAGATCTAGGTGAGGCTTCCTACATTCTAGGGATCAAGCTTTTGCGAGATCGGAAAAATAGAATGATAGATTTGAGCCAAGCCGCTTATATTGATAAGGTTTTGGCAAGGTTTAGCATGGCAGATTCTAAGGGTACAACTGTGCCATTTAGATATGGGGTGGCTCTGTCTTCGAAACAGTGCCCAACATCTTCACATGATATTGATTATATGAGGAAATGTCCCTATGCATCAGCTATTGGTAGTTTGATGTATGCTATGCTATGTACTAGGCCAGACATTTGTCATGCAGTTGGTTTGGTAAGTCGTTACCAAAGCAATCCTGGCGTGGAACACTGGACTACAGTGAAGCACATTATGAAGTACTTGAATAGGACTAAGGATTATGTGCTTACATTCCCTGGTTTTGATCTCACACCTATTGGTTTCGTTGATGCCGATTTCCAATCCGACCTTGATGATAGAGCTTCTACCTCTGGTTATATTTTTACTTTGGGAGGAGGTGCTGACAGTTGGCGTAGTGTCAAGCAGAAGAGTACTGCTGACTCGACTACCGAGGTTGAGTATATTGCGGCATCTGATGCCTCAAAGGAAGCCGTTTGGTTTAGGAAGTTCTTAATTGAGCTGGGAACTGTTCCTTCTGCACTATCACCTATCACTCTTTTCTGTGATAATAGAGGAGCAGTAGCTCAATGTAAGGACCCGTGGGATCACTCCAAGATGAAGCATGTGGAACGCAAGTACCACATAGCGCGTGAATTTGTCAACAAGAAGGAGATAGTTGTAACCAAGATTGCTTCTGCAGACAATTTGGTTGATCCAATGACCAAGCCACTGACAGGGAAAGTTTTCTGTAATCATGTTGAGAACATGGGGGTTAGACTAATAGGAAAATGGCTTTGAGGGCAAGTGGGAGACTGTTAGTGTTGGTGCCCTTAAAAGTCTATTTTCATACATTAATTGAATAATTATTGCATTTATTATGGCTTCTTTTTCTACATGTGATGTTAGAAGGTATATGATACTAAGTTTAGTCCACAGGACCATTAAAGAATAGTCAGGTGATGAGCTTCAGCTATCACGAGGAGAACTGGCTAATCAAGTTCATGTTCCCGTAATTTCACAACTATGGGTGAAACTGGACATTTCACTTAGAAGGTTGCCACTTTGAGTAGTGACTATAATATAGTAATGGTTATTCTCAACCATTGGAGTAGAGACTCTACACTAGCAAGTGGGTGTGCATGTTAGCACATTGAAAGTTGAATTGAGAACCCAGACTTAGAAACATTCACCGCTATTAAGATCTGGTTCTCTTGCACGTAACCGAATTAGTCCCTTGACCTGAGAGATCTGTTTGCTCTAGTTGGAGGATCGATCATTTTGATGACCTGCCTGATCTTAGGATCTTCAAAGGAGGTTTATTGGATGGTCGTGATTATTTCTGAGAATAAGTCAGATGCTCAATACTGGAATCCACTACCCTTTTGGGTTAGCATCTTGTTGAGTAGAATAATTGATCAAGCTAATTGAATTTAGCCCGGGCCCGGCAATTTTAGTAAATGTTTTGATTTGATCAAAAATATTTTCAAGGAAAATGTTTCCCATGGTTTGATTTGATTCAACACTCAAGGAGTAATTTCGACAATGGGTTGAGCGGTGCTGATTTATTGCATCCCGATTAAATCGGAATCCGATGATCAAGTGAGGGATAAATTCGTGACTTTTATTTCGTGCATTGGGAACTTTATTATATATCTTGATTAGGAACTTAATTTATTAAATAATTTCCCATAATTATTTAATTTGAAATTTTGTTCCTCCTATTATTTTAATAGTGATTAATTTAATGAGGATCAAGAATCCCAACATCAACCTACTGAGGCATTGTGAACCGTCGGATCAAGAGAGCACTATTTGTAGGGACATGATTGGATGGGACAATCATATACCTAAGATTGGATCTACGTAATATTTGTGGGGTTAATCTTAACCATGATTTTGAGGAGAGATATGATTTGCTTGAGATTTTGAGAAGGGATTTGTTGGGATATGATTTTTTAAACCATCTCTGATTGATTCGGTTGAGATATCCAGCCAAATATTAGATTTGGCTGCTCTCTAAAATGTTACGAGCGGTCTACTCGTGATCCTCTCGTAATGGATCTCTACTGCTCCAATCTATCAGAATCGGCCTGATCGGACTTGATTTGAGTCCAATTGGCTGATTTGGCTAGCTGGATCGGATCGGGCTTGAGCTGGATCGGATCTGGCTGAGCCTGATTGGATGGGACTTGACTGGTTCAAGTCTGAAGTGATCTGGATCAAGCTGATCGGCTTAGATTGGGCTTGATCCGGATTAACTGGCTCAGCTGAATCAATTAGACTTGGCTGAGTCTGATTCAAGTTGGCTGGCTGAACCAGCCTTGATTGGGCTGAACCTGATTGAAGTGGCTGAACCGGGTTGATCCAAGGGCTGGGAAGTCGCCGGAGTAGATCGCCGGCGTAGGGACGGCGGCGGTGGTCGGGATACTTCCAGGAAGGGTCGCCTGGAGGGGGGGATGAGATCTACCGGCTCGGATCGGTGAGGTAGGTGGCGGATCGGCCGGATCTGGGAGATGGACGGCGGGGGGTTTGGGTTCACCGGCGTCGGGGACGACGGGGAGCTCGGCTGGGGCTTGGGACGTCGGGAAGATGGCCGGGAAAGGGTCGTGGAGAGACGAGGGAGGTTTTAGGAGGGTTTAGGGGTGAAATCGGGGACGGGCGTGGGGTTGACGGCGAAGGGGACGGAGGTCGGTTGCCGAGGAAGGCGCCGGAGACGGTGAAGGGCGACGGGAAGGGTATGGCCGGAGTCGTGAGGCTTAGGGGAAGACGTTGGAGTGATTAGGTGGCGACGGGGGTGGCCGGAGAGGGAACGGCGGTGAGGCTAGGGTTAGGGCACGGGAGAGAGAGAGGAAGGAGATGATGAACAGTAGCGGGGTGACGTGGCGCTGACGTGGCGGTGGGGTCGCTGACGTGGCGGAGAGAGAAAGTGACGGGGAGAAGGAAATTGAAGGTGAAGGCGATGCCGGCTGCGGAGAAGATGACCGACGGGGAAGAAGATGGATCTATGGTGGATTTCGGGTGGAATCTACTTTACTTCTACTCCTATGATATTCTACTCCTAAGATAATTTATCAACTACTCTTAATTATTCATCTCATTCATCATTACCTAATACAAACTACTAAGGTCCTTTTATAGAGACCTTGACAGAGTCCTAATCCACTAGAAAAACCCCCTTGCTTGATTAGCAAGTAATAAGGTTTCTGACTCAACTCAACTTCCTAACTCAAAGGGACTCTTAATTAATTTCTAACAATCAACTAGGACTCAATAAAACACTAATGATAAATACTAATTAAATACTCTAGTTTGAACTAGGGAAGTCCAAGTCAAACTAGGAAAGAGGTTGAACCAGCTTGGTTCCTCTTCTGGGTTCGGGTCCAGTTGGTCGAGTCGGATCAACTCGTATCAATATTTGGCTGCTCTCTAAAATCACTTGAATGTATATCCATTAGATGGATATATATGTAGAGATAGAGGGTTAGAGGGGGACGAATCTTTGATATCAGCCAAGATCTCTTTTGGAGATGATCAAAACCACTTTCAGATTTATCCATTAGATGGATATATATATATATATAGAAAGAGGGTTAGAGAGCGGGACGGTTTTTTGAGCCAAAAGATAAGCATCTAATATATGAAAATATGAGATTTTTTCATATACTCTCCAAGATCCAGCCCCACTGATTTTAGCCTGCAAAGTTATTAGTACGAAGATTGTGCTCGTCCGACGATTCCTGCCGACGTAGTGCGAGTTGGAGACCGTGCCTCGATCAGATCGGGTTGTGTGGATTGCTTATGACGGATTACGACAGCGGACTCTTGAGGTGAGTCTTTGTATTAAAATTTCATCATGCTGATTATTAAATCATATATGCTATATGCATGCGTACCGATCCACCGTGTATGACATTGGAGAATATTTTTCTATTATTTTTCTATATCAGAAAAATAAAATTTTTGAAATCTTCCGCTGCTCTATTCTCCTGTGCACACGCTATCAGCTGCGGGGTCGAAATCATGTTAGCATGGTCATGTGAGCCATGGACTAATCTGTTTAATAGCTCTCTCTAATTATAGTATTGTTTGTAAATATTTAGCCTTTGTTTATCTCATAAAAAATAAAAAATAAAAAAGAGAGCATGTGATTGTTTGCATAAGTTTGAGAGGATGGTTCTTGTTTCCAAGGACAACACTTATATAGTATATATATAAAATGAGTTTTGATTTTCGGGGGGCGGGGGTGGGGCGATCTAGCCGCTGGGCTGTGTGCGCCCATGTTCTGTGCTTGGGCCATGTCCGAGCTGGTGCGGTGCCTGGCTTTTCATGGGTTTGTGCAGGGACGGCCTGATAGGCTTGTAAAGGTAAGGCCAGCCTGTCTCATTCCGCCGCGCCAAACACGGCCCTGAGTTCACACACCTCTACATCCATGTGGAAGCATTGCCTTCAGGCTCTACAAAAGTCCACTCTGCTGGTTTTGTTAATGCCTTTAAGAAACGTCTAGAGAAAAGGTCAGAAGGAGAACCCAACTATTAAAATAAGTTAGAGCGAAAGACAACAGAACCTTCCAAACAACAGCGACAGCAACGCTGCCCTCCACCTTCCTCTTTTCCATCTTTTTCAAATCCATTCCACGCCTTAATCCAATCCCAATCACCCAAAACCCCACCATGCTCTCTCAGGTACTCCATCTCTCTCTCTCTCTCTCTCTCTCTCTCTCTCTCTCTCTCTTTAATCTTGATGCTTTCTTGTCACCAACGCCATGGTATTCTCTCCTTCTTGTAGCTAATAATTAGCGTATCCGAGCGTATCCGATGTCCTGCATTTGAGCCATGCATTGAATTATCTGAATGCTTGTTTGAATTTGAATGCAAAGCTTTGATTCCATTTCATGGTGTTCAGGAAATCTCATGATTGCCATTGCTCCAGTATTTGTTGACCTTGGCTCGAAAGAAAGATATTGTTTTTAGGGTAGATGATCGGGAGGAAGAGCATGGCCAGAGCTTCCCCTCTTTTGTTGGTGCTAGTGGCGCTAGGATTCTTCATCGCCACCTATAATCTCGTCACCATGGTGCTCCACAACCAGAGCGGGGTGGCGGGGAGGGGGACGCCCGATGGTGTTGTGTCTTCTTCGCAGGGGAGCGATCCCGTGGTTGGGATGCCGGATGATTTCAAGAAATTGGGGGGCCCGAGGAGGCCCTTCCATGTGGCGCTCACGGCGACGGATGCGCCGTATAGCAAGTGGCAGTGTCGGATAATGTACTATTGGTACAAGAAGATGAAGGATGTGGAGGGGTCGGAGATGGGAGGGTTCACTAGGGTGCTGCACTCGGGAAAACCGGATGATCTGATGGAAGAGATACCGACCTTTGTTGTGGATCCCCTCCCTGCGGGGATGGATCGGGTGAGCACTACTCTCTTTTTTTCATGTTAATTTTGCATTTAATCCATGCTGTTTTTTTTTTGCTCTTTTTTTATTATTATGATGAATCGATTTTGTGCTCAGAGTTGCTTGTGGAAATGCCCACCAATCCTGTATCGGACCTTGTTTTCATTGAAAAAAAGGGCATTGGTTTTGAATGCAGAAATTCGTGTAAGATATCACGAGATCTCATGGAGCCACTTGTCAAAAACAGACAAAACATAGAAACCAAGGCTGCAATTCCAGTGAATTCTTCTATGAATTGACCAATTTCGTAGCTTATGTGAAGGAATATCGCGAATGATTGATAGTGAAATCGGGAAATAGGACTTGTAAGTTTTGTTTCTGATGAGTCAGTATCATTTTGCATCATGAGGATAGTCATGGTGCCCTGTCTATTCTAGATAATGACCATCTTGTTGCCTAACCAGCCAAATGTAAATATGTAGGGTTAGTCTGCTTTCTTATGAAAGCAGTAAGCATGCATCTTTTTGGAAGCTTGGTATGAAGTCATCGCTTTGGACTGTGGTGGGGATCGCGGTGGATGTGGTTTTCTTCAGACATTGAGAGGTTGCTTGGAGGTAAAAAAGTTAAGAAAAGTAGGGGGGTACTAATTGCTCAATCTTGACCCGCCTTGAAGGCAAAAAGCATGCAGAAAATTTTCTATTATGAAGAATATGAACTGAAACTTCATAGCTCATCTTACTTTTCCTTTAGGTATGTGTACTTGGAATTTGCTGATGTGCTAATAATTGATCATGCTAGTATAACTTATGCCATCATCTTCTACGTTGCTTGCAAAGTTTCATAATTGTGAGTACAAGTATGTCGCCAGAAGTCGGTGTGCCTAGTTGCAAGCAACCCCTAAAGACCACCATTTAGTAGTCACGAGGATGCCTAGACACTACAACCATTTAGCTGAGTATATGCAAACAATTTTACGGGGGATCAATTTCAAGCACCTCTGCCCATGGCTTCACTAAATAGAGAGCTGTTTGAAGTAAATTTTGTTTTTCCTTCTTGCTTACACATAGCCCACTCCCATTTCTACTATTATCTAAATGAGTCTTTGGGCATCTTCTTAATGACGAATGTATCCTTCTAAAAAGTTCTCGGAAAGCATTCTCCATCCCTATTTCTGTGAACTTGACAATACTGCAGCTTTTTGTCAAGCGTCATTAGCTTCCTGGTCTCTTGTGGCTTATTTCAAAATGGGAACATAGAAAGTTTGTTCATGACATTGACATGCATTACTGCAGAGAATGTTAAAAATAACACTTTATATGACCTTCAGGGCTACATTGTCTTAAACAGACCATGGGCATTTGTGCAGTGGCTGGAAAAGGCAACTATTGAAGAGGAGTGAGTCCCCATGCATATACTAGCTTCTTTTTTCCTTTCAATTCTTAAAATTTAATAAGCTTCTTTTCTTGTTGACTTTCAGGTATATACTCATGGCAGAACCTGATCACGTTTTTGTTAACCCTCTCCCAAATTTAGCTCGTGGAAATTACCCAGCGGGTTTCCCATTTTTCTATATAAAGCCATCTGACCATGAGAATGTAATAAGGAAGTTTTATCCAGAAGATAAGGGTCCTGTGACAGATATTGACCCTATTGGCAATTCACCTGTAATAATTAAAAAGGTAAATTCCTTTTACTGTTATTGAGTTTCCATGATACATTTGTTTCCCAATTTATTCGCTTAAATACTGCAGTCAGTTAGCTGCTTGCTTATTATCTAATCATGTTGAAAAATTTTGGTTGTTGAAGAGCCTTATGTTCTAGAACTTAAAAGATTAGCTTACACTGTTGGTCCATTCTTCTTATACTCAATTCCTCCATAATTCCAGTTTCTGGTTCCATGCAGAACATTATAAATGTACACTATTCTTCTCTATTTTGATACTTCTTTTGACTGTTAGTGCATGTTTGTAATTTGAACTCCAGTCTCAGCTAGAAAAAATTGCTCCTACCTGGATGAATGTATCAATAAAAATGAAAGAAGACCCAGAGACGGACAAAGCTTTTGGATGGGTACTAGAAATGTGAGGAATAACATGAATGTTTTATTATAATTTCAGTTGTCATTTTACTACATGAAGTTGAAGATTTGTTTTGGTTGTTTGGCAAAAGGTATGCATACGCTGTTGCTAGTGCGTTACATGGGGTGCAACATATTCTTCGTAAAGATTTCATGATACAGGTGCTATGGATTTTCTGATTGGCAAAAGGTATGCATATGGTCATCTCCTTAAATGACAAGCATCTTATAGTATTTTTGGGTTTTGGATTTTGCAGCCTCCTTGGGACTTGAAAGTGGGTGGAACATTCATTATTCATTTTACATATGGCTGTGACTACTCGCTAAAGGTAATTATTTGAGTCTTTACCTAGTGGTGAGAACTTGTTCGTACATCCTTTACTTTTTATGTGAACCTCTTTGTTGCAAATTTAGGGGGAACTTACTTATGGAAAGATTGGTGAATGGCGTTTTGATAAAAGATCATATCTTCGAGGTCCACCACCAAGAAACCTTTCCTTGCCTCCTCCAGGAGTTCCTGAAAGTGTGGTATGTCATCTTTTGCAAACTTTTTAACATACAGGAAGATTCATAAATATTTCAATATGCCTTGAAATTCTTATTATTTGAACTCGTGAATTTAACACTCGTAGAAGATTATCCTAATATGTCCTCTACACTCGTCAATTATTTGTCTACGACTCCTCTTATCAATGCAGTTTTGAGTCTTCCTTTGTTAACACATTGTGTTGGGACTTCTATGAGTAAGAGACAAACTTAATGAAATAATTACCCTTGGTTCATTAATTTAAATTTCTTTCTTGTTTGTAAATAGTTCCCTGCATCATTCTTTAAATAAGAAACCCCCTTGCGTCAGTGCTATTTGATTCTGGCCCTTCCCTTATTGTGCATGGAGACCATGATAGTGTTGTTTATTGATGGCTCAGTTGCGTTTGTTACACTTCAAACTTATTTGCATTTGCATTTATCACATTATCTTGGACATATATGGTTGCTTATTAAGATAAAGTTTTTGTTATATTTGATATTTGGCCTTAAAATTAATCTCTTTTGCTCCTAATAGATGCAATCAAACCTGTATAACTCTTAAAATCCTCTGCCAGAGCGGGTCGGAGGCCTGATGCCATCCATTTAATAAACGAAGATATTTTCTTCTTGTCAATGCACAAACAATATAATAGGGATATTTCATTTAGATTTGAACTTAAAAGTGATTGCAGGTGGAGTTTTCATAGGTTTTTAATCAAGTAAAGAATGGGACAATAAGCAAATATTTATACAACTAGGGAGCCCTTTGCAATTTATTCATTGAGGCCAGGGCTACTTGCAATAACAGAAATTCTGGTATTTAATTACTATTTAACTGAATACTCCAAAAATATTCCCATGTTAGGTAAAGGATTAGTCTGAGGAATTGAGGATATCTCCAACATTTCATAATGGCGGGGTAGGGATGCAAAGCGGGGGTGTGTGAGCAATATAACCATGATAGGGGGGTATTTGCAAACAAGTCAGTTGTTTAGTAACTTTAATGAATTTTACTTCAGCACACTCAATGTTACTGTCATACCAGATCTTTCTGATGGAATTGCAGATAAAAAATATTGAACTGACTTACCGAGACCTATGAGAAAACAACTGGGTGTGATTTCATGCCCTTTAGCCAATAGCGGGAATTTGTCATTTTTGACACGAATTGCTTGATATGGATATGCATGGTTGAAATGGTTGTGGCATAACTGCTCTGTGAATGATACCATCTCACATAATGGAGCACACATCATGAAGAATATGAGTTGCTTTAGACGCATTTTAAGAGGGCCGATATATCTGTTTATTGTCTGAAGAGTAGTCTTTAGGAATTGGAACTAGGGCAATCCTATGAGAAATTATGATGATTTAACATGAAGTATGGTTTTTTATCATGATAGTAAATCTGAGGTTTGTGCCAAAATAGCAAGGCAAAGTTTCGTACTTGCAATTTAGTTGGTGATGCTAGTTGCTATCATATACTAATTCCTAAGAATTAAGACTCGATATGACTGAGAGCAATTAAGTTGGTGATGCTAGTTGCTATCATATACCAATTCCTAAGAACAAACACTCGATTTGACTGAGGTGAGAAATGTTTATGATCCGTTGGATGATTTCACCACTCTGCTAATACAGATCTCCTTCATATACTTTCTTTTCGGTCCTTTTGTTACGTTATGTTTCTCTCCATTTTTCAGTCTCCTTTATTTTTAAGAGCTTGAGAAACCCCAAAGTCACATGGTCTTTGTTGATATGAGGAG
Organism: Narthecium ossifragum; assembly: GCA_963920575.1. Classification (NCBI taxonomy): domain Eukaryota; kingdom Viridiplantae; phylum Streptophyta; class Magnoliopsida; order Dioscoreales; family Nartheciaceae; genus Narthecium; species Narthecium ossifragum. The sequence goes on from OY986966.1 coordinate 23,711,781, forward strand.
TAATCTCTTGCTTCCTCAGTTGAGTCATTTCTGTGCCTAAGCCAATTTACTGTGATTTACAGTATGAAAAGAAGTTTGACACGTGGTATCTCACGGTGTACAATGAACTCCATGATAGCTACAGCCTGATCCATTACCTTGACCCACTTATTGTTGCCCCTGCTTTAATGAGGCAAAAGCCTCGTTTCTTCAGGTTTTAAATTTTTTCCCCCTTCCATCGTCTCACTGTCTAGTTTTTTTCTTTCCTCACCATTCTTTTTTCTTCTTCCTATCTTTCCATGGTAGGCATTCGTATAAAAAGCATGCTGCTGCTATTGTTTTACCAGGTTTCCTGTAAAGGCATATTTCAGATCCATGAGTTAATTGCATCAATAATTTGACAGTTTCTTCTACAAGCTTAAACTTATGCTGTAGTGTCGGCCTTTCAGTCTTTATGTGGGTGGCTGGCCTGCAGTCTGGCTAGAGGATAACATGTGATAAGTGGAAGTTGTGCAGGATCTGACAAGAGAATGGAAGTCGTATTGAAGTATTTATTTTGCATTGTTTTGATCTCAAGCCAAATATTTCAATTTGGTTGGATTTACTTGTCTTGACACAGTGGGGCTTGTGATTGAATTGCAATTGACTCAGAAGGACATTCCCAGAAAAGTTCAGTGACTCCAAATGTAGTAGATCTAGGATGATTATATATTGTGCTACAAGTTAGAAACTAGATGAGTTTTGGAGCCGAAGTACACAGTAGTACCACATTTGGTAGTTGCATGAGTGAGCAGAACACCAGTGTGAAGTTTGAAGAAAACCTTTGGCTTACGACCCAAATGGGTTAATGACTGATAGTATCCCCGCAAATAGCTACTTGCAGCTGTTGGTTCACAGATCCTTATTGTTCACTTTCTTTCAGTATTACTGGCACCTTGAAAGTTTGTTTGTATTAGCTCTGGTGATTTCATCAGGGATCTGGGCTATGCTTCACCATGCTTTTGTTGCTCTACTATTTTATCGAACACAAAGGGCTATTGAAATGCTATTTTCCATTGCCATTAGGATCAAAACCAGGTGTCATACATGTGCTGTTAGCATCTTTTCTATTGTTGCAAGTTTTGTCAATATTGTTTTTGGCCCGAAGTTCTTTAGTTTGTTTTGTTGAACTATGTTATTTGATAAAACTCCTATTTTAAGTGCTGATATCAACATCTATCTGTGTTAAATAAATTGATGCAGGTCACACTCGTAAAGAGAGTAAATGAGGCTACTGCTAACATCCCTAATTGGGAAGTTTCAAGTAGTGAAAAATGAAAGATGGTACCTTAAAAATCAACTCTTTATGTTTCCATCAGTGTAACATTCCAAAGGCAGATTACACCCGAATTGACTATACTTCGAGACGAAAGCGGCAAGTGCCCCTGCGCTAACAACCCTTTTTGGCACAAGAACGTGTCCTTATCTGTATTGAAGCTCCAAGAGAATGGAAACTGTCTCTGTGACGACGTTGGCCAGTTTTTGTTCTAATTTTTTTTTTATATTCTTTTCACCTTATTCATGTTGTTATAGCTGCTGTGGGTTTTTATAAATGAGCTAACAATGTTACGAAAGCTTGCGAAATGTTGTGATACACATGGCCGGCTCACATGTGAATGACCCATGCTCAACCCTCATAAATGAAATTGTTAACCATGCTTTGGCAGCATGTGAAGGTATTTGCCTATAAATAGGCCATCGATGGTGAATGAAGAATGCATAAGTGATCTATCAAGTTGTGTGCTATCTTCTTCTATCTCTCTTTCTCTTCCTCAACTTGGTGTGTGTAAGTGTGTGTTTATTAACACATATCTACAACACGTTATTAGCACGAGACTCTACCACGTAGAGGAAAGGAGAGAACCAGTCAGTATTATGGCAAATATTGTGAAGCATGATTTCTTGGTTCTCGACATTACCGGCAGTCAGTATATGTCATGGGCATTAGATGCTAAACTGCATCTAAATGCAGGAAATTTGGGACACAATTCAAGAGGGGAATTTTGCCACAATCAGTGAACGAGCCAGTGCCTTAATCTTCCTAAGACATCATCTTAATGAGGACCTAAAAAATGAGTATCTTACAATAGAGGATCCTTTCATCCTTTGGAAAAACTTAAAAGATTAACTTAAAAGATAGATTCGACCACCTTAGAACCATTATCTTACCAAGTGCCCGCTATGATTGGATTCACTTGAGGTTGCAAGATTTTAAGAGTATTAGTGAATATAACTCTGCTTTACATAGAATTACTTCCCGATCATAGCTTTGTGGAGAAACTATCACTGATCAAGATAAGCTTGAAAAAACTTATTCTACCTTTCATGCATCTAACATTATCCTGCAGCAACAATATAGGCAACATGGATTTCAAAAATACTCTGAGTTAATTGATGCATTATTAAGAGCTGAGAAACATAATGAGATCCTACTGAAAAACCACGAGTCTCGTCCCTCTGGATCTGCACCATTCCCTGAAGCGAATGCTAATACCCATCATAGACACCACCATGGGCGTGGACGTGGTCGTGGACGAGGGTGAGGGCGTGGGCGTGCTCGAGATAATGATAGGTTTCATTATTATCGCGAAGGATACAATGCCTCTCAACCCCTCCCTAAAAATGATCAAGTAGGAAATAAAAAGAGAAAAGAACCTGAAGGTGGAACCTCTAAGAAGAATGATGATGAATGCTACCGATGTGGAGGAAAAGGGCACTGGTCTCGCAACTGTCGTGCGCCAAAGCATGTTGTGGAACAGCACACAGCAAGAGGAAAGAAAAAATGTGTTGAAACAAACTTTACAGATTTCGATGGCATGGCTGATACTCCATTTCCTGAAGCCCCCATAGTTGGTACATCTCTGGATGTATCAGATTTTCTCATAGGATCTGAGGAATGGATGGACACGAACTAGAATTATGTATTATGTTTTTATCTACCGCTATGTACTGATGTTTTCCTAAGTAGTTAGCTGTCTTCCTATGTATCTTTGAATGACTTCAAGTTTATGCATATCCTATGAATGCATGTATTGTTCTAATTGTTTCTCAGATGGATGGCGATGCATGTCTTGCAGACAGTGCAACAACAAACACGATCCTCCGAGATCGTAAGTACTTCTCACAGTTAACGTTAAAAGAATCAAATGTTAATACAATATCAGGTCCAGCATACTTGATTGAAGGCTCCGGAAGAGCCACCATAGTTTTGCCCAGAGGAACAAAACTATCTATTGATGATGCACTATACTCCACTAGATCCAGAAGAAATCTACTCAGTTTCAAGGATTTACGTCGTAATGGATATCATATGGAAACGACGAATGAAACTGGTGTAGAGTATTTGTGCATCACACTTACAGTTTCATGTCATAAGCATGTGCTTGAGAAGCTTCCTGCCTTTTCTTCTGGTCTATATCATACGAAAATAAGACCAATAGAATTACATGCTGTGATGCACCGGAAGTGGTCTAATCCAAAGGAGTTTATGCTTTGGCATGATCGACTTGGTCATCCTGGCTCGATGATGATGCGTCGAATCATTGAAAATTCTCATGGGCATAGCCTTAAGAACCAGAAGATTCTTTTGGCCAGTGAATATTCATGTGCTTCTTGCTCTCAAGGAAAACTAATAGTAAGACCATCCCCCTCTAAGGTCACCTCTGAATCCCCAAGTTTTTTAGAGAGAATTCAAGGTGATATATGTAGACCCATTCATCCCTCAAGTGGACCATTTCGAAACTTCATGGTCTTAATAGATGCATCCACTCGGTGGTCATATGTATGTCTTCTATCCACTCGTAACATTGCTTTTGCTAAACTTTTAGCTCAGATCATTCGGTTACGAGCTCAGTTCCCAGACTATCCCATCAAGACAATTCGTCTTGATAATGCTGGTGAGTTTACATCTCAAGCATTTTTAGATTATTGTGTATCAGTAGGGATAAATGTGGAACACCCTGTTGCACACACACATACCTAGAATGGCCTAGCAGAATCACTTATTAAACGTATCCAACTGATAGCTAGACCATTGCTTATGAAGTCCAAATTACCTGTATCAGCTTGGGGACATGCTGTATTACATGCAGCATCTTTGATCCGAGTCAGGCCATCTGCATATCATAAATTTTCACCGGTGCAACTTGTGTTTGGCCAACAATCAAGTATTTCTCACTTAAGGATTTTTGGATGTGCTGTCTATGTTCCAATTCCTCCACCTCAGAGAACCAAGATGGGTCCTCAACGTCGACTGGGTATCTACGTTGGTTTTGATTCTCCTTCTATCATTAGGTATCTAGAGCCTTTAACAGGAGATTTGTTTAGAGCACGTTTTGCTGACTGTCATTTTGATGAGTCAGTTTTCCCACCATTAGGGGGAGACAAGAAGAAGCCAGAAGCTCAAAATGAAATTATATGGAACAATTCGACATTCTCTCATCTTGATCCTAGGACAAGTCAAACTGAACTCGAAGTTTAGAAAATTATACATTTGCAGAAGATTGCGAATCAGATGCCTGATGCATTTACTGATTCACATCGAGTGATGAAATCACATATTCCAGCTGCAAATGCTCCAGCTCGGATTAATGTTCCTGAAGAGCAATCTGATGATCCTAAAGCATGTGAATCTAAAGTACGCCAGAAGCGTGGGAGACCTATTGGCGCCAAGGATAAGGTCCCAAGGAAAAGAAAGACACAAGGACAAACTGGCCATAAGGTTAATACTCCTGAAGAGATTAACAAACATGATGTTTGTATTCCAAATATGAATCGATTCGGAAAGACACCTCCCGAAGAGGTTCAAGCACCTCCCGAAGAGGTTCAGGCACCTCCTGAAGAGGTCCAAATATCTGAAAATCATGAGATCTCGATAAATTGTGTGCACACTAAGAAAAAGTGGAATAGAAATGAAATTGTTGTTGACAACTTATTTGCATATGCAGTTGCTATTGACATTACCAGAAGTAATGAAGAATTTGAGCCAAAATCCGTCGAAGAGTGTCGAGGTAGAATTGATTGGCCAAAATGGAAAGAAGCTATTCAAGCTGAATTAGATTTGCTGGCTGAACAAAATGTTTTTGGACATGTAGTCCAGACACCGGAAGATGTCAAGCCAGTGGGATACAAATGGGTATTTGTGCGCAAGAGAAATGAGAAAGATGAAATAATGCGATATAAAGCACGGCTTGTAGCACAAGGTTTCTCACAGAAACCTGGTATAGACTACGAGAAGACATATTCTCCTGTGATGGATGCAATAACCTTTCGCTTCTTGATTGGTTTAGCAGTCTCAGAAAGACTAGATATGCATCTAATGGACGTAGTCACGGCATACTTGTATGGGTCACTAGATAGTGACATTTATATGAAAGTCCCTGAAGGACTTAAATTGCCTGAAGCAAATAAATCTCAGGATCTGTATTCTATCAAACTTCAAAGATCTTTATACGAGTTAAAGCAATCTGGCCGGATGTGGTACAATCGGCTCAGTGAGTATCTTCTAAAAAAAGGATATTGACGCGCCCAAACCACTCGTCGTTAAAAGTGACTAGGGCGTCAAAGATTACAATTTATACCGAATCCTAACTAACTACTACGTAGCTAGCGAGAGTCCGGGTCGATCCGCAGGGAAATGAGAAATGACTAACGTACTCGATAGATAACTCCAAACAACTAGCTAAAATGATTTGGGTTTTGGATTAATGACTATTAAAGTAATTAACTAAGTGAAAAGAAAGATAACTAATATAGAGAGGTCTTGGGATCTCCATTTCATTGTAGGTTCTAATGTAGCCTCCTAAGGAATTGAGGTGTGTAATCCAATTGGGACGATCGAAACCAAGAAGTCGACAAGCGGGTGGTTAGCCTCACTTATCGCTCAACGGAAGTCGGGTTAGGATCATCCCTCGGAAATAATCACATTCACAAAGTCGACGAATGAGTGATTAGCTTCTATCGTCGCTAACGAACCTTCAATTAAAATCGATTCGTCGCAAGAAAAAGATATTGCATGGAGTCGGGCATTGGATCGAGATGGTTCTAGCACCTCAAATCCAATGCAAGAGAGAGATAGAATGGATCCTTTGATTAGAGAGATAGGGATGGTTCTAGCATCCCCAATCTCTAATCTAGGGCTAGTAATCCTCCCAATGTCATTGGATGTGTTTCTAGCACATCCAACTCATTGGGGCATAACAACAAACACATATCATGCACAAGTCCTAACTCATACCAAAGAAAGGCATTCATCCATTCAACATATGAAATCCATGTCAAAGATAAGGAAATAATGCTCAAATCCATACAATAGATCAATCCCAAAGATTACACATCAAAAACCCTAGGAAAACTACAAAAGAATCCTACAACTACATGGAAATGCCAAGATAAAGAAAGTTAGCTACTCATCTTGATTGGATCCATGGATGGAGGTTGATGAAGCTCCCCTCCCATGGATTCCCTCCAAGAAGTCCTCCTCTCAATTGGGTAAGAAACCTAGAAGGGCTGGAGAAAGAACTCCGAGAAGCCCCAAAATCCCCCCTAAGGGGTCTATTTATATTAAACAAGCCTCCCCCACTCGGATTAGATCTGGGCCATTGATTTTGCTCGGCTGGCACCAAAGGATCGATCCTCATAGGGTGGAGGATCGATCATGCGCTTCGTGTGATCGCTGATCCCGTGAAGGATCGATCCTTTTCTAGGAAAGGATCGATCTTTTACTTTTTGAATTCTGGTTGCGCCCCGATGAAGATCGATCCTTCAGTGTGTGAAGATCGATCCTCTAGAATTTGCGTTCTGTCACTGGAAAAATGTGCAAAAATGATCGATCCTCTCATGACATAGGATCGATCCTTGTTGTCCTGATTGGCTTTGTTTTTGATGTACTTCACAGGATCGATCCTCCTTCAATAAAGGATCGATCTTCTTCATAAAAACTGGCCCAAATGACATCGTTTAAGCTCGGAACTTGATCCAATCCTCGTTGAGGGCACTTGTACCTGTAAAAGGGTAAAATCCATCAGTAAGGCCTTGCTCGGAGACTAACAAGGCCAAGTTAAAATGGTGATTTATGCACTTTTCACGTCTTATCACACCCCCTAACTTGAACTTTGCTAGTCCTCGAGCAAAGCAAAAGAAAAATATCTAGAAGGGAAAAAGAAGAAATAACATACTCATAAAGAGCAATCCCCCGATCAACAATTAGTCACTTCTCAAGTAGCTTCGGTTCTTATACGATCAAAATTCATTCATATGCACACATAGATTCAAATGCATAACTCCATCCATCAACCCATGGCACAAGTAAAATGCAAACGAATAATTCCATCAATAGCATCATTCAAACACTTCAAAGCACTTGAACAAGATTAAAGCTCATCTAAGCAATCCGTGTAGTGAAAGTTGCTACTCAAGTATTCGGGGTCTCGTAGTCATTCAAGTAGGGTTCCTATCAAAACTAGACATCCTTAGTGCTTTACACCGGTTGAACAAATGACAAATTTTATTTAAAGTAAAATCTTTGTTCTTCTTTCTTTTCTTTTCTCTTCTTCTTTTCTCTTTTTTTTTTCTGACTAAAACCAGTGGTCGTGCAATGCCATGATCCCTTAGGCTTTCTACTAGCCCCATGTAACAGGATTTAGGCCAGTGACTCCTCGGTCAGATGACCTAAGGGCACTAGGTGTTGAGGCACCCCTCGGGCTTAATTTCCCGAACCTAGCAGGTCACGAATCACAGCTGACCAACAAGCTTTTATTTGAAACTAGTGTGACCGTGCAATGCCTTGATCCCTTAAGCTTTCTACTAGGCCCATTTAACGAGTGTTAGATCAATGACTCCCAAGTCAGATGGCTTTGGGGCATTAGGTGTTGAAGCACCTCTCGGATCTAACTACTCGAGCCTAGAAGGCTACGAATCAAGACTGGTCACTTTTATTAACCTGGCTCTCGGCCTCTAACTTGGCTTCGAACCCTACTACAAGTCATCTCAATCGAGTGTAAATAGCTTTGGACTCCCAATCTATCAAGGTCCCCCAATCAACAACTACTTGCCCCCTCATACAAGTGTAAGTGCACAAGTGGATTGGATCACTTAAATGTCCTTAATGCATGGCAAGAAGAATTAAAGTGGAAGAATAACACTACTCATAAAATGATTTGCCAAATTTTACAAAGCATGAGAATCAAGATGAATTATGCAATAGTCATCCATGCTAGCATAAGAGTTGAAATTTTTTCGCATATTTACCAATCGAATAAACGTGTGACTAACTGTAGATCGAACACAGGTTATCCATAAACATGATGCAATCATACCCCCTAACTTAAGCGGGTTTGTCCTCAAGCACGGAAGAAGGGTAAAGTGTAGAGATAACCTTGTGACGAAATGGACGAAAATGTAACCTTGACGACAGGTATGAAAGGAGTTAGGGTCAAGGTTAGTCGTGAAAAACCGTATTGTTGTGATGTCAAAATGTCGTATTTTGCGTTGCTATCCATAGCTCGTATGCCCTGTAAAAACATAGAGGAAATACCCACCATAGCATTATGGAAATCAAAGAATAGATATGACAAATTTTGAGAAAAATTGGGCAGCATTCCCTCTATTTATTCAATACGCCCAAGGGCTGTACAAAGATGCCATTTGCATCCAACATGTTACATTCAAATTAAAATACAGAATTGTAACTACATCCATCTTCATTTACAAGCATCCATCCACATTCATGTACATATATCCACAGACAGACACATACATTCACAATCAGACAGACACACCCGGGGCACACCCCCATACCAAAAATCATTTATATATATATCCACTATCAATGATGTTAACCATATACACAAGTGGAGCAATGGAGTACAAAAAGTTACCCACCCTCCAAACACAAAAAGAGATACACTCCAACCATCCAGAAAATACCCCTAGATATAGTCTATCATCCCTGAGATGCCGGCTCTGAACAAGTAAACGGATGGGAAGAAGCGAGATCTGTGACAGGTGGAGGAGGAGGGTGGATGGCGTCGAGACGGGCGAGGATACTCGACGTGACCTGGTGTAGGGCGGCGATGTCCTAGCGTAGGGCGGCGTCGCGCGCGTCTACCGCGTCCAACCGCTGCAGCACCGCGTCCTGAAATGCCCGATGCTCCCGATAGATCTCACCCATAGTCGGGTGCTCGACAGGCCCGAACTCTGGGGTCGACTGGGTCCTACTGGGTCTCGGCTGAGGACGAGGATGGCCGGCTCTCCTCATATGGCTAAGGACCTTGCCCCAGGTGGCCTTACCAAAGCGGGCAAACCTGAAGGCCGCGTCCGAGACAGTAGGCTCACCCTCAAGGGACTAGGTCATGGCTAGCGAGAAAAGCCGAAATAAGGCAGGGGTGCGGGACGGGTTTATCGTTAAAACTGGGCGATCGGTCCCGAACCGCTCCACAATAAAACTGGGACATGTCCTCGATGACCTGCTGGGCCAAGTCGATCGACCACGACTTAGCCAAAAACCATAGTGAACACAACCACTTGCTAGTCCTATACTGGGCGTGGCCGGTTTGGTAAATGTTTCGGCGGAAGATATCGTCGATCAACCACATCTGAGGGGGCAGCTCTGCCTGCACAAATTTGCCCTCTCCTGTGCGATCTGGGTGGAGAAACAGCTGGGTATCAACCTCACGAGGCAGCTCCTCAAGGGTGGCTCGGTGGAGACCAGGGGAGTGGCGAGGGACACCCAAGAGGGCAGCCACGTCCCGGGCAGTGAATGTGATATCCTCGCCGTCAATGATCGAGGTGAAGCCCAAGCCCCGGCTCGGGGCATCACCAGCCTCGTCCCTCTCATTACCGCAGGGAATAGCCTTCATGTTCTGGTAGAACATGCAGGCCAGCCGTGGGTAAACAGTGGTGGAGGGGGTGCAGAGGGCAGCCAGCCGCGGGCTTCCAGTGTGGTGATGGAATCTCGCGCGTGCTTGATGGTGCGGAAGAAGGAGACGTCAAAGGTGTACTCAAGGCGTACCTCCCGTCGCCACTGCGGATCCAGGCCCCGAACATCAGTGGGCGCAGTGGAGGGCCTGGAGCGCTTCTTCAACTTCTTGGATCGGCGAGGATTGGATGACAAAGGGGCAGCGGAGGCTTTCCTCTTGGAAGTTGCCGGAGCTGTGGACGAAGTGGCGGGGGCACGCGTGGCACGGACCGGCCGTGTAGAAGGAGAAGATGAATCAGCGGCCGGCCCAGAGGAAGATGGAGAGGATGCCGGCTGCGAGGATGGTGTGGAAGAAGCTTGCCCGGCTGGAGAGGAAGATGGAGAGGATGCCGCAGCCTTGCCCTTCCCGGCGGCCTTCTTGATGGCGGCGGTGTGCTTGCGAACCATGGGAGGTGAGTGGAGAGGATGAGGTTGCCTTGGGGTGAAGTGGAACAACAAAGGTGGCCGGCGACGACGAGCTTGAAGGATGAGGCGGCACCGGCGGCTCGATGGAAGGTGATGACGAAATGTGGACGGCGCCGGGGTCGATTGAGGGAAGAGGAGTGAAGGGGAGGGGTAGTGGAGGCACTGGGAGGTGGAGGGCGGCGGCGATTTGCGTCGGAGGCGAAAGGATCCCGCCGATCACGGAGATGTGAGAGGAGGTGGGGTAAATGTGGGGGACAGGAGCTCGATCGAGAGGTGAAGGGAGGTGAAGGGTGGTTGCGGACACCTTGGGAAGGTCGGCGGTGGTGAAATCCGGCCGGAGGAGAGGGTGGCGCACCGGTTGGAGGCGGCGAAGAAGAGAAGCGGCGTCCGGGCGAACAGGGGAAGGGGAAGAGAGGATCGATCTTAGGGCTTGGGGCCCTAAGTCGATCTCCCGTGCCTATATATTTTTTTAACCATCCCCGCAAAAGATCGATCTCCTGAGAGAGCAAGATCGATCTTTTGAACACGTGGCAGCATCATAACGGTTCTCACTTAAGTCGTGCTGACGTGTATAAGTAAGTAAGATCGATCTTTCTATGCTCAAGGATCGATCATCCAGAAATCATCCCTCTGTCACGAATAAATTCGCAAAAATGATCGATCATGGGGTATGGAAGGATCGATCTCTCGCCTCCAGGTTCCAGCGTAAATTCAATCGGACATAAAGGATCGATCCTCCCCGCTTGGAGGATCGATCATTTATGTACCAATATGCAAAACTGGGCTGAAAACCTGGGAATTCGCCCCACACACCCCAAACATGAATACTAGGCTCCTTAGGCATTAAAATACCACAATACAAACCTCCAAACCAGACAACACATCAATCATCCCACAAATTCAACATACCATCTTGACATCACAATTATTCCAACAAAGATCAAATCAAAAACACATCAAAATCAAACATGCAAATAATGGGAAAAACAATCAATCATGCAAAGAAGAAATAACAAACAAATTCAGAAAAATACGAAGAAAGGATGGGTTGCCTCCCACCAAGCGCTAAATTTACCGTCTCTAGCTCGACACAATGCAAGCTCACCCATAAAATTTCGATGTCCCCTCTAAATGGTGGTCACATCTAGAAATGCGAGATCGAAGCCATTTTCGAAGAACTTTATTTAAATGACAATGATAAAACCACATTTCTTTTATCACAAGCCATTTTAACCTTGTGTCCATTTTAGCATAAAAGATATCACGTTCTTTATTAACGGTTTTATAAGGCCGAATGAATGTATGCAAGGACGCGGGAAATGGCATGAAATTCGAGATGGACAATGATAGAATTATGGCAGAGATTATTGTGGAGGAAGATATAGAAGGCGACAAATCAAAGTCATGTCTCCACCAAGGAGTAACACAATCATTGCCTATGTAATCATATTCAAGAATGGGCAAGACCTCATCCAAAACTTCAAAAGTCTCTAATGCCAACAACATATCTTGACCTTCATCATCACAATCATGAGAGATTGATAAACTTTCTTGAAAGGCAACCAAATTCGGCCCATCAACATTAGTTATGTCCTCCCAAAACACCTCATAGATAGGCATATTAACTTCATAGGAGTCCCCGAAAATTGATATATCCTCACTGAAGACTTCATAAACCGGCATATTGATATCACAAGCATCCTTCTCATAATTGGGTATGTCTTCGTAAAATGCTTGATATACCGGAAAATTAATATCATAACCACCACCATCAACCTCTTCATCATTACCAAGTAAATCATTCAAGCATTCAGCCTCGTCATGGTCATTCCATACATCAATCATAAAACATTCTTTTTCACATGCATAATGCTTAGATGAATCAAAAATGTTAAGCCGTATCTCCATGTTGCCAAATGTAACGGTCATGACTCCATTCCTACAGTTTATTAAAGCGTTGGCTGTGGCAAGGAATGGTCGACCTAGAATGATGGGAATGGATTGTTTATGCCTTGGTCCGGGCTCCATGTCTAAGACAACAAAATCGACCGGGAAAACACATCGATCGACCTTGACTAATATGTCTTCAAGAACACCCCGTGGTGTCTTGAGAGATCTATCGGCCAATTGCAAAGTCATCGAGATCGGCTTGAGCTCTCCTAAGCCAAATTTACAAAACAAGGAGTAGGGCATAAGATTCACACTAGCTCCTAAATCAAGAAGAGCCCCCTCAATCAATTGATCTCCTATGATGCAAGAGATGGTAGGAGTGCCGGGGTCTCTCAATTTCGGAGGTAGATCGAGTTGAAGAATAGAGCTAACTTGCTCAGTTAGGAAGAGCTTTTTAGAGACATGAGACTTGGATTGCCTCTTATGAGTGCATAAGTCCTTCAAAAATTTGGCATAAGAAGGCACTTGCTTAATGGCATCCAACAAGGGAAGGTTGATGTGGACCTTCTTGAAAAGGTCTAGCATCTCCTCATATTTGTCACTCTTCCACGGTTGGGATGTGGCTTGAGGATCAACTAGTGCTTGAGGGTATGGAACCCTAGGAATGTATGCTTTGTGTGGTAATGGATCGAGTGAAATAGGCTCATTTTCCTTGGAAGATGGCAATGGACTTGAGGAATCATGAGGGGCATGATTAGGCGATACTTGAGAGTCATTCATTGAAGTTGATAAATGAGGTTCAAGCCCTTGCTCTAATGTGGTGTCTTTGGACATCTCCACATTAGGAAAAATCTTTCCACTCCGGAGGGTAGTGACCGCTTGCACTTCCTCGTGAGTGGAATCGACGAAATGTTGGCCCTTAGGGTTTGATATGGGTTGACTAGGAAGTGTACCCTCCTCCCTTCTTGCCATAGTATTGGCCAATTGGCCTATTTGCACTTCCAACTTTGCAATGGATTGGGAATGAGAATGCAAAAGTTGGGTACTTGTCTCAAAGGAATCCAATGCCTTGAGAAGCCTTTCCTCAATACAAGGATCACGCTTAGGAGCTTGAGGGGCTTGATGGGCTTGGTAGGGAGCTTGGTATTGGGAAGGCCCAGGTGGCCTTTGATTCCAATTTGGAGGATGAGAAGATTGTGGATAGCCCGCCACTTGAGAGGGATATGCATGAGGGGCTTGAGGTGGATATGCTTGAGGAGCTTGAGGTGGCCGGTAGGTGGTTTGAGATTGTGGAGGTTGGTTAGAATGATATGGCGCTTGATACCTAGGAGGATAGCTCGGGGCTTGATTGCCCGCAATCGGAGGCCTAGGATTGTACGTGTTTGAATAAGGGTCATAAGTAGGCTTTGCTTGATTGAAGACCGCATTGATATGCTCTTGCACGAGCTCCGGATACTCACCGGCCAAATGGCAATCGGTAACTACGTGGCCGGGAGTCGAACAAAGGAAGCAAAGTTCTCCCAATGATGGAGAATTGAGTGGGTAGCTTGATGAAGAAGGAGGAGTAGGAATTTGATTCAAAGAATGAGCAAGAACTTGATCAACTTTCCTACTTAGAGTATCGATTTGTTGTGAAACACGGGTAGCTTCGGATAACTCTAAAAATCCTCTCGGGTTGGATTGTCCCTTAGCACTTGAAGTCTCCCTAACATTTCTTGAAGTGTAGGCATGGTTTTGGGAATTAATGGCAAGCTTTCCAAATAGAACCCATGAGTCATCATAGGGATTTGTCATGAACACCCCACCACAAGCGGTGTCTACATCTTGTTGATGACGTATTCTAAGGCCATAGTAAAAATAATCAACAAGAGACCACTTAGGGATTAGATGGTGTGGGCATTTTCTAAGAAGCTCTTTAAATCTATCCCAAGCATCATGAAAAGGTTCGTCATCTTCTTGACGAAAGGTTGCTATTTGGGTTCTCATTTCATGAGTCTTAGCGATAGTAAAGAACTTTTTTAGAAAAGCACTTTGTAATTGGTCCCATGTAGTGATCGTTTGGGGCTCAAGGGATCCTAACCAATGCTTGGCTTTGCCCTTCAAGGTAAATGGGAACAACTTTAATCTCATAGCATCCTCGGTAAAGTTTGGGATTTTGACCGTGGAACTCTTTTCGAGGAAGTCTTCTAAGTGATAGTAAGGGTCCTCATTACTCAAGCCATGAAAGTTTGGAAGGAATTGAGGCTTAAACTCGTAATGTGCGGCTTGAACAACGGGTTGTTGTATGCCCGATGTAGGTGCAAAAGTAGTAGGGACATAATAATCCCTACGGTCCAGAATGGGATTGGCATTAGGATTGGGGTCCGGGATGGGCTCATCCATGATTTGAGGAGACGGGAGGTCCTTATGCAAGGGTATGCTAGAAGATGTCCTAGAGTCTAGGAATTCTTGCAAGGTGATATCTAGATCCGAATCCTCATGCACACTCATTCACACATATAAGAACTTGGACCATACAAGGTAAGAGATACATTACAGTGGGCTAGTCCAAGAACTTTGTATCTTCGCCCGTAGATGAGTCGCTTCGCCGCTAGGAAGCTTCACCTACAAACACAAAAAGATATACAATATAAGCAACGTTCTATTTTTTTGGTATTTTGTAATAAAAGAAAGTAAAGCAATCTAATTGAAAGGAGAGATTTATCAATTAGGAAATTCAAATCAACAAGTCCCCGGCAACGGCGCCAAAATCTTGACGCGCCCAAACCACTCGTCGTTAAAAGTGACTAGGGCGTCAAAAATTACAATTTATACCGAATCCTAACTAACTACTACGTAGCTAGTGGGAGTCCGGGTCGATCCACAGGGAAATGAGAAATGACTAACGTACTCGATAGATAACTCCAAACAACTAGCTAAAATGATTTGGGTTTTGGATTAATGACTATTAAAGTAATTAACTAAGTGAAAAGAAAGATAACTAATATAGAGAGGTCTTGGGATCTCCATTTCATTGTAGGTTCTAATGTAGCCTCCTAAGGAATTGAGGTGTGTAATCCAATTGGGACGATCGAAACCAAGAAGTCGATAAGCTGGTGGTTAGCCTCACTTATCGCTCAACGGAAGTCGGGTTAGGATCATCCGTCGGAAATAATCACATTCACAAAGTCGACGAATGAGTGATTAGCTTCTATCGTCGCTAACGAACCTTCGATTAAGATCGATTCGTCGCAAGAAAAAGATATTGCATGGAGTCGGGCATTAGATCGAGATGGTTCTAGCACCTCGAATCCAATGCAAGAGAGAGATAGAATGGATCCTTTGATTAGAGAGATAGGGATGGTTCTAGCATCCCTAATCTCTAATATAGGGCTAGTAATCCTCCCAATGCCATTGGATGTGTTTCTAGCACATCCAACTCATTGGGGCATAACAACAAACACCTATCATGCACAAGTCCTAACTCATACCAAAGAAAGGCATTCATCCATTCAACATATGAAATCCATGTACAAAGATAAGAAAATAATGCTCAAATCCATACAATAGATCAATCCCAAAGATTACACATCAAAAACCCTAGGAAAACTACAAAAGAATCCTACAACTACATGGAAATCCCAAGATAAAGGAAGTTAGCTACTCATCTTGGTTGGATCCATGGATGGAGGTTGATGAAGCTCCCCTCCCATGGATTCCCTCCAAGAAGTCCTCCTCTCAATTGGGTAAGAAACCTAGAAGGGCTGGAGAAAGAACTCCGAGAAGCCCCAAAATCCCCCCTAAGGGGTCTATTTATATTAAACAAGCCTCCCCCACTCGGATTAAATCTGGGCCATTGATTTTGCTCGGCTGGCACCAAAGGATCGATCCTCATAGGGTGGAGGATCGATCATGCGCTTCGTGTGATCGCTGGTCCCGTGAAGGATCAAGCCTCTTCTAGGAAAGGATCGATCTTTTACTTCTTGAATTCTGGCTGTGCCCCGATGAAGATCGATCCTTCAGTGTGTGAAGATCGATCCTCTAGAATTTGCGTTCTGTCACTGGAAAAATGTGCAAAAATGATCGATCCTTGCTGTCCTGATTGGCTTTGTTCTTGATGTACTTCACAGGATCGATCCTCCTTCAATAAAGGATCGATCTTCTTCATAAAAACTGGCCCAAATGACATCGTTTAAACTCGGAACTTGATCCAATCCTCGTTGAGGGCACTTGTACTTGTAAAAAGGTAAAATCCATCAGTAAGGCCTTGCTCGGAGACTAACAAGGCCAAGTTAAAAGGGTGATTTATGCACTTTTCACGTCTTATCAGATATGTGAATAACTCAGTTAGTCCATGTGTATTCATCAAGAAAGCAGCCACTGGATTTGCTATTATTGCAGTATATGTAGATGACATGAATCTAATTGGGACTCCAGAAGAGCTCATAAAGGCATCTGACTATCTAAAGAAAGAATTTGAAATGAAGGATCTTGGAAGGACAAGATTTTGTCTCGGCCTGCAGATCAAACATCTTCCGAGTGGAATATTGGTTCACCAAACAACATATACAGAAAAGGTCTTGAGACAATTCTATATGGACAAAACTCATCCATTGAGTTCTCCAATGGTTGTCCGATCTCTTGATGTGAAGAAAGACCCTTTTCGCCCTCAAGAAGATGGTGAAGAGCTTCTTGGTCCTGAAGTACCATATCTTAGTGCAATTGGAGCTCTTATGTATCTTGCAAATTACACCCGGCCCGAGATAGCCTTTGCAGTCAATTTATTAGCAAGATTCAGTTCTGCACCGACCCGAAGGCACTGGAATGGCATCAAGCATGTACTACGCTATCTCCGTGGAACTACAGATGTCGGACTATTTTTCTCAAATGATTCGAGACCACAGTTAGTTGGCTATGCAGATGGTGGTTATCTTTCTGATCCACATAAGGCTAAGTCACAAACTGGGTATATCTTTCTCTATGGTAACACTGCAATATCTTGGAGATCTATGAAGCAGACACTAACTGCCACATCCTCAAATCATGCTGAAATACTTGCTATTCATGAGGCAAGTCGAGAATGTATCTGATTAAGAAGTATGATACAGTATATTCAAGATATTTGTGGGTTATCTTCAATCAGGAATACCCCGACGGTATTATATGAAAATAATGCAGCTTGCATCGCGCAGATTAGAGGCGGATATATCAAAGGCGATAGAACCAAGCATATATCTCCAAAATTCTTCTACACGCATGAGCTCCAAAAAAATGGTGATATTATTGTCCAGCAGATACGCTCTAGTGATAACTTGGCCGATCTATTTACAAAGGCACTACCGATGACAACATTCAGAAAGTTAGTGCATGATATCGGAATGCGTCGTCTCAAGGATCTCTTGTGCTAAGCACCTGAAGCTTACCTTATATCTTCTTGAGGGGGAGTCATGATCTTAGAAGGTATTCAGGTACTGTACTCTTTTTCCTTCGCTAAGGTTTTTTCCCACTGGGTTTTCCTTGGCAAGGTTTTAACGAGGCAGTCTTGATAGCCTAATACCTCTCTAAGGAAGAATGGCATACTCTTTTCCTTCACTGAGTTTTTATCCCACAAGGTTTTTCTTAACAAAGGTTTTTAACGAGACACATTCCAATGATAATGGTCATTCAAGGGGGAGTGTTGTGATACACATGGCCGGCTGTGAATCACATGGCCGGCTCACATGTGAATGACCCATGCTCAACCCACATAAATGAAGGTTGAAATTGTTAACCATGCTTTGGCAGCATGTGAAGGTATTTGCCTATAAATAGGCCATCGATGGTGAATGAAGAATGCATCAGTGATCTATTAAGTTGTGTGCTCATCTTCTTCTATCTCTCTTTCTCTTCCTCAACTTGGTGTGTGTAAGTGTGTGTTTATTAACACATATATACAACACGAAATAAACTCTTGATATTCTGATTTTGGTTTGATGTTCTGTATCCTGTGACCTTCACAACAGTCTTCTTGCCCTTTCCCCATAAACTATTCAAATCTCGCCAACACACTTCGAACAAAGTTAAGAGGATGAGTAACTGCAAACCAATCAATGTTAGACCAAAGTTATTCTTGAACTTTTTTAAAAATTAAAAATTGGTTGAGTCGCCGACACTGGTTTAGGATCGGACAAATGCCTTTAAAACCACAGATTCCTCATCATGACTCAAATCAAGACCGCCTCACACAAGAGGTTCTTAGTCACACATAGAAGGAGGTCTTCTTTTAACCTATACAAGAAGCTTAGCACAACAAGCTATGAGGGAAATGGCTAAGGGTGGGGTGAGCGAGCCTCGTCCGCGAGACCTTGGGGGAGTTAGTGCTCCGCCAACCCCGAGGGTGCCGGGCTACCAATCGGCTGGCTTGCGGCAGTCCGCCTGAACCCCAGTGAATGCAAGTTCTTTCTATGCTTCTAGTTTGATCAGTGGCAGTGACCTGACTGAGGAAATAGCAACAAAAGGGGCGGGAAAGTTCCGCCTAGGAAAGACGGTCTTGCCGGAGCTTTTGCACCGGATTCGGAGTAAATGGAATCACACGCTTTTTGGGAAGTTTGTGGGTGGAAGGTTGGGCCTGAGTTCCTTTGACATCGGCTTGTCGCCTTATGGAGGACAGAGGCATCGTTCTTAATGACTAATATGGCTAAGGGTGTATTTGCTTTCAAATTTGAGACGGAGGAAGACATGGTATGCATACTGACCGGTGATCCATGGATGGTGGGTGGACTGACCCTCTCGCTCATCAAATGGAGGAACTTCTTCCAGCCAACGGGGGATGCTTTCACGCGCGCGCAGGTATGGATCAAGATCCATGATCTGCCACAATAGTTCTTTGACATGGATGCTATTTTCATGATGGTGTCATATGCTGGAGCGGCACTTGCCATCGATGACATCACTAAGATTACATATGGATGCAACTTTGCTTGCGTTTGTGCGGAGGTAGATTTTCACATCCTACGTGCATCGGGACTCCGCTGGATAAGGGCAAGGGAGAAGGCTCTTTCATCCAACCGTTTGTATATGATAACATAGTTTTTATGTGATGGATGTGGCTTCTTTGGCCATAAGGAG
Organism: Narthecium ossifragum; assembly: GCA_963920575.1. Classification (NCBI taxonomy): domain Eukaryota; kingdom Viridiplantae; phylum Streptophyta; class Magnoliopsida; order Dioscoreales; family Nartheciaceae; genus Narthecium; species Narthecium ossifragum. The sequence goes on from OY986966.1 coordinate 23,731,156, forward strand.
CCGAGCTGCCTCGAGAAGCTGAAGAAACATGAAGAATAGCATAGGCTAGAAGCAAAGAAATGATAGGACTGGAAGGCGATAGATCCCAAACACCAGTTTTCCAAGGTTTACTTAACTTGTCAGGGGTCTCTGTGGAAGGTGAGAGCAGCATGGGTGCTCAGGCTCGTGGGAAGTGGAATACTGTGCAGAATCAAAGGAAATGGGGCCGACGATTGATGTGTTGTGAATGTATCGTTAAAACATTACAAACTCAAACAAATATTAAATTTATAATCCTTATTCAATCACTACACTATTATATAGAATAGCGGTGAAGTTTGAAGTCGAACCACAGGGAAATTACCAGGAAACTGAAATCAATTCTCAAAAACCTAAAACTAAGCAAAAGAACTAATGATATGTTTGAACTAATTAACTAAAACTATCTAAGGAAAATAATTAAATATGATCAATTGAAATCAATGGATAAGTGACGTAGGAATTACTCAATCTGCCCTAGTTTTGTTTTCAATCTGCTCTTGTTATCCTCTTGTTCTCTTATCTAAACATTATTGATCCACAGCTTCTTAAGCTTATATGTATCCCTAAAATAAGATTTATGTGCCTAACGGCGTAGCCTATCTTTTTTGGCATAGGTTGTCATCGATCCTACAATTACCTTACTTTATTCTACTCCTACTGATCTTAGCACAACATATCCTAACATAGCATAGCCTATCTCAATAGCAAACCATAAATCACATGAAAACCATCATATGAATCTCTACAATCAATCACAGAAAATCATGTAGGACTGAAAATACGCCAAGATAACTTTGTTCCTTCAACTCTATTAACAATGAAAAACATATTCATAGGATCATGTCTTGAGAAGATTACAAGAATCAAAATATAGAATATAGAAAACTACGCCATGGTTTCATGAATAATCCTAAGTATAATAATTAGCAACTCATCTTTTGGATGAATGCCATCGGATTGGAATAGGAAACAGTCCCCATCCACATCCTCGCCATCTTCTACTTAATTCCCTCTCCAAAGATAGTCGAAAAGACGAAAAATTCATATGGAATAACCCTATTTATAGAAGAACTCCTGAAATTAGAGTTTGAATTGAGTTTGAGTTGGTTTGAGAAGGGGTGAGGGGTGGGTTAAATGATAGTCAGCCGATGAGAATAGATGGATTGGCATATGCTTTTGAGCTATTGAAGAAACCGTCCAAAACAAAGGAAGATACTCCGGCTAAATCCCAGACTGCATATTCGATGTGGAATCTTTGAAAAGATAGATGTAAATTGGTGATGAATGAAGATTGCTCTCGGGTTCAAGATCTGATTAGATCTATGTGTTGGCAAACTAAGGAATTCTTGTTGGTTGAGAAGGAGAACAGAGGAAGCAGTCAAACCTAAGACTGGGATGGTGTTATAATGCAAACAGATGGAGTTGTTGATTTGGATAGGGGCACTGTCAGCATTGGAGTTGTCTGTGTTGATGAAGAGGATGTCACGACTTGGACAGAAAGTGGATCTAGGTCGGTGTCTTCGATAGTGGCTGGAGAAATATATGCTATTGATTTAGCACTACATGAAGCCTTGAGACGTGGATACCGTCGAGTTATAGTTGAAACGGATTCATTGTTTGAGGTGAATATGTTACAAGGTTGGTTCCCGTTTGTTGAAGATAGCATTGATACGTGTAGAAAATTTGGTGGAAGGAGTATAATTTTACAAAGTTAGTGATCAGATACATCCATGGAGAGGATAATGCTTGTGCGGATTGGATGACTAAGAAAGTATTGGAGTTTGTCCCTAGTAGTCCTTTTCGTTTCTGATCCACCCCATCTCTTGGGAGCCGAGCCTAACGGTTTAACTTATCAAAAATACATAAAAACCTATGCAAGAAGCTTAAATGAAATATTTTTCTAGTTGAGTGTTTAACGACGGCACAGGGTAGTGAATCCCCTTTTATAGCTGGTACAAAATTAGCGTGAGGATTTGGATCAGCCATGTGAAGAGTGGAGTAGACTAATAAGTGGATGCATTCCAGACACATTTATTTATTGCTTAATTCGAGCGAGTGCACGGTGCAATGATGGTATGCCAATTTTAACACCCTCCACTCAGTCATTCTGGCTTACAAAAATAACATGAGACTCGGATGATCATTCATTCCACTCAGCACCTAGCAATCAGACACCTAATCAACCATAATTGGAAGATTCTGTTTAAGTTAATGTAGTCCCCCAGCCGGGCTCAATTTTTCAAACAAAAAAATGAAGCAGCAAAAAACATAATTGAAAGCAGCAGTTACTACGTACTAACAATGAAGTCTTTTGTTTTGCTCATCTGGACTAGAGAAATCTAGTTACCATTCTACCATCAACCAAGGGTCTGTTTGGACCGGATTCTGGATGGAATTCGGGATCCGAAATCCACGGCGGATACCAAAATAGAATCCGCCAGTGAGCTAAACGGCGGAATCTGAGAATCTAAAATCCACCGCTTATGAAATTCACCGGATTCACTCCCGTTCGGCGAGCCAAACGGACCCAAATCGAATGAGCAGCAGTACACCTACAGGAACCATCCAATAGGCAATAGCCTAGGTTCCTAACTGGTCGCCTTTTGCAGATAGAGCTAGATGCTTCTCAAAGCTTTTAATTTACAGGGTCCCTGCTGTCCCAGCCGGCCAGTCCCCCTCTCTTTTGATCATGGTGGGAGCACCTGCTAGCTGCCTTTTCAACAATCACTCAAGAGATCGAATCTCTACTGCACCTCAAAATATGCTACCATATAACCATTTTAAATGCATACCAACCCCCGAGAAGAGAAGAGAATTATAGGACCCAGTTCCAATGCCACCCCTTGTATATTATTATAGTCATCTATTGAACAAGTTATAGAGACATGCATGCCAGGCGTATTAGTAGTCCTTCAACTGGAGAGTACCGAGTTCCACTATCTATCATCTCCCTGTGTGTTGTCAGCTGCTCTGAGATCGAGGAGTCTCGAGCCCTTCAAAGAGAAGACAGAGACCAGAGAGGGACTGACTACTCATTGGCCTCATTGGCTCTCTTAAAAAAGGAGAGCGGCGGATCTCCTACTTTTGCCGGCTCCAATGCGACCATAACATCCTCTTTACCCTTTCAATATTATCGTATAGTATTGATCAGCTAGCTGTGGGCACACACTTCACATGTGTATGTATATATATAATAGTATAAAAGTATACAACTGAAAGGTATGAAGCCAATTAATGGGCTTCTCTTTTTCTTCTTCCTGGGGATGCAGCTTCATTGAAAGCAGTGTGGGACGTGGCTGGGGCTAGGGCTGGGGGAGACCCGAGGAAGAGAAGCTAGAAAAGTCCTCAACTTCATCATCTTCTTGCTTTACACGTTGCATATGTAGATACACATAGTTCCAGGATCCTAAGTTACGTGTGTGGGTGTAGATCTCTCTCTCTCTGCTTAATTAGTTTGCTCCTTTTCGGGATGAGGATATGGATATTCTACATACTGAGGCTGGTGTGAAAATAAGGTGAGAATAATCCTCTTATTTTCATACTTATCTCCAAATATCTTTTTTTATTTTAAGTAATTATTATCCATTTATTTTTATTTCACCTACCATCACCACAAACAACCTCTGATGACAAGAGTAAACAATGACGTTTACTGTGTGCGTTCTTCAACGCCAGCTGCATGGTTATTCAATGGCTAGCTACCATCAGACTACAGCTGTAGTTGTACAAATAGAATGCTTAATTAGCTATTTATTTTTTTATATTTGTAGTTCATAGTTCATACCATCTAACCGCGTGCGCATAATTGAGAATCACGATCCTTTAACTTGCTGTTTCCTTGTAGAACTTGCAGAACAACGCCCGATGTTTTTTTTGAGTGTTTTTGGCTATATTGTGAAAAATGTTGGGATTCTCCGCCTCTTCTTTAAGAACAACAAAAATTGGAAGAACAGGCCATCTTGATTAATTTGAATCAAACTCAAACTAACCTGCCAAACATAGCAAAAATCTCGCGAGCCTAAAGTACCTTAATTTCACTAGCCTCCAACTCCAAGGTAGCAAGAGCCTTCTAATGCAACGTTACCTCAAGATTCAAGGAATACAAATCCGATCGATCAGCGAGTTCGCGGCGAAACCACCTCTTGCGTGCGCCGTGTCGCCCTCTCGCACGCGCCCATACACGCCGTTGCTCGACCGAGCTTGACCATGCGGAGTCCGAGCGCTCCGCGTAGGGGTGGCAATTCGGATCGTGACCCGCGAACCCGACCCGACCCGACC
>OY986966.1:23735654-23757243 GCA_963920575.1 Narthecium ossifragum
CCGATGCGAGGTGCATCGGTTGCCCCCCGAATCCGTCCATGTACTGATCATTATAGCTTCAACTATAATTTCATAATTGTTCATATAGTCACAGATTTGCTAATCTATCTATCCATAGACAGTCGGATATGTTGGTCTCCTTGGAAGTGGTGGTGAGAGAAGAGTAGCTTTCTTGCATTCAAGAGAAGGTAGGGCCGGATTGGCAAGCTTTCTTATCGCCGTCAAAAGGCCGCAAAGTGGGAATATTGGTCATGTGGAAGGCCTCGATTGCTAGGGTGTCATTTATATAGTTTACGGATCAAGCTATTCATGGCTATGTGACATCCGATGAATGGGGTCAATGGTTTTCTTCTACAATCTATGCAGCAAGGAACTGCTATGACAGGATGCAATTGTGGGAGACACTGGAAAGCATTGACAGCACGGGGTGCCCTCATTTTATTGTGGGAGATTTTAATGTTTTGTCGGCCATATCGAAGAAGCGCAGTGGTGCTACATTTCATTATACAAGAATGGTGGAGGATTTTCCCACCTTTATTTAAGGAGATCATCTTGTTGATATGGGCTTCAGGGGTCTTCAATTCACATGGTACACGCGGCTACGTGGGGCAGCTAAATTATCTAAACTCTCGGACTGGGGACTGTGTAACTCTCGCTGACAAAGATGGTTTCCAGATGCGCCGGTGAATCATTTCAACAAGTACGGTTCGGATCATATGGCATTAATGGTTAGTCTCAACGTGGAACGGCAACAGCTTCAAGGCCCTAGTCCATTATGTATGCAACAATTCTAGATTGAGCATTCTATATTTCGAAAGGTAGTTGTTCATACTTGGCGTTGTCAGCGCAGAGGTTCAAACCAGTTTGTCTTCAAAGACAGATTGTTAGAACTGTGCAACACCGTCAAGCCATGGAGCAAGTTTAGTTCCTTCGATTTATTTAACACACAGAAGAATTTGGAGATGTACTTACAGAGCCTGTACTTACAGGAAGAGCATGTTCTGTTATCCCTTGAAGATGAAGATAGACAACGGATGCTAGAGAATCATTTAGAGGCTATATATTGACAGCATGAGATCTATGCGGGCCACCATAGGAGAAAAAAATGGGCGTTGGATGGGGAAAGAAACACTAAATTTTTCCATCAAAGTTTGAAGGTTGTTGGCACGAGAACTCGTATTGAAAAGATCATTGTAGAGGATGGATGTGTGTTGACTTCTCAAGAGAACATTGTAGGCGCGTTCATTGCACACTTTCAGCGGTTGTGGAGTGAACGTGAGCATGGTCGCCATCTAGATCTTCTAATTTTGCCTATGTTAATAAAGGATGAAAGTACCAGCTTGATTACACCGATTACAATAGAGGATGTGAAATCAGTGTTGAATGCGATGGGGCACAATAAGAAACCAGGTCCGAATGGTATTCCTACTGAAGCACTAGGATGTTGTTGGTCAAGACTGGTTGACTTTGGTGCAGAAGTTTTTTTATATGGGTTCTCTTCCTAAGAACCGGAATGACAATTTTTTCACATTCATTCCAAAATGCTGGCTTCCTATGAGGATTTAAGACTTCCGACCAATAAGCTTGTGTAACGTGAGCTACAAGCTCATATCCTCGATTTTAGCCAACCGGATGAAGATGTGTATGGGGTCATTGGTTAGACTTGAGCAATCCGTGTATATGCGTGGACGTTCTATTGATGGCAATGTTGGTGCAGCTCAAGAATTACTTCATTCCTTGAAGTATGCTACTAAGAAGGATCCGTTAATGGCAATCAAGATTGATTTGCGCTCGACATATGATTTGGTATGTTGGAGGTTCCTTTAAGAGGTTCTGTTAAAAATGAATTTTCCTTTGAAGTGGGTTATTTGGGTCATGGAGTGTGTTACAACCGTTGGCTTCTCCATTTTTCTAATTGGCAAGGTGTGTGGGCTCTTCCATTTAATAGATGATTGCGTCAAGGTGATCCTCTCTCTCCTTTTCTCTTTATTGTGGTGCAAGAAGTCCTTTGCGGCAACCTCTCTTTGCTCTTGATTGGGTCAGTTATAAAGGGGGTGAGGTCCAGGTTAGTTATTTGTTGTTTACGGATGATTGCATGTTTATTTCACGTGCAAGCTCATTGGAGGCCAAGAAGTTGAGAAATGTTTTGAAAAGGTATAAAAAGAGGTTTGGGTTGGAGGCCAATCCCGATAAGTCTTGCCTTAAGTTCTCTCCCTCGGCGTCTCCGGCTAGAAGATTAGGGATAATAAGATGCTTTGAATTTGGACAAAAAAGAGGTACATGGCGCTACTTAGGGGTTCCAATTAATGAGAATTGTCTTCGTGCTGCGGATTTTAATGATCTGTTTGAGTTCATACAAGAGAGGCTTGCCTCATGACAGGCTCGTAGGGTCTCAGAAGCTGGAAGAGTTACCCTGCTACAAGCCGTGATTCATGCATTACTGATGTAATGGATGCAATCCATGTTCTTGTTTGTGTACTTCGCAAGATCATGCAAATGGCAAGGAATTATCTATGGCAGGGGAAGCGTGGCAGACTTGCTGTTGTGGCATGGGATCATGTAATCAGGTAAAACTTAGAAGGAGGCTTGGGCTTGAAAGATTTATGTATCTGATAGAAAACTCTTCGAATGAAAAGAGTTGTTGGCTTATTGACTGATAACACTTCTATTTGGAGTTTGATTGTTAAGGCAAAGTATAATTTCCATGAATTTATTCCTCCAGCCAAACCACCATGGCATGCTTCCCCGTTGTGGAGATCACTATCGGCAGCAGCCGGCACTCTTTGGATTGGATTAGCATCAAAGGCAATGGTGGGAAGTTCTATTGATATTATTCATGACTGGTGGATTCTTGATGGTCCAATTGACAGGATTGGGGAGCAGCTAGGGCGGGGAGCAAATTTCCTGACTTACTTGCAATGTAGGAGGCTGCACTAAATTGGTTTGTTGGTCATCTTATTGATGAAACAGGGCAATAGAATCCAATGGAAGTTAGAAGTCTGTTCCATGAAGAGTTAGCCTAACATGTGTTATCTTTGCCGATCAGAAGTGCTGCTGAAAGCGATTGCTTCTTGTGGATGTGGGGGTCTCAAGAAGAAATCACTACAACCTCTTGTTACTCCTTTTTTACGGCGACTAACAATGTGGTAAAAGTCACTGCTGATGAGAGCAGCTTGTGGAAGCGAGTTTTGGGAGCATCGACTGGACATTGTATAGGGCAATTTCTTTCGCGCCTGGTTCATGAGAAACTACCAATTCTCAACAGACTTTGGGCTCTTCGGCTGTCAAGTGATTATATTTGTCCAAGGTGTGGTGGTGAAGAGGAATCTATAGAGCATGTTTTGATATGCTACCCTTGCGCACAATATGTTTGGAGGAATGTGCTAGAGGGCTCAGGTATGGCAATTGCAGATTTAGATCTTGATTTGTGCTTTGAGATGCTTGGCAAATCTTCTTCCTCATATCACTTTTATTTACTTAAGTCTGCAATTGCATACAGATTATGCAATTCATGGCGTACAAGATGTAGTTTGATGGTGGGTAAAGAATATAGAGATCTTGATGAGTTTGATGGTGGGTAAAGAATATAGAGATCTTGATGATTTTATTTGATCAATTAAGTGGCAAATTAAGGACTACAATATGGCATATAGGAAACAATATTTTGTACATGAATCTGACTGGAAGAGAGATCAGATCTAGGTTGATGCATCTTTTAACAATGAGACATGACGGGCTGGGTTGGGGATGGTGTGCATTGATGACAAGGGTGCAGTTTTGTTATCCCAGTCCAAGGTTGCTGAAGTAATTAGTTTTGTTCTTGAAGCGGAATTGAAGGCATTGCAATTTGCCTTGTGGACTGTTGTTGATTAGGGCATCAGGATGTTGGTGGTTGAAAGTAATTCCTGATTACGACAAAGATTATTGGGAGTGGAGATCCCTAAGTTGAATCATGTGTATCAATTGTTCACAACATTTAGTGATGTATATGGTCATTTACTGATTTTTTGATTGTTTACATCCCTCGTGAGTTTTTTTTATTTAATTGAGCCCAAAGGCTACTTACACCACTTCACTATCCCACATTGCGTTCAGACATCATGCCGTGCTCACACACCAAAATTCTCCCAGCATACAAACACAAAGCCTCTCTTTCATTACAAGTTCTTGGTACATATGCAAAATTAACTCCATGAAACTTGGCTGCTAAAACCCACATGCCTCTAAGTATCTCTATCAAATTCCTAGGCCATACCTCCTTCCTGTTCAAGTAGTTAACAGGTCCCAAAGCATCAAATTCAATAAGTACATTGCTCTCCTCTCTAATCCATGCTTCGCTAAGTGCCAATTTAATAGCATAGAATTCTGCTTCCTCAACCGACTGTGTTGTAGAGCATGCCTTCATATTTCATATTTCACCCTTTATATCCTAAAAACATAGCACACCAATGCCAGTCTTCTTCTCTGATTGTTTCCATGCAGCGTCTACCTGAATAATACAGCCATTCCATCCTACTCGGTGCTTCAATGCCAACGTTTCCTTCTCCCCATTCCATCCTTTAACCCTTCAGAATTCAGCAGCAAGTCTCTGAATTTGAATTGCTAAAACCTCTGCTGGAATTCTTTCTCCTTCCCATATCAAAGTATTGCGAGACTTCCGTAGCAGCCAAAGACCATATCCAATCATTGTTTTCCTCCACCGAACACTCCTATTTATAGATGATTTCAATCATTCATCCAGCAAATCTACTAAACCATACCTCCTATCCGGAAAGAGGATGCTCCAAACCGAGCAAGTGTATCCACAATCCGCAAAAATATGATGTACATCCTCTACCATTGATCCACAACTGGGGCAATGTCTTTCTGAGTTCATGCAAAAGCACCATAATGCATCTCTAGTAGTGAGCCTTTCCTTCATTAATTTCCACAAGAATTGTCTTATTCACGGTCCTGCCGGCATTGACCAAATGTTCCGCCAAGTGGAATGTGGATAACTCTGCACTTCCCATGTTTCCTGCATAATCATTCAATTATAGATATCATAAGTTGTTGCCTTGCCATTCTTGCTAAATGTCCACCTCCATTTATTTGCTTCTTACCGTTGATCAATAGGGATGTCAATAATAGTATCAAATATATCCACATGGAACATGACAGTCACTTTCATTCCATCTCACCTTTCATATGTTAAAAATTCATATATGAGCAAATCTTGTTTCTCATCATGAGTTTTCATTAAACAAAGCATTAAGTGGTTGATCCTCCAACCACCAGTCATAATAACTATTAATCCTACCTTTCGTCCCATGAATAAATAGGATGACAGACTTTATTATTTGAGTTGATTTATAAATAGCTTTTCAGAAGAGAGATGATCTGTTTGGACAAAAAGAAAATATCCCCCCTTTGTACTTTTCTCTAACCATCATAGTCCATACTGAATTTTTCTCCTCCATTAATGTAGTCACCCGCCGAGAACGGAGAGCCGGAGAGTCCGCTGTCCCTTAGGACAAATGCCCCCCATTTGTACTTCTCTCAAACATCCCTCGCGAGTTTCACGCGCCAGCGGATCGAATTGCTAGAGAAGTCATGCGCTTGGTCATTGTTTTGGCCGGCTAAGATCTGGATGATGTGTTCAATAGTTCATTCGTGGTTTCCGGCTTGGAAGCCAGTAGCCTTCCTGCTTATCTGTTCAAAAAGAAATCTTGTTAGATATGCTAGCAAGCATCTGAATTCTAAAGAAGACGTAATCATGATCTGTGAAAGCAAAGTGTTAACTAATATATATAGTAAGTTGGAAAGGAGACGTGAGAGAAGCTGTCCAAAAGAAGTGCATTTGGGAATCATCCTTTGCATCTGAAGCCATTTATTGATAGGGATTGCTAGGAACCCATGCATGTTAATTAGTGGGCATCAACGACATTATTTTATGATGTTCCTCCATGAATTGTAAGATGAGTAGGGTCAGGGTTATCATGAATGCCTATTTGTAGGTATCTTTGTTAGGGTGATCCATGAATGGCAGGTATCTTGGTCCTGTGCCTGTTCTTCTGATATAATGATGGATATATAGCTAACCACTAGCTATGCTAGCAGGTCCCACCATGCTGAGTTTTGTCAACACCAAATGTCTTGTCACAAACTATTCTTAACAAAAATGGAAAGAAGGTAGATATTAGGTGGATGTTGACATACGTGGGACATGAAATGATAAAAATAATCCTCAGGGCTGTTTGGTCGCCAATTCAATAGGATAGCATCAGTTGGTTGTACATGTATCAAATATATGCACTTATTTGATGGCTACATTGATTTAAAATATACGTGATGATTTACATACGTTGATGTTGTTTGATTGTTTTTTTGAATCAGTCGATGCACCGTGATCATTTATATATACATATATTAAATATTAAATATTTATAAAATGATGTAATAAAATTAACACATATGTGTATATATATATATATGTATTCAATGTTCACGTCTACATATCTAATATTTCTTTTTAATATTCACATAATTTTAATATGTATATAATGACATAATAAAGTATATATATATATATATTAATGTTCATGTAATTTTATTGAATATATTTATCGTAATAAATGTTTCGTACGAAGGCTAACATTAGTTGCATTTTGCATCAGTGGTGCATGCATCAACAGATGTATATGGTGAAGCAAACACAAGATCGGGCACTCAACTGCCTCATGATTCACGCCAATCAAATACCCCTTAAAAGTTTGGGAGTTTGACTCTAGATGTTCAGAAATCATGATTAGGTGCCGTTCCTCATAGGAAAATCAATGGAGATGCTTCCTAATGACATATGTTTATTCTATGTATTAGACTTGCCCTCTTACTTATGGCGTAAATTTTTGGTTCGAGTGATTAAACCACTTTCATGATATAAGTCTTTTTACTGTATATACGTACGTATCACATATACCTATTGTGTTGAGGTAGAACTAGAAACATGGACAGAACCACTAATTCTGATGTATGACACCAGGGGGTCGTCTATTCTATCAACAAAGGTTTGCTTGAGGTTTCTTCGTGGGGGTGTTGATTCTAATTTTTATCTTAGAAGCTAGCTACCGGGATGCATTATGGCGCCGGATGAACAAGAATCGGTGTAAATCCCATGATTCTCTAGTTGTCAGCACAGATCACAGAACAATCTTTTTTTTTTATTTTTATGAGATGAGCCTAAAGGTTAATATTTACATCCGAATATTACAACAAAACTAGCTGTTTAACAAGAGATATGCTACAACCTATATCAACATGTTAATATTTACGTCCAAACATTACAACAAAACAGCCGAGTCCTTGACTCGCAAGACCAATTATACATCAACCTGAATCTACGACACGCTCGAGTAACACTGTCAGCTCTTGTGTTACACTCTCTAGAAATATATAAAAAAAGAACATAATAAAAAAAAGAGTGCATGCAACCAAATCTCATTAGCAAAGTCCTCCAAGTCTGGGGCCATACCCTTAGTGTCGCGCCCCGACCCACGAAAGTCCAACCGGGCCGGGCGACGCGAACCGGAACCTACAAAACGCGGAAAAACAAAGCTGGCGAGGGTTCCCTCTAACCTATTGGTCTCCCTAACAGTTCACCAAAAGCAACCCCAATTAAAACAATAATAAGCAGAATCTCGAACCACATATTTAAAACTCAAAGTGTTAATATACAAATCCTCGGAGAAGGGAAGATTCAAATACAACATTACTCTCGTAGGAGACTATCTAACATAAGGTAAAAGCAGTAGACGATCACCACCTCTCAAAGTCCACCAGGCGCCGCTGCACCGCCGACCAACTGCCCGGTAGGGGCCACAGAAGAAGAACTGACGCCTGCACCTGCAAAACGCAGCCCGGATAGGTGTGAGCACTAAACTCAGTAGGGATCTACACTACGCCACACAGAAGGAAGAGGGAAACGCAACAGTCGCCCTCTAGCCAGACTCGAGTGAGCTACAATGGTCCCATTACCCTTCACCGGTGATCTCTAAGCATATCCAACCATGGTCACCCCAACGGACTGGGCCCATCCTGGATACACCTAGTGTCGCAGGGTGCCAGCTGTGGTCACCCAACACGGACTGGGCCCACATTGATCCCCTACTGGCAGGAACGGGCACTGCCCAAATAACAAGACCCGCCACCGATGGCATCCTCAACACCTGACTTGAGGCCGACACGACCTCTACAATCATCAAGCCACAAGTGTACCAGTCATCTAAGCCTATCATCGAATCGACTGGACACCACCATTCAAACCAGGTCCAAACTACCCAACCCCGGTCCTAGGGCTAAGTCCGAGCTTCCAGCATCGGGACGGCGACCCAAAGATCACCCACACCCTAACCAATGCAACTAATGCACAATTCAACAATGCATGCTATGACATACACAAACAGGAGATAGCCATGCAACAGTATGTCAAGGATAGCATACAAGTCAACCGGATCGCTGCAGCGGTACTATCGACCGCTGCCAGCCGATCCGCAGCGGGTCCCGGCATTACGACGGTACCACGACCGTCGACCGCGAACTCCTGCAACGGGAACCAACCCCGAAAACGATAATGAACAGTAAATAATATAATATTATATTCCGAAATATAATATTATATTCAAAACACCCAAAAGTTCTCTACTAGGGGCTATTTGATCCCGTCGATCCGACGTACAAACGACGTTGGATTCAAGATCCAACTTAGCCATCAGTAGGTGTATATGCCATGATCATCATAACCAAAATCCATAATCATCCAACGGGTGGATTAACGGGAAAACACTAATCAAAACCGTTAATCAAACTAACTTACCAATTAATTGATGCAACGCAGCCCTCCAGCAAACAATTCATAACAAATCGTAGGAAAATCGAACAATTATGAAATCAGTGGGGTTAGAGAGTAGACTCAAAGATCTACAGCTCTCATACTCATCACAACCCATGATCAAGAATGTGCCGGCCGAAAAACACGCTGCAAGCCAGCTATTCTTCAAGAACAGTAGAAAACAGAGAATCCAAATTTAAATATGCATAAAACCTACTAAGATCTAAACCAAAGATCATAAAACTCATATCAGAAATTCTACTAAGCATAAGGAATCCAATAAGACAAAGATCAACAAGATCCAACGGCTAGATCTAAAGAAACCCAAAGAAGAACACATTAGGTAGAAGAACCTACCGAAGAACGCTAATCCCGGCTGATCCCTCGCAACCAGTCACCAATAAGCCTCCAAACCACACCAGGAGGCTTCCTCTCATTGCCACGGATCCAACGAGCCTTAGAACACCGAATTTGATGGTCGGAGGAGGGAGAACGGAAGAGAAGAAGCTCACCGGCGGTAAAGGGAGAGAAAACAGAGCTTCGGGAGAGGAGAAAAGAGAAGAAGAAGAAGGAAGGAGGGGAAGAAGAAAAGGAGGAAAGGGGGAGGGGACAGCCGGGAAAGAGGGGGTAAAGGCGAAGGAGGGGAGGGAAAGTCCTCCCCTTCTGACAGGAGAGAGCGACGGCCAACGGCGGCCGTCCTCGCGAAGCAGAAAAGCCACCGACGCGATTCCGATCGATCGCTCCAAGGAGCGATCGGTCGCTCGCGCTCTGGATCGATCCCAACACCAGGTTGGATCGATCCGAGCGGGTCAAAACCCACCGACTCGCTCACGAGTCCGATCGATCGTTCCAATGAGCGATCGATCGCTCAAGAGTCGTCAGCTGCCCAAAGGCAATCCTCCGCGCGCCCAAGCTGGGATCTTCCGATCCCGGGTCCACCTAGCCATTCTAAACAAACACTAACACATACAAGGTCAGTGTGTGCACACGCGGGTGTGAGACAAACCAACAAGGCGTAATTTACCAAATTACCCTTGCGGTCTACAACGAGCCACAGGGGTAGAGGGACAGGTCCTCACACTTAGGCCATTAAGGATATGAACTGCAGCGAGTGAATCCGTCTTAACGAGGATATTCTTGAACCCCGTGTAATTTAGCATTTCTCATCCCCTCCATAATCGCTTCCATCTCACATTCTAGGACTGAAGCAATAACCAGCGCCCTACCCCAAGCCCAAATCTCTCTCTGATCTGCGGATAAAATGACAGAGCCGATTGCAGGATATCCAGACAATGCGTCATAAGAAACATCAGTTTGGATTACATGAGATCCCTGAGAAGAAGAGGTACCAACGGACGAACTAGGTGGGGTAACATGGCTTGCTCTCTTAGCGTGCTCTAATTGCTCTTTTACCATTCTTCTTATTTTGTAGGCAATATCCTCAACATAATCTCCACTGGCGCTGAAGACTATCTTGTTGCGATCTTTTCAAATCATCCACATACCACATCCCAAGTATGCTTTCATCGTATTCGAACCATTTCCAAGCAAGATGTCTAAGACTGCATTAAGGTTCCAAGCTAAGAGATGAAGGCCTTCTTTCTCAACAATTAAGGAAAACACTTCAAAGATGAACTTGCATCCAAAGACCGCATGAGCCATTGTCTTAGGCTCCCTATTGTATCTTGGACAAGTTCTCTCTAAGGTCAAATGCAGCCTTCATAGCCTATCTCTCACCGGTAGCTTCTCATGCATGACTCGTTGTTAGCCAATATAATGGCTAACCAATCAATGATCAATATGTCAGCATAATAAATATGGCCGAGAGACTTTCAAACCCAATTGAGCGATATCGCTCACAGATAAGATCATCACCCTAAGAAGGATATCGCTCAGAGAAGTTCATCGCCCAAAGAGAAGAATCATCAATCAAGAATGAAGATTGTTTCCACATAATGAAACCATCAATCAAGAGCGATGATGATTTAAGACCAATAATATTGTTGACTAAGAACGATGATCTTCCTTACACAAGAAGTTTATCGACCAAAAGTGATCACAGGTTATCGGCCAAAGACTTAGTCCATTCATAGACAGGAAGATGTCAGCTTTGGACGATGAAGAAATGAAATAAGAGAGAACACCAATCAAGGAAGATGACGTTACATACACAAGTTCACCAACCCGACGCAACCGTCATCGGCCAGAAGCTTATCGCCCAGACGCAATCGTCATCGGCCAAAACATGATAAGGAAGAAACGAGAAAATATCGGAGAACATAGGACACGCGGCAAATCAAGAATGAAAGACAGAAGATCGTGGAAAACGTACTCAGCAGAAGTTATCCAACTGCTCTAGTATAAATAATCTTCTTCTTTCACCATGTAACCTCTCACACAAACCAAACACAAAGCATGCGTGCCTGGATTTCCTTCTGTTCTTTCATTATGTTTACTGTTCCTGTAAGTTGATTTCTTTAATGCAATGTCATTGTTTCTTTAATTACTAGTTAATCTTTCTTGCTTTAAATGGTTTAGATTACTGTTTTAGATGGATAATCTAGGTTTAGATAGTTCTGTTTCCTTATTCATTACTTAGAACTTTCTTTAATGTATTTCTTTGGATTAATTTAATATTAGGAGCCTTTATTTCATAGATTAGATTAAGTTAATGAATAGATTTAAATACGTTTTCCCTGGATTTAGTAATTTAGGTTGATCTTTAATATTTTCTTTAAATAATTTCGTAATCTTAGATAATTTAATGCTTTCAGTAAGTTAATTTAGATTATTTTAAATTAATCCTAATAATTAGATTTATTTAAATTATAAAATTAGGTCTAATCTAGGTTTCCATTTAACTTGACATCTCTGATTCGAACGTCGTTTGAAGGAGTAGAACTTAACTACAATCATTTGATACTTAAGTGTGGAATAGATTTTGACCTTAACTATTTGACCGGTCAACGGTTAGATTTCCGTTCTAACACTCGCCAAAGGAAATGGTGAACTCTTGGCCCTCCCGGAGACCTCCACACGTTGTTCCAAGCTTCCTCATTGCCATACTTGGATTGTTGGATTGCTTCCTGTGTATGTGTTAAATAAGCTGATTGTAAAATTACCAACCCAAAGCTACTGAGAGGCTAGCGGCTGCTATCTTCCTCACTGCACGCTATCCGTTCAATTGCTTCTGACAATGAAGGGTGAAAGGACCTTTGTAAAGCATTGTCCTCTTAGCCGGGACAGTTGGGGAGAAGCGCACGTTGGATTTGCTAACATTCATTTCAAGGTCCGAAAGAAGTTTGAACCTTGCAGAGACTCATTCAATCTTCTTGTCTCCAAGCAGATAGTATTAGAAAAGACCAAGCAATCGTCAGCATAAAGCAAATGAGATAGAGAGAAGTCAAAGCTTTTGAACCTTCTTACTCCCTTGAACCCGGTTGTTGGATTCTTCAAAATTCTTAAAAGAACCTCAAGATTTGTTAAAAATAGATATGATCATAGAATAACCTCTTCTTCTTAGCTTTTGAGCTTGATTCTCGAATGATTTTGCTTAAGAATGGGCTTGATTGCTGGTGATAGATGTCGAGATGTTTCGATTATATTTCAGGCGGGGCATTGTCAACAGTTAGATATTCAGGGAAATATTATTGAATTATGATATTAGATTTTGATTATTATCATAATACAAAGTTCTAGGTATGTTATTAAGAGATAATTGTGGTTATATAAGGAGAAAGGAGAGATCAAGGGCTGTTAGTATTTATTGTTAATATTTATGACAGGGATTAAGAGCGAGGAAAAACAAGAAAATATAAAAGAGAGGAGATACAATTTTAAGGTGAAAAAACCTTCCAGCGAATTACTGTGGAGGGAAAAAAACCACATGAAGGGGATTTCATTAATGAGACTCTTATAGAAGACTCACATCAATTTTCTCCCTTCCGTTCCTTTACGTTTTCACCTTCTTATATATTTTTTATGTCTCTTCGCTTTCTCTCAAGTCAAGCTCGCCCAAGCTTTCTTCCAAGGTTCCTTTACAGATCTATCTCTGTCACACATCGGTTCCCTATTCATCTCTCTCATAAGTCATATATATCGGAAACGACGAGTAAAATATCTAAAGATAGTGCATACTGATTTGGATCAGTCTTAAATCAATCTATTGATTTGGATTAATCTCGCATCAATCTAGTTTAAATCATAGCACCGTTTAAGTTTAAATTACATTCAAACTTCAATTCCACTAGCTTCCAACGATGACATATCTCTAATGCCACGCCACTGCTTAATCAACGGTCAACGCGTGCTTCATATTTCTTCATGCTACTCGCCAGCCGGTCGATCAAGGATTGGATCAACGCCTAACGATCCCCATGTAAATCGTCAACTGTCCATCAACAACGCGCGCCGCTCGCAAGCACCTTGCACGCCGCCCTGCTCATCATGTGATCTCCGCATGCGCCTTTGCGCGCCCCGCGTGCTCACCTACCATGTTGAAACCCTCGTGCATGACCTCGCCGCCAATCTCATGACGAAGGATTTCCCACATTTATCAGTAGTACTTCTCAAAGAAAAAGATCAATATTTTCGTTATTTTTGTAGCAGAAAGTTTTACAGTTTTTCTTGCCGCGGTGCTTTTTTCTTTCCTAGAAGAGCTTTAATTTTCTGTTACATTTTGGTGCAATGATTTTTCTTTCTTGGTAATTTGTTGACTATTCACCTCCTTTAATCAGTATGAGCTCTTTATTCCGTCAATATTTATCCGAATGTTTTGCTCGTCCATTGATCATTCATCCCCGACGATCACGTGATGATACCAACGTCAAAAAAATTAACAATTTGTGAATTTCAATAGAATGAATTTTACATTTTAAGTGATACCATACATTGTCTGAATGCCAAAACAAGCTCAATCCACTCAAATCAATGTTAGGATCTAATATGAAAGAAGAAGAAGAATAAGAATAAGAAGAATACACATATGCAAGATTTTACGTGGTTCATCTGATAATAGGTCTATGTTCACGGAATCGCTGGAGATCTTTTCACTATCTCAGAGGTAAAGAGCCAATTACATATTACATGTGACGGCAACCCATATAAGCCCTTATGTATTATGGTTTCAACACAAAAGGTATAGAAAATTACATAAACTACCCGTATCAACAAATCTGAAATCCATTTATCTTAAGGGGCGCGCTGCCCCCAAAAACCTTCACCGGTGCTCTGCCTCGAGCCCCATGACCTGACTGAGCAGGTTCATCTCCACTCTGGCGCAGGGTAACGTGGACCTCTCTATGGGAGAGACAACCAGATTTCTCAAGAGGAGAAACCAAAAACCCTAGCTTTCATTAATCATCAAAAACTCTCTCTTACAAACCCTAAGTCCTCCTTTTATAAGTTTAAGGAGAGACCAGACCAACTCATACATGGACTCAACATAATCAACCTAATCCAAGTAGTAAATCCGGAATTCCAGAAGGAGAAAACCTACTAGAAATAGGAAATTTGTTAAAAATAGAAAGGCCCGAACAAACTGCCTAAAAGAAAAGTTTTTCACTAAACCAAGATTTTAAGTCAAAGGAAAAAGAATCTGGAAATTAAGAGGTCAAGGTAATGGAGAGATCTTCGATCTCCCATGATTCTTGACGGGCTCGTCGAGCCGGTCATTTCGACTGGTCGCACGCCCCGATCGGACACTCGGATCGAAAGTTATGCCCATCCGATGATCGGGGTTGCCTGGAGATCTGAATTGGACGGATAGGGTCCGAACGTGTCCGGATCGGACTCGGTCAGGTCCGGGCTTTGTCCTGCATCTCACTGAGGTGCTGCTCCAGATCCCATTAACTCTACGTAATACGTCATAATCAGATTCACAACATGATTCGGAACAAACAGTATGGACAAACCCAATACTCAACGCTATGATATTATTTTTGCCCAAGTCAAAATGGGGGCCCTATCGCTGCAGTACGTACTCCAGCCAAACGTAAAAATCAGAGTCGAGTGGGAGCGAACGTGGACCTGATGCATTCAATACTATGAGTCCGAGTCGTCTATAATAATATTACTTTTCCTGTATTGGATTGTTTCGTCTATAACAAATAATGGATTGTTTTGTCTAGTCCAGCTCGGCACTTGTGGTTTTTTCGCGTGATCTTTTTTATCCGGTTAAAAAGTTATGTTTTCTTGCTCTTTTGTGATCTTTTTTATCTTTCTGCTCATCATTGGTTTTTTTTTTATTTGATTAATTTAGCCGAAAGGCTAGATATAAACCATGCACAATTTACAATACTTATAATAAAACAACGTCCAAAGCTGCTGAATCATCGACTTCAGACCAAATAAAACTAACATCGCGTTGCCGACACCAACGAGCCACACCATCAGCCCATCCATTACGCCCCCGCGGAATATACAAGAACGTTATTGAGCCGAACTCCAAAACCTGAGATCAAATCTCACAAACCAAACTTACGGACTCAAAATCCCACGGTCTGCTGCCACGTAAAATGTCCACATCATATAAAGAGTCAGACTCTACAGTGATCCTACCTCGACCATCATCACTGGTTGGGTTTATTGTATTTCCTAAGAGAAACATAACTTCAATCCCCAAAAGAAAAAACAAACAACAAGGCTAATTAAACCTCAATTTTGTCAAATTTACCGTTGATTAGGACTTAATAAAATGTTCTCCTGTGATCACATGGACTACAAACATGACTACAAGTTTTATATCACGCTGCCGAGCTATCCAGACACGAGGACCCGGAAGCTGAATTGTTAAAACAACGCCTTCCATCCATTTCACATGACCTGAATATATATATATATATATATATATAGGGCTCATTTGGTATGGTATTAGCTGATTCTGAATCAAAGGATTTTGAGGTTAGAAAATATAAAAATAAAATAGTAATGATTTATTAAAATAAGAAAAAAATAGAATGATAATATTATATAAAATATAAATAAAATATGTAATAATTACTTGAAATAGGTCGTAATAAGGTCACATAACATACGGCCATAAGGTGGCTATATACTACACAGTCGTAATAGGGGTGGTGCAGGGAAAACGTGAAAGCTTATTGTCGGGAGAGACAACCCTTTTCTCTATAGGAGAGATTGTGAGGACCTGCCCCTCCATTCATGTGGCTTGTTGTTTACCCCAAGGGCAATTTGGGAAATTGCGCCTTGGCGGTCGATCCACACTGGGTGTGCACACACAGACCTTGTTTCGTGCATGTGTTTGTTAGAAAGGTTAGGTGGGACCTAGTTGGGATTTCTGGACTTGGGCCCGTTTTCTAGCCCAAGTTTGCACTTCTGGGCAGGGAGGATCGATCCTTTGGTCGTGGAGGATCGATCCTACCTGTGCCTGGAAGTCTTTGGCGGTGGCTTTCGGAGGACAGCCACGGCGATGGCCGTCGCTTCCCTTGTCAGGGGAGGGAAGACTTTCCCTCCCCTCCCCCAGCTTTTCCCCGCCTTCGCCGGCTTTCCCCGGCCTTACCCCGCCCCTTCCCCTCCTCCTTTCTCCTCTCTCTTCTTCCTTCTTCCCCGGGCTCTGCTTCCTCCCCTGTTCTGGCCGCCCCTTCTCCTCCTCCGTTCTCCCTCCTCCGGCCACCGTTCTTGGAGCTTGAAGGCTCGTTGGAACCGTGACGGCGTGAGGAAGATCCGTAGCTAGACTTTGGGGATCGAAGCTGCGTTGAAGAGGTAGGGTTCTCACTCAAAGCTCCGGCTGTTTTGAGGGTTTAAATCCGGTTTTGTTTTCCGGTGGATCTCCTTGTGGAGTTGTTGTTTCCCGGTTTTGAAGCCTTGAGTAGATTCGTGATGCTTAGATCTACCAGCCCACCAAGTTTGGTGAGTTTTGGTTGCGTCTTCCGGCGGTTCTCCGGCCGGAAGTACGCCGGAACCCATCAGGATCGATCCTCCTGGGAGGAAGGATCGGTCCTCTTGTGTTGGCGTGCTGCGCCTAGCAAATGATCGATCTTCTTATGGGAGGAGATCGATCATGGGGCCTGGGTTAGCATGGTTACCCTTCATCCCGAGAATGATCGATCTTCATGGGAGGAAGGATCGATCTTCCTTGGTGCGACTGGAAGGGTGTCCTCTGTCATGAAAAAGATCGATCTTCCTGGGAGGAAGGATCGATCTTCTTTGTCTCGACAGTGAGGGACGCTCACTGTTACTTAAGTGATCGATCCTTCCCTTGGTGATGATCGATCCTTTAGTAGCAGAGAGGGTTTTCATGGGTTTTGCCCGCGGGGCTTCGCATGTAAGCAGTTTTGACGGTTTTGCCCTTGGGGCTTCTATGCTTTCATCATGCTTGAATGTTTACTGCTTTGTGGTTAACCGAAGGAGTAATGAACCCTCGGGAATGTTTAGTATAGCGGGGCCATGGGTTATGCCCCTTTATCGCTTTATGGTGAACCGAAGGAAGTCATGATCCTCGGGAGTGCTTAGAATAAATGGGCCGAAGGTGTGCCTTTGCTGTGTTGCATGTTACCGTTTTATTTAATATCCTGCCCTGCTTCATGTGCATTAGACATGCTAGGCTAGACTGGGTGGGGTTGACCCGTGAACTCCGGTGATCAATGACTAAGTGGTTGATGCCGTTACCCCGGTAAGGGTGTCCTACAATTAGCGTCCGGCCCACCCTGTATCAAGGACCGTCGGAGGTAGCCCAGTCCTCGAGCAGTGGCTATCGGAGGGACGTACGTTGGAAAGGAACCTTGGGGGGGGGGGGGGAAACATCGATGGGATCGATGGACTCCCTGGCTAGACTTAGTCTTGGGTCAGGAGTTAGGGGTCCTGTTGGCTCTGTGGCTTGGAGTACTGAGAGATGGTAGTCTTAACCACGGTCGTTCCGCCAAGTGTGGAGATCCCGCTTGGAGAAGGGTGTCCTACCAGTAGCGTCATGTCCACCATGTGTCAGGGATTGTCGGAGATGTCCACCCTTGAGCAGTGATTGTCGGAGGGGCGTACTTGGGATAGGAGTCCTTCGGGTTATAGACGGGATTTATGGGATCCTTGGCAAGGCTCGGTACTTGGCTCCAGAGTTGGTTCGTTTGGGTTTGCCTTCTTAGCGAGAGTGGTAGAGTAGGACCCTGCTGAGCTGTTGCTCATTCCTACCTGGACTGTGGTGTTTGCAGGTGTGGGTCCTCGTTCTCCTCCGGTGCTTCCCCATCGGCAGTCTCGTGGCAGCGTGCCGGATCCTGACCATGTCTGAGGGTCAGGATGGCTTCGTTTGTGCTTTTTCGGAGACCCCGGTGGGTAGTGTAGCTTCTTTTTGGGGACTGTTGATCCCTTGTAGCTTGTTGTACTAAACTCTATTATTACTGTTTTGTAATAGTTGTTAATAGATGTTGTAGTTCTTCGCTTCCGCCTTGTGCCTGTGCTTGCAGTCAGCTGTTTCCGCCAGCTGTGCGTTAGTCTCAGCTGTTTCCGCCAGTTGATGCTAGTAGATGTAGGTTTTTCCCCTTGTGTCCCGGCCCGGTCTGGGTCCTGCGGGTCGGGGCGCGACAGAGACCACCAGAATTCTCAAAGAGGATAAATTACTCAAAGATTTATGGCTAAATTTTCAATTAGTACCCTGTAATTTGACCGATATTTTTATGTGGTCCTTATATTTCAAAAAGTTGCAATACAGACCCTCAAATTTAAGAATCTCTCTTATGTGGTCCGCCACGTCAGCTTCCATCGAACGCCGTCAACCAGCTAACGGCAAACTAGCACACGTGGCCCATTTTTATCCACGTGGCCATTTTTAAACATATTTGGTCCGCCACGTCATCTTCTCCCTCTTCTCTCTCTCTCTTCCGACCAGCTCACCGTCGATGCCCAGCCCCGACGGCGACGGCGACGTCGATGCCCAGATCACGTCCTCAACAGCGGCGATGCGGCTCTTGAGCCGGTGCTCCGGGCCGAACCAGAACAGGCGCTGGAGGCGAACTCGTCGGCTCCATGGCCGAAACCGGCGGACGATCAGCTCGATGGCCTCTTCGAAGGCGGCGGCAAACTCGTCGGCCTCCCTGTAAGGGGCATCATCGCCATGGAGGAGGTCAGAAGGTCGGAGGTCGTGATGGCGTTCGGGTGGATGTTGGGGGTGATGGGGATGGGGATCGGAGGATGGGATGGAGCTGGGGACGACGGGATCGAACGGCGGCGAGCTGGGATGGAGGTGGGATGGACCCGGGATGGAGCTCGGAGGATGGGATGGAGCTGGGATGGAGGTGGGATGGACCCGGGATGGAGCTCGGAGGATGGGATGGAGCTCAGAGCTCGAGGATAGGACCGACGACGTGCTTGGCGATGGGCTTGGCGGCGACCTCGCGTTGGATCCGACGGGATCGGATGGCATCGCGAAGAAGAGGAGGCGACGCGACGGGATCGGCCGATCGACGACTGACGGCGAGCGCTCGGGATCGGCGAGCTCGGGACGACGAGATCGGGACATCAAGCTCGGGACGGCGAGCTCGGGATGGCGAGATCAGGACAGCGAGATCAGGACGGCGACGGCGAGATCGGGTTGGCGATGGCGGGAAGGATCCGCGGCGAGCTAGGATGGAGGTGGGTCGGCGAGATCGCCGCCAAACCCATCACCACCTCGTCCAATCTCTAGGACATCGATGTCGGGACGACGACGATGAGATCGGGACGGCGACGGCGGGATGGATCCGAGGCAAGCTCGGATGGAGCTGGGATGGAGGTGGGACGGCGACATCGGATGGAGCTGGTTGGAAGAGAGAAGAGGGAGAAGAGCTCGGGACGGCGAGCTCGGGATGGCGAGATTAGGACGGCAAGATCGGGACGGCGACGGCGAGATCGAGGAGGCGAGCTCGGATGGAGCTGGGATGGAGGTGGGATGGCGACATCAGGGACGATGGTGAGCTGGTCCAAAGAGAGAAGTGGGAGAAGAGCTCGGGACGGCGAGCTTGGGATGGTGAGATCAGGACGGCAAGATCGGGACGGCGACGGCGAGATTGGGGAGGCGAGCTCGGATGGAGCTGGGATGGAGGTGGGACGGCGACATCAGGGACGATGGTGAGCTGGTCGGAAGAGAGAAAGGGAGAAGAGAGAGAGAGAAGAGGGAGAAGAGAGAGAGAAGAGGGAGAAGAAGATGCTGACTAGGTAAGTTTTTAAATAAAATATATGTAAAAATGGGCACGTGGATAAAAATGGGCCACGTGTGCTAGTTTGCCGTTAGCTGATTGACGGCGTTCGACGGAAGCTGACGTGGCGGACCACATAAGAGAGATTCTTAAATTTGATGGTCTGTATTGCAACTTTTTGAAATATAAGGACCACATAAAAATATCGGTCAAACTACATGGTACTAATTGAAAATTTAGCCAAGATTTATTAAGCAAAAAAACCACCCTAATTACAAACCATAGAACTCCTTTTATAGGATAAGGAGAGACCAACTTACAAATGGATTTAAAACATGAGTTAAACTCAAACCCAATAACTAATGAATCAATCTGAATTAAGAAAAGAAGAAAACGACTAGAAATAGAAAAATATGCTAAAAATAGTAAAGACTAATTACATGCCTAAAAAGAAAAGTTTTACACAAAAACGAAAATTTAAGCAGTAAAGAAAAGGAATCTGGATCTTTGGAGGTTCAGGTCATGGAGAGATCTTCGATGAATATTGTCGGGCTCGTCGAGCCGATCGAAACGACTGGTCATGCGCCCCGATCGGACATCGGGGTCGAAACTTATGCCCATCCGACGGTCATAGTCATAAAGAGATCTTAGTCGGACTGAGTGAGTCCGAACACGATCTGAACGCCTAGGATATCTTTTCGGATCGGACTCAGTCTGGCTTGGATTTGGACTTAGTCCTACATCAAAGATCCCATATCAGATGGGGCCATAAGGTGGCTATATACTACACGGTCGTAATAAGGTCCCATATCAGACGGGGCCGTAATGTGGCTATATACTACGCTTAGGGGTGGCAATTTGACCCGTAACCCGCGAACCCGACCCGACCCGACCCGAATTTCACGGGTTTGGGTTTAGGGTATTCGGGTGCGGGTCGAAAACGGGTCGACCCGTCACCGACCCGCCAAAAACTGGGTCGGGTTCGGGTTAAGGAGGCTAACCCGCCTAACCCGTGACCCGTGACCCGTTAGTGACCTGTTTAGTGACCTAAACCTGACCCGTGACCCGTTAGTGACCCGTTTAACCCGCCTAACCCGTGACCCGCCAAACCTCTCTCTTTAATTTTATCATTTAACCCACCAAACCCAACCCGACCCGACCCGTTTAATAAACGGGTTAGACGAGTCGAGTCGGGTTGACCCGTTTAAAAATGGGTCGAGTTCGGGTTGATAAAATCGACCTGTTTAATAAACGGGTCGGGTTCAAATTAACCTTTTGAATCGAGAAAATGGACCTCAATGACCCGTTGACCCGTTTTGTCACCCCTAGCTGCGCTCCATTAATATGAGAGCAAAGGAACCCCGAAATCCAATCGTTGGACGCTCTTTCTCTTTTGCAAGCTGTCAGGATAGCATCCAAGCCCCTATATTCTATTCTTCTTCCATCCAAGAGTAAGAGAGAGAAAGGACTACATAGTTATAGCCAGAGAGAGCAATGGGAAATAAGATGGAAGGAAAGGAGTGAAGCGGAAAGGAAGGTTGGTGAGGACCACCACGGCTGCAGAGTGCAGAGGGGGCGCGGTGCTCGAAGTCATCGGGCAGGG
>OY986966.1:23757443-23849567 GCA_963920575.1 Narthecium ossifragum
CTCACTCTCCCATTACCCAACCCACTACCACCCCCCCTCGCTCCCCCCACGCTTTGCGCTCTCTGTCTTGCATCTCCTCTGCCTGGCTGGACCTCCTCCTCCCTTCTTTCTTCCATCATCCTCTTCTCCTCCTCCTTGCCTCTCTCTTCTCTTCTCTTCTTCTTTAATGAGTGTCACGTGACCAAGGAGATTCATAGTACTGTCTCGGCGTCTCGGCGAGGAGATGGACAGGGTGGTGAAATGAGGGCCGGGATCTGTGAGAGCTTTTAACAACTGCAGCAGCAGCAGCAGCAGCAGAAGCAGCAGGCGGCTGCAGCGTCAGAGGCAGCAGCGATAGAGAGATCGAGACAGGGCCAAGCCAAGGCTGCGAAAGAAGAAGGAAACAAACAAAGCTAGAGAGAGAAAAGAGAAGAGAGAGATAGAGAGAGATCGTTGAAGATCTTGATCAGAAGAATTTCAGAGTCCCCACAACACCAACAACCCCTTAGCTTCCAAGCCTGAAAGCATCTCAAAATAGCCTGGAGAAAACCAGAAACCCAGGAAAAGAGTAATACTGGCATTTGAGTCACGAGCTAGCAAAAGATCCACAAAAACAAACACGGCTTCTGTATAGATAGATAATTATATTTTGTGAACCCTTATAAGATATAGCTAGCCTGCCAATTAGATAGATAGATAGATAGATAGATAGATAGATATATATATATATAGAGAGAGAGACAGAGAGAGATAGAGAGAGAGTATTAGTAGTAGGAGTAGGGAGTGTGTTTTCCTAGCTAGCTTGGTGGGTTGTATATAAGAGGTGTTTAAGAAGCCTATCAGTCTGGTCCCCCGAGTAGCCGGGGTGGCTTCTGGACGGAGATTCCCTTCGGACACTGGAGCCTTTGCCGACTGGGTGGCCTCCTCCGCCACCGGCCGAGGCGACGACCTCTGCCTGGGATTCAATGCCGGGGGAGGAAGCGGAGCCGGTGGTGGTGGAGGAGGGAATACTAGCGGAGCTGGCGGTGGAGGAGGGGGTGGCGGTGGAATCTGGCTGCAGGGATCTTCCAGCTCGTCGTCGGTTAATCCGCAAGGGAGACAGGCACTCAACTATGGGCTGGCGGATATGGGGATGGTGGGTCTCCGAGACGTGCTGGTCGTGGCCCCCGCCGGCTCTTTCCATCCTCACCACCACCACCACCACCACGAGTCGCTGCTGCCTTCCGGCGATCACCCCATCATCCCCCTCCTCGCCGCCACCCCATGCCAGCTCGTAGACGACCCCCATGTCGCCTCCGCCAAGCCCTTCTGGCAGCCACAGCCACCGCATCCCCAGCATCATCCTCCACTCTCCAACCTTAACCCTAACCCTAACCCTAATCCTAACAACAATTGCAGCACTAGCCTGTCTTACCTAAAGAAGCCGGTGACTTTGCTCGACGCCGGTGCCGGGGGCCCGTCGACGTGCCAGGATTGCGGCAATCAGGCCAAGAAGGACTGCAGCCACCGGCGTTGCCGGACGTGCTGCAAGAGCCGGGGATTCGATTGCTCGACCCACGTCAAGAGCACTTGGGTCCCCGCCGCCCGCCGCCGTGAACGCCAGCAGCTCAACACCGCCGGCTCCTCCGCCTCCACTTCCGCCCCCAAGAAGCCCCGCCTCCTCTCCTCCCAGACCACCACCACGGCCACCACCGCCTCCCACACGTCCACCTCGAACACCACCCCTCCTCGCAGCTTCGACACCTCCTCCAGCCACCAAGGTCTTGAATCCAACTCTCCATCCCTTCTCCATTACCATTACTAAAAATCCTTTCTCTCTCTCTCTCTCTCTCTCTCTCTCTCTTGATTTAATATCTGTAGATTGCGCGCGTGTTGTTTGGGATGGTGTGATATAGATGCGGGTTTTCGGGACAGCTTGCCGCGGCACGTCAAGGCGCCGGCGGTGTTCAAGTGCGTGCGGGTGACCTCCATCGACGACGGCGAGGACGAGTACGCGTACCATGCGATGGTGCGCATCGGGGGACACGTCTTCAAGGGGTTCCTCTACGACCACGGCATCGACGACGGGCATGGCGACCACACCAGCGTCAACACTGGTGCCACTACCACAGGCAACAACAATAACACTAATAACAACAACAGCACTGTCATGCCCAACATCTCCGAGCTCCATCTCGGTGGCGGCGGGAGGAATGGCCACGGGACGTCGTCGTCCTCGGCAATGCTGCCGGCCTCCGATGTCTATGGTGGGGGTGCGTCTGGTGCCGGCGGATTGTTTGGAGGTACAGCATATGGTAACACAATAAGCTGAGCTCCTTCCCTGTAACACACACACGAACACACACACAGCGAGACACAGTGATACACACCTCTTATATGTTCCCTTAGCTATTATCTCATGCTGGTTGTGGTGTTTTAGGATTGGGAGTACTCTTATTCATGGGCTTATTCTTTATCTTGTATCTTTATCATGGATGAATCGGGGGTTTGCTTGCATTTGTTGTTGTAACCATATGCATATGCAGCTACATGACTTCAATTAATTATCTTCTTCTTTTCTTCTTTCCTTTTTTGTCACTATTTTTATCTTCGTCATGGTTTCTTCTCCTGAGTAGTCTTGTCTCTCTCTCTCTCTCCCCCTCCCTCCACTATATCTTGAAATGAAAGGACGACAGAGAGGGAGAGTACCAAGATAGAGAACGTAGCATTGTTAAGAGTTGAATGTTCGCAGTATTTACTTCATGAGCTTTTAGTTCGTACTGCATTTCCTTTATTGGACGTCATCTCTCCTTTGATCTTTTCTTTGTCGTCAGTCTGGTTTTTTCAATATAAATGAGGTTGTATCTTTCCACAATTTTCTTTTTCTTTGATTGTTTCTTTTCCAAGAGATGGTGCTGTAGAGAATCTCATTGGAACTTGTATCTGATTGACACTTTCTCCATGAGAACATGTGTTGGTGGTGAGTTTATTCAACGCTCCTTACCCATGACTGCTTTACTAGCTTATCTCCGTCAATCACGGGGTGATATATAATAATGCTATTTAAATCCTAAATTTCTGTGCAATTCAATCTATTCACGCTTGTTTGTGATTCTCATGGCCACCAACCGCTTGAGGCTTTCTTGGTTGTGTGTTTAATCTTTTAGAATGAAGGTATAATTGGTTAATTGTGCTCCATTTACATTTTGTTTTTTTCATTTGTGGAATGATAACGAATGCTTGAACTAGACCTTTTTTTGGAATGATGTACTTCCATGAAATTTTGATGGTTAATTTTCCAAGGATCAACCTGGTATTGCTGCCATTTATTGCTTGTTAATTCAGGAAAATGTAAGCATTTCTTCCTTTTGTTGTTGCAGTTTGTGTAAAATCATGTCTACAATTGATTTGTATCATTAATTCTCAATCTTCGATAGTTTTAGGTACCAAAATTTGTGCAGCTGGTTAATCAATTTCGCACTGCAATCTTTGAATGAGGAGTGTTTTCTTCTATTTCTGGTTTTTGATTTTTTATTATTATAATGTTTGGTAGTTTCCTCATCTGTTAAGTTTCTGCCCTTCTCTCCAGTATTATTCTTCTATTTAATTTCCTTGCTGAGTTCTTCTTAGATACCGTATGTATAATCGGTCATCACTTAACCAAGCAATTTTATCAAGCATCTTGGCAGCAAGATATTCGGTCATCTTTTTGCTGAAACCATGGTAAACTGTAATGACATGTTTATGCATGGTGCTTGTGATATATATAGTTGCAAATTAGATGTCCTTTATTAACCCTTAACTGTCTTTGCTCAACCAAACTGAGTTGGAACCTCATGGATGTTTATAAGGCCTTAATTTTGTTTCTTAGTCTTATTTTTTATTTTATTTTCCATCATTTTCTGATGAATTTGACATGAAATACTATATTGAACACCAATGGTGTTGCATGAATCACTATTTGTTGCCATGGTAGTGCAGATAGTGATTGATGTTGATGGTGTGACATGGATTAGAAATATTAGTTCTGAGATTGCCACAATGGCTTATAAATTATTTATCGTGTTATGTGGAAGTGAGTTGCTGATCGTGGGCTGCTATCTGCAGGAGACATGCACCTTATCATCAAGCCTCCATAAAGTTGCATAAAAGATGTAGACTTTTTGACTCCATTTCATGTGGTTCGATTAGCTTAGCTTGTAGATAAGTATGTTATGCATAAAATCCAGGAGTTGTTGGATTTGGTCAAATTGATAACTCACTGTCATTTCAACATATCTTGAGTCATTGTGCTAATTTAAATTTTATGTTCCTTTCTCTGATTGAGATAGTGCTTCTAGGTCTTTATTTTACCTTCCCAATGACTCTGTGGCAATGCAAAGCCTAACTTTTGACAACTTTCTGCCTTGGGTGTGTGTTTTGGTCTTGTTGTTAGGTGACATGATTAAGATGTATTCTAAAGTTTCTTTTGAGTAGCAAAGTTTGACTCTTTTCATTTGCTGTACTAAGACATGATCAAGATGGCATTGTGATAAAGATAAAAAGAATGTGTGCTTAAACATCTTTCGTCTTATATATGAAAGTAACCATTTAAATGACTTCCATCTTATATCTGTGGTTAAATGTCTTCCCCAAAAGTAATACCTGCTGAAGGTCAATTTTTCTTGTATTTGTTTCCTCTCTTACTATTCACGCTCCAAATTATGAGACAGGTTTATTCGAAACATGGATTATGTTCTTTTGCATTGGATCTCGCATTATTCAGTTTGATTTGATATATCACTAGGTATAACATCTTTTCTTTTTCCTTTCAATAGTGCAATTTTTTTTTCTTCAACCGGGATGCACTAGTACAAGCTTGTTTTTTTCTTCAACCGGGATGCACTAGTACAAACCTGTTTTGTGCTACGGTATAGAGCTTTCAATATAGCATCTTCAAATACAAGTGGCCTTATAGCCCAATTTATTTCAAATTTGGAGTTTCTATTATGCTGATGATAGTATGCTCCGAAAATGTATTCGTGTGCATGTTCAGCAGTTTGTCTTTTTGTTTGTTTGTATGTCTATGCGCGCTTGTATAATAGCTCAAATATTTTAAGTGAAAGTAGGGTTTTAAATTATGCTGATGACGGGGTGTCAGTGAAATGTTGTGCTTGTGCTTGTTCAGGTGTTTGTCTGTGTATTTCGTCGTTTGTTTGTACATGTTGAAAGTGCTGTGGAAACTATGACTGCAGTCACTAATTTTATGTTTCTCGACTTGCAGAAGTTTATTAGTTGCTATGTGATTTTGGAGTTTTAAAATATTGCATCCACTTTTTGGAGGCTGTTATATGTGATCCTTTCATATTATTTGCTTTGGCATGCTTATTAACTGATATTTGGCTTTAAAATGCTTAGAGATCTTAACTGCAGTAGATGTATTTCGTGAAAAGTATGTCATAGTTAATTACTGTAGATCCAGAAAAGTCTAGTGATTTAATGATATTTCTCTTCCACTTGATAGTTCGGTGACACAACATGCTTTGATGACAATTTCTGTTTGAATTCTATGGATGATATAGATTGATCGATCGTATTCATTCCTACTCCCATTCTTTGTTTGACTTATAGGACTGTTTGCTCATTAATAAGTTGTGTATTACTTCCCCTCTTGAGGTCATGTGATCGGAAGATACCTGTTATACAGCTATTAGTATTCTATTAGTTCTTGGCAGTTCACTATTCCTTACACTATGAGTATACTATTTTACGCAATCTGTGATTCTACTATCGGTAGCTCTTTAGCGTTTCGCTTTCCATGGTAATAATCTTCGTTCTCTTAAGTTTTGAGCTGAATGAACTTTCCTAGCTTGTGAAAAATTGCATGTTCTTTGCTGTTGAATGGCTGCACGGATGCAGCAGCAAATGACCTGGATGCAGCTATTAGTATTTCATTTTTCTTGCATTTAGTTACCAGTCAATTTTCAGTTGGTCATCTTGTTAGATAATCTTTTAACATCTGCTGCTGCTCAGGACCACGTCTTTTAATGTCTGCTATTGCATTGCTTCTGTTATGACGATTGCTTTCGACCATGATACAATGGTATTATCTTAGTTGTTGTACGTATAGATGTTTGCTTGCATGAATTTGGTTCATTAGCTGTTGTCATGTTTAGCCTGCTGTTATAAGTGCTTTGGCACGGTATATGCTAGTTATTGTCATCACAGATGTCTGCTGTTGCTGATTCGATAATGTTATGTGAGGCATGCATGTGCGAAGTTTTTCTTGGAGAGTTGAGCCACGAGGCTAAAGTTTTTCTTAAAGAAGTTGAGCCACAAGCCTAAGAATTAAGGTTACAGGCTATGCCAAAATCGCATCAAGGGTGTCAAGCCCCTCCCCAGGCCAAACAAGATCATCGATCTGAGGCCTATGGCAATAGCGGGCAATGCCTTGCAATTACAAGATTTAGAAATATGCAACAATAGCATCGACTCAAAGCAAGATCCTCCATCCAAACGTACCTAGCCAAACCATCCATTTGTCTAGACCATAACCTAGGCCCATACAAAATCTGGACCGCTTCTTCAAGGAAGTCTATCTAAATCACTAGTGCATTAGCTGATCTCACATGGGCCTCCTTAGCTCCAATGCCACAGTGACCAACTCACCTTGTAGAACTGAGCTCGTTTCAATTGGCTTGCAAGAATGCCATGCCAAAACTCTTGTTCTCGTGACCGCCACCATGCCTACACCAGCCAAGCAGGGTGATGGGGTCTAGAGAAGGATCCGTCTGCACAACTAGAACACCTTGGCTCGGTCCCCTGCTCGGAATGCTTGTTGGCCCTCCCTGAAGGGGGGTGATGGCAGGGATGCTCAGTGACCACCCGTTGGATTCTATACGCCAGCTCTTCCACGACTGCCCTCATCGGAGAAGACAATACTATTCTTATCCTTCCAGGCCATCAAGACGCCAAACGCAAGAAAGGATCTTAGGCTTTGGCCTTCCTCCCCATGCGAAGAGTTCACCAGCAAATCCATTAGATGATCAAGAGTCCACGTTGGAAGAGAGATCCTCTTTTGCCGCAATCTCTTCGAACACGTGCAGCATGAAGGGGCACGCAAACTGCGCATGCACAATGGTCTCCGGCTTGCCCATGCGCCTAAGACAATCTTGTTTCGACTATCAGCACCACTGTCAAAGGTTATTTCTCACGGCAACTTCCCCTTCAATACCCTCCAAACGAATTGTTTAATTCTTGGGCCAGCTAGAATCCGTCACCCATTTACGCACCATGAATCCCCTGCCTCGGCTCATCCCCACGCTATCCTACCGGCACGGCCAAGATCAAGTTAGCTAGGATGGGATGGCAGCAGTCAAGTATCTTCTCCCTATTCCACCCAGCTCCATCATGTAACTCCCCAACTGTGCACTTCCCCAAGCTTGCCTGGACGTCAAAAAAAGTTGGCTATCGGGCTAGTGGAAGCTCAGCACACCATGAATCAGTTACCACATTAATACCACTGTTCATGCCTACAGACAAGCTGATGCCCTTTCTTGTCTCGTCCGTGGCTAAGCAATTAATTATGGCGCCAGTGTGATGAAGAAGCTGAGACCTCGCTGACTGGAAGGAAGAGTTCCCTTCCAAGTATACTTCACCCTTGCCAGCTCCAACCACACATTCGTGCCTTCCTCCAGGAACATTGCCACTCTTCATCTTCAGAGTCCATTGCCAAACAATGAAGTCTCTATTACCCAGTCCTCTTGCTTCCTTGGGCAAGCAAACATCCCTCCAAGCAATCGTACATATGCCGGATTGGCGTCCATTCCAAAGAAAATCCATACAAATTCACTCCATCCTCTTGATCAAGAGCTCTTGATCACTTTTGATCACGGCATGAGAGTTGGTCATAGCAAATGTTGGAATGGCTTGGAGCACCAACTTAAGCGGAACAAGTCGGCCTAGATCCGTGATCATCCGGCCTTGCCAAGAGAGAACGCAGCTTACCATTTTATCCACAACTTTGGAAAGGTTCGAAGATTTGATGGCACCATTCCCAAGGGGAGCTCCCAAGTAGGTCGAAGTGCTGGTAGCTTTCGATAGCTGGAAGATACTACAAGTGATGCCTTTCCTCCCATCCGG
Organism: Narthecium ossifragum; assembly: GCA_963920575.1. Classification (NCBI taxonomy): domain Eukaryota; kingdom Viridiplantae; phylum Streptophyta; class Magnoliopsida; order Dioscoreales; family Nartheciaceae; genus Narthecium; species Narthecium ossifragum. The sequence continues at coordinate 23,765,523 of OY986966.1, forward strand.
GGTAGTCGGAGAAAACCTCATACTTGACTTGGCTGCATTCATCTTTAAGCCTGAGAGTGTTTTGAATTTAATCAACAATTGCTTAAGCTTCCTTGCTTCCAAGCAGTTAGACTTAGAAAATACCAAACATTCGTCGGTGTAGAGGAGGTAGGATATGTCAAAACTAGAGTGAGCCCCTCAATGTCAGATTTAGGATCTATAAGTATTATGGATAAGACCATTTAGGTGATCTATAAGTATCATGGATAAGACCTCCTGCACAACAAGAAAGAGGTAAGGGGACAATGGGTCTCCTTATCGAAGCCTACAGTGAGAAGACATATGACCATGTAGCCTCACACTTGACTTGGCTACATTCATCTTTAAGCCTAAGAGTGTCTTGAATTTAATCAACAATTGCTTGAGCTTCTTTGCTTCCGAGCAGTTAGACTTAGAAACTACCAAACATTCGTCGGTGTAGAGGAGGTAGGATATGCCAAAACTAGAATGAGCCCCTCAATGTTAGATTTAGGATCTATAAGTATCATGGATAAGACCATTTAGGAGATCTATACCTATCATGGATAAGACCTCATGCACAACAAGAAAGAGGTAAGGGGACAATGGGTCTCCTTGTCGGAGCCCACGGTGAGAAGACATATGACCATGCAGCCTCCCATTGAGAATGAAAGCAAACCGAGGGCCGATCCATCTCATCGGGAATCTCATAGCACCAAGAACCCGTCTCAAGAATTCCATTGCACTCTGGCATATGTTGTTTGGAGATCCACCTTAAGCACCATGAGGCTTCTCGTCTTCGAGGCCGTATGCATGGAATGGAGAAACCTCTTTGACCACATCAATATTATCGTGAGTACACCTCTTTGAGAAGAATGCGAACTATTCAAGGCCAATGAGGTCCCCAAGGACCGACTTCATCCTCCTCACCAAGATAGTTGTCACTACCTTATACCCAACATTGTAGAGGCCAATCGGCCTGAAATCCTTCACACACATGGGGAACTTACATTTAGAAATGAATGGCACGAATGTTTCATTCCAATTAAAGGAAAAACGAAAAGAGCGGAAGAATCCTCGAATAATCTCCATCAAATCCACTTCCACAATGTCCTAACGCAGTAGGTAAAACTCGACCGAGATCCCATCCGGTCCGGGGCAACGATCCCTACCCATAGAAGAAACTAGGGTCTCCTTGACTTCCTCAGGGAGATCAAACAGGTCGTCACTCCCTAGTCCTTAGACCAAAGCCTCCAAAACCTTGCCGGTGAGAACACCAAAAAATCTCCATCATAGTCCAAATTTGCTTGTTTACAGTCATGCATTAAAAAAGTCGGCTATTTGCCGTATAACATTGGAATATTGGTAGACTAATCTAAATCCATTCATTATTAGGCACAGGGATGAAATTAAGTTAATTATGCGTTAATTTGAACCAATGATCTCCGCTTGCTTCATGATTCCACATTACATTCCCCATCCCCCCCCCATGCAACTAAAATGAATTTTTGCAATAATGGTGAGAAGATCGTCTATAATGGATCGCACAGGGACAAGGACAAGCCAGCTAGTGGACTCTCTTCTAACGTACGTACGTATTATCAATTAATTAGTGTTCCCCACTTGTAGAACATAACAAAGTTTGCTCCTATCAATATGGATTTGTTCACAAGTACGTCACAGTAAATCTGACAGAGTCTACAAAACTCAAACTCTTTGTTCAGTTTTAAAGAATGCTCCATATATGATCTAATCTTTTGTCGTTGATCGATCCCATCGTGCAAGAAACATCAAAGTCCAAGACATCATGGGTGTGGAGCCGGTAGCATGCATGTCCATGGCCAGGTCTGGTACAGATTGTTGGATTTTTCATGTTGAAGGCCAGGTCTGGTAGCCAAAGCGGATATCTGACTGCAAAAACACCTGTAGACAAGGATCTCAAGCAACGACCTCGATCACGAGCAGCAGAGCCAAAGAAGAAGCACGATCTTAAGGCTTGAACCAAACCACACCTCATGTATTAGCTAGGCGAGAACGGAACGAGAATAACACCCCTTTGATCCCTTATCAATTTTAATGGGGGGAGAGAGAAATTCTGAGAGTGATTGATATCTTAAAGCAGTGGACCAGTGGTAATTAATATATATACAGTCATGCTCTTACTTCTACCTGGACTAATGCATGTTTAAGCCATGTACCACACTCATTAGAACGCCCTAATCCTAATCAAGTTAGATCACCACAATGAGGTAAGAAAGCATGACCAAGAAGCAAATCAATTGTAAATGAAAACTGAATGGTGTCGAGCTACGGCTACCCATTACAAAATACGGAGAATATCCATGTTGGGCTTCTTAATGGAGGTAAGCTTGTAGTCACATATCATTAGCCAAATGGGGGCAGTCATATGTAAGTTGGTTGTAAACTGCCATGGCCCAGTCGTGTGTAGAAAGTAGATGGTTGTAAACTAATAAGCTCTTTCAAGCATCCTTCACGGACTACAGTAGATGGTTGTAAACTGCCATGGCCCAGTCGTGTGTAGAAAGTAGCAAGCGCTTCATGTACCTACATTAGAAAATTAAACTGAGAAAAATTTGCGGTTACTGTGATTTTTTTGATCCAGGACAAATGATGAAGTAAACCAACCACTTCTGCTTCTCCATAAATTTTGGGATGTCTTTAAAGTTCAAATTTTGGGGGGTTTTGGAAGGGGAAAAAGGAAAAGAAAGAGTTTTGAGGAGATTATGAAACCACCCAAAATGCATACGAGCAAGGATTTCCATACCAGTCGGCACATGTCCATGTCCGGCTGGTATGTACCGGTCCCCCCCCCGCCCACCATATCGGGTCCGTACCGGGCGATACCTTATGTATGGCCTGGCACAACTCCAGCAACCCCCCCCCGGATATCGGGTTCGTACCGGGCGATACCTTTTTATGGCCCGGCACAACTCCAGCACCCCCCCGACCGGATAGGTACCGGATCCAGAGAGGGGAGGAGAGAGCGGAAGGGAAGGAGGAGAGAGACAGAGGAGAGGGAGGGGGGGAAGAAAGAGAGAGGAGGAGAGAGTAGGAGGGAATGTCACGCCCCGACCCGCGAAAGCCCAACCGGGCCGGGCGACGCGAACCGGAACCTAGCAAAACACGGAAAAAGCTGGCGAGGGTTCCCTCTAACCTATTGGTCTCCCTAACAATTCACCAAAAGCACTCCCAATTAAAAGACAATAATTTAACGAAACTTCGAACCACAGATTTACAAACCCAAAAAGATTTAATATACATATCATCGGAGAGGGGAAGATCCAAATACAACATTACTCCCGTGGGAGACTATCTAACATAGGGTAAAAGCAGTAAAAGATCACCACCTCTCAGACTCCGCCTGGCGCTGCCGCACCGCCGACCAACTGCCCGGTAGGGGCCACGGAAGAACTGACGCTTGCACCTGCAAAACGCAGTCCGGGTAGGAGTGACCACTAAGCTCAGTAGGGTTCTACACTACGACAAACAGAAGGAAGAGGGAAACGCAATAGTGTCGCCCTCAAGTAAGACATGGGTATATATAGGGGTCCCATAACCCCACCGCGTGTCCCTGAGGCCCAGGAGCAACACTCAGTAAGCTCAACAAACACTGCTGACTCACATACATGGACCAGACACTGCAGGCGAGAAAAGGCACCGCTGAGGGGGCCACTCCTCCACTCAAGAGTCAACATAGTGAAACACCGGCTACACCTCAGCATCCGCCTCGAGGCTGACACGACCTCTACAATCATCAAGCAACAAGTGTACCGGTCATCTAAGCATATCATCGAATCGACTGGATACCACAATTCGAATCGGGTCCAAACTACCCAACCCCGGTCCTAGGGCTAAGTCCGAGCTTCCAGCCTCGGGACGGCGACCCACAGATCACCCACGCCCTAACCATGCAACTAATGCACAAATCAACAATGCATGCTATGACATACACAAAAAGGGGATAGACATGCAACAATATGATAAGGCATCATATAAGTCAACCGGATCACTGCAGCGGTACTACCGACCGCTGCCAGCCGATCCGCAGCGGGTCCCGGCATTACGACGGTACCGCAACTGTCAACCGCGGACTCCTGCGACGGGAAGCAACCCCGAAAACGATGATGAACAGTAAATTGCAGCAACGGTTGGCTGCAACTGTAAATTGATGAACAGTAAGTCAGTAGATCTACATACCGGGATCAACATATCCAAAATCCATAATCATTCAATGGTTGGTTTAACGGGAAAACACAAATCAAAACCGCTAATCAAACTAACTTACCAGTTAATTGCTGCAACGCAGCCCTCCAGCAATCAATTCATAACAAATCGTAGGAAAATCGAAAAATTATGAAATCAGTTGAGTTTGAGAGTAGATTCAAAGATCTACAACTCTTATGTTCATAACAACCCAAGAGCATGCACGTACTGGCCGAAAAACTCGCCGCAAGCCGCCTGTTCTTCAAGAACAGCAGAAACCTGAAAATCCGAGATTAATCATGCATAAATCCTACTAAGATCCCAACCAAAGCTTATGAAATTTATACCAAAAATTCTACTAAGCATGAGGAATCTAACAACACAAAGATCAACAAGATCCAACGGCTAGATCTAGAGAAAACCCAAAAACAACATCAGTAGGTAGAAACCTACTCGAAACGCACTCCTCGGCTGATTCCCCGTGAACTGGTCAGCAACAAGGTTCCAAACCACTTCAGGGATCTTCCTCTCGTTGCCACGGATCCAACGAGCCTTAGAACACCCAAAACGGTGGCCGGAGGAGGGAGAACGGAGGGGAAGAAGATGGCTGTCGGAAACAGGGGGAAAACAGAACCGCAGGAGGAAGAAGAAAGATGGAAGAAGAAAGGAGGAGGAGAAGAGGAAGAAAAAGAGGGAAAAGGGGAAGGGAAAGCCGGGGGAAGGGGGAAAAAGGAGAAGGAGGGGAGGGAAAGTCCTCCCCTTCTGACAAGAGAGAGCGACGGCCAACGGCGGCCGTCCTCTTGAAGCAGAAAAGCCACCGACGCGAGTCCGATCGATCGCTCCAAGGAGCGATTGATCGCTCGCGAAAGAAAAGCCAGTCCGGATCGATCGCTCCAAGGAGCGATCGATCGCTCGCGAAAGAAAAGCCAGTCTGGATCGATCCGAGACAGGCTGGATCGATCCAAAACATTTGGATCGATCCGAACGGGTCAAAAACCCACCGACTCGCTCACGAGTCCGATCGATCGCTCCTAGGAGCGATCGATCGCTCACGGGCCGTCAGCTGCCCAAAAGTAAGCTTCCGCGCACCCGAGCTGGGATCTTCCGATCCCGGGTCCACCTAACCATTCTAATCAAGCACTAACACAAACAAGGTCAGTGTGTGCACACGCGGTTGTGAAACAAACCAACAAGGCGCAATTTGCCAAATTGCCCTTGCGGTCCAAGAAACAATACGATCCACCGGATCGCGCGCTCGACGCGAAACAAACAAACGAGCCACAGGTCCGACCCAACCGGTCAACCCAGGAGTAGAGGGACAGGTCCTCACATCCTATTACCCTTAAAGGAAATCTCGTCCCGAGATTCGATAAGGGTAGGGCTCGAAAACGAAAAACAACGCCTAACAGGATACTACAAAGCGGTAAAGGGTACATGCTGATGTGACACTGATGCTGAAGCCAACCCGGCCGCCTCTACTGGCCTCCACTGCCACTGCCACGGCCTCCGCCTCGCAGTGTCGTGCACTCTCGACGAAGGTGACCCAGCTGGCCACACTGATAGCACGAACCCGGCGCGCATCCTGTCCCGCCTGGTCCACGCTCTCCGCAAGGGGCAGTCTCTCCGGTAATGCCCCAGCTGCCCTCACTCAAAGCACGTTACGGGTCTCTGCTCTGCCTGCTGGATCTGACCAATCCCTGCGAATGCCTCCTGCTGAGGCTCCTCCTCTGGAAACCACTCGTCCGTATCATCCTCCGTGAACTCCTCCTCTGCCTCCGAGAGGGGCTGGTCCTCGTTGTGCCCACCGATTGACTGCTCCTGCTGCTCATCCTCTGAGAACTGTTGCTCGGGATCACCCTCGTCATTCACCCCCACTGTCTCTGGACCGACTCCGCTGACGTCCTCTGGCTGGTGCTGATAGGGCTAATGGCATCGTGAATGGGCCTCACCCCGCCACGGTCCTACTCCACCCTGAGCCTGTTGCGGCTGGCCGGCCGGCGCGCCCTGAACTCGAGAGGAACACTGGCTGAACTGCCCTAGGCCCTGCCTCCAGCAGTATGGCCTCCACAGACAAGGTACAGTTCACCACCTCCCTGAGAGAGTCAGCATACCGTGCCGCCATCAGAAGCCTGATCTCGGGCCGTAGCCCCCACTGAAACTGCCATGCTCTGGCAAGAGGATCGCTCGCCACTGGACCAGCGAACCTGACGAGCCTGGTGAACCTAGCTGCATACTGTGCCACTGACTGCGTATCCTGGGAGATGCTGAGGTACTCCCGAACCAAGGCCTGACGCGCACTCTGAGGGAAGTACGCGTCGAGAAAAGACGAACGGAACATGTCCCACGAGGGGTCACTCCCGCTCCTAACGGCCAAGACAGTACTCCACCAGTCCAAAGCGTCCCCGTCGAGCCGGAACGCCGCCAGTCTGACCCGAACGCGGTCATCCTGGATGAACAAAGCGTCGAGGACACGACTGACTCCTCTCAGCCAGTCGTCCGCTACTGCCGGATGACACGCCTTGAAAAGTGTCGTTACCTTAACAAGGACGTCAAAATTACAAATTTATATTCCGAATCACCAACTAACTACTTAAGGGGTAGATAGCTATGAGTCCGAGTCGGTCCACATGGAAAACAGGATTAAGTCTAATTACCGTGCATAGTTCTAAATCAAAGGTTAAGGAAGATGGATGATAGTTGGTCTTTAAACTACCTTTAACTCGAATTAAACTAAATCAGGAGAATAACAATAAGAGAAAAGGCTAGAAAGTTCTAATCCGTAATCGAGAGCTATCTAGGCATTCCTAGGATAAAAGCAATTCAATAAGTTCAAAATGGTTTTCTAGGGTTGATAGAAGATCGGCTAGGTCCACTATCACTCAACATAGATTCATTAGAAGCCTATGTCGGAATGAAGAACAAATCAGCGGATAATTGGTATGAAAATAATCAAAGTGGTTCTAGCACTTTGAGATTGCCTAATCGATAAAGATAAAGAATGAATCGTAGGTTACAATCATAGGTCTTAATGGTTCTAGCATTAAGGCAGTGGTTCTAGCACTCCTACAATCATAAGGTAGGGTTTAGAATCCAATCCAAAGATCTAACATGGTTCTAGCATGAAAGCAACTTGAACAAGTCCTAATCCTAGCCTCTAACATGCAATGCTCAAAACCAGCGAGCGTAATCTCAGCATAACTTTCACATCCGAACTCGAAACGAGGCGATTCAAGATTCGTTGGAAAGCTAAGACAGAGATCTACAACTTTTATGTTTTGAGTTTTCATAGAATCCGGCTGTAAACCCACGGAAAAACCGAGACAAGACAGACCAAAATTAGAGCACAAAGAGCAAACAATACATTCACCATAAGAAAGATTACCAATGGATATATAAAATCTGAATTCAATCCATTAAACCATCATAAAATACATGCTCTGATCCATAGGAAAACCGAAATAAACTCCCTATTACATCATAGAATTTCCTAGAATAAAGATTTAGCTACTCATCTTGAAGAAACGATCCATCGGGGAAGGTTGATGACGGGCTCCCGCCATGGATCTATCTTCAAGACCTAACCCTAATGTTTATTGAGGAAGAAGAAACAAGGAAACACCCAGGAGGAGAGGAAAATTCGTCCTTGGGTCGCTGCCAAAAATCCTCTCCCAACACCTATTTATAGGCCTTCATCTAAACCCTAACTCGGATTAGATCTCAGCCCTTTATTTTTCCCCCAGCACAAAATGAGATCGATCTCCATTGGGAAGAAGATCGATCTCCTTCGTTCTGCGAACTCTGGATCTGGAATACCCCCGACCAAGATTGATCTCCTTTAGGATGCAGATCGATCTCCTTCGCTTTGACTGGACCGCTACTTGCTGGAATAATGTGATCGATCTCCTTAAGGAAGCAGATCGATCTCCTTTACGCAGGCTTGCCAGAATCACTTCGTTTTAGCACCAAACTTGACCTAATCTTCGTTGAAGGCTCTTATACCTGAAATGCACCATAGACCATCAAAATAGCATTGCTCGGAGGCTAACATGACCTAGTTAAAAGGGCGATTTGTGCACTTTTCACGCGTTATCACAGGATCACCCTCAGCGCCACTGAACCTGGGCGGGTTCAGCTCCTGGAAGGTGATCACCGTTGCCGTCACAGCGCGTTCGCTAAGTGGCGGAAGAACCCTCTCGGCGAAAAGAGAGGTGTTTTCCCCCACCGCGAACTCAACACTCGTCTCTGGTGCTGGTGCAGAGTCTCGGGGTAAAGCTGCCGCGGCTACTGGAGCCTGTCGGGCGGTGCGCTGCTCACGCGACCGGCCATGACTCACAACGGAACGACGTACCCGACTCCTCGACATCTGCACCCCCACCAGAAACAACAAGTATACACTTGTCAGAAACCGCAAAACAAGCAGTACAAACAGGAAGCGAAAAAGCATAACACATCACAAAAGAGCATGCACGGATGTTCTAGACATAGAACTAACCCATTCCAAGCTCTAACCATGCAACTAATACTTACTGTTTATTGTTCATCATCGTTTTCGGGGTTGCTTCCCGTCGCAGGAGTTCGCGGTTGACGGTCGCGGTACCGTCGTAATGCCGAGACCCGCTGCGGATCGGCTGGCAGCGGTCGGTAGTACCGCTGCAGCGATCTGGTTGACTTATATGATGCCTTATCATATTGTTGCATGTCTATCCCCTTTTTGTGTATGTCATAGCATGCATTGTTGATTTGTGCATTAGTTGCATGGTTAGGGCGTGGGTGATCTGTGGGTCGCCGTCCCGAGGTTGGAAGCTCGGACTTAGCCCTAGGACCGGGGTTGGGTAGTTTGGATCCGGTTCGAATTGTGGTGTCCAGTCGATTCGATGATAGGCTTAGATGACTGGTACACTTGTTACTTGATGATTGTAAAGGTCGTGTCAGCCTCGATGTGGATGCTGAGGTGTAGCCGGTGTTCTACTGTGTTGACTCTTGAGTGGAGGAGTGGCCCCCTCAGCGGTGCCTTTTCCCGCATGCAATGTCGGGTCCCTGCATGTGAGTCAACAGTGTTTGTTGAGCTTACTGAGTGCTGCTCCTGGGTCTCAGGGACACGCGGTGGGGTTATGGAACCCATGTGTACACCCAGGTCTTACTTGAGTGCGACACTATTGCGTTTCCCTCTTCCTTCTGTGTGTCGTAGTGTATAACCCTACTGAGCTTAGTGCTCACTCCTACCCGCGTTGCGTTTTGCAAGTGCAGGCGTAAGTTCTTTTTTCGTGGCCCCCTACCGGGCAGTTGGTCGGCAGTGCGGCGGTGTCAGGCGGAGTCTGAGAGGTGGTGATCTTTTACTGCTTTTACCCTATGTTAGATAGTCTCCCACGGGAGTAATGTTGTATTTGGATCTTCCCCTCTCCGAGGATATGTATATTAAATCTTTTTGGGTTTGTAAATCTGTGGTTCGAAGTTTCGTTAAATTATTGTCTTTTAATTGGGGGTGTTGTTGGTGAATTGTTAGGGAGACCAATAGGTTAGAAGAAACCCTCGCCAGCTTTTTTCGCGTTTTGCTAGGTTCCGGTTCGCGTCTTCCGGCCTGGTTGGGCTTTCGCGGGTCGGGGCGCGACAGGGAAGGAGGAGGCGGAGAAGAGGGGGAGCCGGAGGGGATGAGGAGCCGGAGCCGGAGGCCGAGAGGAGGAGGAGCGGGAGGGGAGGAGCCGTGGTCTCGGGGGAAGGAAAATTAGATAGGGAAGGAGTGAAAAAAAGAGGGCACATGTAGGAGAAGAAAAGAAGGGAGGACAGGGAGGAGAGAAGTGGCTACGTGGAGGGGGAAAAAAAGAAAGAGAAGGTGCGCGGGGCGAGGGGGTCAGCAACTCAGGAACGACATAGAAGGGGTGAGTGAGTGCCGATGGGCTAAAAATCGATATGTTATTTATCATTAGTTTTTATTTATCAATGATAAGTCTCATATAGTATGTTATTTACTATTATTTTTTATTTAATGATGGTAATTACTAATATTTTTTAGTTTAATCATGATTGTTTTTAGCATTTTTTTTTTATCTAATAATGGTGACTTTCCGATAATTAAATGTATTATATGAAAATTTAAAATATTATATTAATAATCATTTTAGTTATTATATTACTTTCTAATACTATTTAGTTTTTTTATTACTTATTCATGTTAATTTTTGAGTTAATTGCTTATGTTACTTTCTATGTTAATTACTTACGATAGTTTTTATATTAATTGATAAATGTAATAAAGAAAATTTAAAAATAATTTTATAACATTTAAAAATTCGTAAAAAAAAATTTAAAAATTTGTAGTAATCAGTTCATCTTCGTCTGCCCCTTCGTATCAGTATGGTCACCGTGGAGAGTGATATGATCATGATAGTTATGCTACATCCCAGCATTCTAGTCACATCGGCCAGCCTCAGTGGCCACATGAGCCTACCTTCATGCAAGGTATTTTTAGAGATACCATATCATTTACTTCACGTGATAGTTCCGGATATTCTTATTGTTATCCTGAGACAAACCAGCCATACCAATCACATCGGATTGAAGTGCTGACTATACAAGCTCATGAGACTGTCATTGATTTCAAGCATGATGCTGCAGAGTATCAGTCGCTCATTAGAAAGTTTGAAGTCTATTATTGATGCAGGACCAAATCCAGATCCAGACCTAGCTGAGTCCGATCCGGAGCGACTCCCTAGGCGATCCAGTTGCGTTCAAACTCCCTCAGTCCGACTCATATCTCCGTACGATCGTGACCGTCGGATGGGTATAACTTTCGACTCCGATATCCGATCGGGGCGTGCGACCAGCCGTTTTGACCGGCTCAACGAGCTCGGCGAGATTCATCAGAGATCGAAGATCTCTCCATGACCTGGGCCTTCAAATCTCTAAATTCCTTTTCCTTATGGTTTAAAATTTTATTTTTGTGTAAAACTTTCCTTTTTAGACAGGTTATCGGTCTTTCCTATTTTAGTAGGTTTTCCTATTTCTAGCCGATTTCTTCTTCCTTAATTCCGGATTGCTTCATTAGTTATTGGGTTTGAGTCTAATTCATGTTTTGAGTCCAGGTGTAAATGGGTCTCTCTTTATCCTATAAAAGGAGTATTAGGGTTTGTAATCAATGCACTTTTGATTTAGTAAAATTCGGTGGTTTTCTCCTTCTTTGAGAATTCTGGTTCTCTCCCGACGAGAGGCTTTCACGTTTACCCTGCATCAATTATTCTCCTTATATGACTTTCCCTCAGTATATTCAGCACTTGAGTTCTACTAGAAACACTTATCTTAGACCACCGATGACAGATTATGGTTAGTCTGAGAAAGAGCTTGATGTATACTCATATGAGAGATGTATTGTGCTGTTGATTATGTGTCATGTATTGTATTCTACTACCTTAGTATGTTTTTACTCTGCTCTGATATAAGAGATTATATTTGGCCAATTAGAGATGTTGAATACGAATGAATCTCACTCATCTGGATTGACGGCACGTACCGTACAGGCGGGTTGTCAGCACAGCGCGGGCCACTGGCATGGCAATCCATGCTGGGGAGATATGTTATTGAAATGTTTTCAGGCTAAATCCGAAATCTTTTGCAGGACAGGACAGACTTATGCAGAACAAGTGCCGTTACCGAGGCCTCAGGATATTTGTCAAAGATGAGAAGATGACAAAAACCTGTTCAGTTGATTGCAAATTACTCCTGAACTGCTGTCAGGATAGCCAAGTACTATCTTTGTTTGTGTCTGCTAAATGCTGAGTGCAGAAGCTTGGAAGCAGCGGTATGTTCATTGGCTCATGTCTGGTGGGCACCAAGTAGAGGACAGCTTAATTCCTAATCCTGGCTGTCCTCCTCCATGCCTATCCATCTGCAGACAATTGCATCAAGTAGCACTGGTTGGCAACTCACCAACTTCTACTCCTTGGCGTACAGACTTTGCTTAGCCCCACGAACTTGATTGGAACATCCTCCATAGGCTCAGAGGCACCTGAAAGCTTCTTTGTTTTAGTTCATCTGACAAAATAGTCTCAAACAGTAATGGATGGTGATGCCATGGAACTGCCCACCGGGTTTACAATAATTGAGTTTGTTTTCCAAAGATCAGTAAATCTCTGGAATAACTTCATTTCTCCCTATACAGTATAAACCTCAAAAGGTCGAAGAAATTTCTGCTGAGCTTTTGATGAAAACAAAATTGGTTACAAAGAATGGTGAACTGATACATTTTACCTTCACGTAAAATCATTTACAACTGTCGAAACTGGCTTGCGCACTTCTCGTTGCAATTTTCTCGTATACCTTTAATACAATAAGACATAGTCGACATCTATAATTATATATATTTGGTGAAGTATGCGTATCTCTGGCCATATATTTGGCAAGAAATCTTGCTAAATCATCAAAGAGATTCCTTTAAGGCTCTGAAAATCCTTCTTCATTATCTTCGATGATGACCAAAGAACCCTTCCAATTGGGCATGGATAATCTACACATGCTCAGGAAGTGCGGAGGACCTGACTGTTGTCCAGACCAACATGAAGGTGATGCTCTGAAATTTCCATTTGAGATGCAGCGAACGTTGAAGCTTCTGGCTACAGGGCCTTTATGTATCATCAGCGAAGACATTGAATATGAAATCACGAAAGCGCTTTGAGTACTGCCTTGGATCAACAGCTGATATTGAGGTTGGATCATACTGGATAGACTTGTATGCATGCTCAAGCTTTTTGCTGATATCATAGTCCTGAAGGATGTCGATGATACCAAAGAACAAGATGACATCGTAAAATTCCCCAGTGGGATCCCCTGACAGCTCACAATCACTGCGCCTTATTGTCCTTTCTACCTTAGCTGGCATGTTTATACCTAGCCTGATTTTAGCCCACCTACAGCATGTGTGAAATGTGAAAACACCAGGACATTTGTTCATTACTTTAGCTACATAGTTATCACATAGGACTGCCAAATGAGGACTCTAGAAAAGAGTAATTTCAGAAAGGAAAAAAAAAGTTATCATAAAATGAATTGACTTAGAAATGGATTGTGATCTATAAGATTAAGAATGAAATAAAGGGTTCAAGAAGATTGAGAATGCCATTTATCACAGTGGTCATGAATTGCAGAAGGCATGTCATCAGTCATCAGTCATCAGTCATCACCTAATCACATATTCTCAGAACAATCTTGTTCCGAATAGAACTCACATATTTAAGGATAGCGTAATGTGTGGATAACCCCAGAGAGTCCCATTTAACATAATACTAGTTTTTAGACCTCCAAAAAAAACGCCACTAAAGTTCCATTGATGCCCAAAAACAATCCACTAGATCATAAGGTTGTAATGGTTGGAAATGAAGATTTTTAGATCATAAATAATCACAAGGAAAAATATGCTCTAAGATTATACCTGGTCGGATCACAGAGAAAATGATCCATGTCTACTCTTGAAAGTCGAGGGGTTGATTCTTTTGTGCTGTCAACTTCATCAATACCTGCAAAAACACAGAATCATATCAGCTGTCAGGGTTGCAAATTAGAATGCTAGTCAGCATGCAGATGTTCGAACTAACCTTCACCAACAGGCATTTCTGTGGGCAGTGACACATCCCTAAAATGAAGGCCCACCAGAAGACTGTAATCCATGATTCTTTCCTGCTCAAGAAATTCGCAATCCCTGTCTACTTGCCTGCAAAAAAACAACTTCCCTCTAAGTTTACTTACAGTGGAAAGAATCCGGGATTCCCAATTAAAGGTGATAATTCTTTACTATAAAATAGCGCCAGTACATTAGATTTAACTTGATTTACCTGTGGAATTCTTGGAACCAAGATCTTTGTAACCTGAATATAAAATTAAGATCAAGATCTTTCAAAGTAGTGTTCTCATCAATTTCTGACTCAGGTTTATCAGTTGTGCGACCATGGGAAGATCCTTTCAGGTCAAAACGCCTATGGATAGGATATTCAGAGCAGAATAGATTTCCCATTATAACAAACCGAACCTGATTTATCAAAACAACCAAGAGGAAAGACTTTTGTAAGGCTAAAATGATGTCAGCAATTATAGAATTTCTACTTGTAGTTAATATTTGACGCTCCCATCCAAACCTTTCTCTGTGTAGCTCCAGTCAATTTAACACAATGCAGGCCAAAAAACTTCGTTACCAGCGTATTCTCGAAAGCTCTTACATGGTTGTAATAGGCTGGAAGCATTCTGAGAAGCACCTGCACGAGATAAGGCAATTCATTGAACCAGATCCATAAATTAGAGGCTCAATACTCTGGAGAATAATAGATAGGAAAAAGAAAACTTACTTTCACTTCAGATTTCTTCATTGTTTTTATCATGTAGCGATCATCATTAGTCAGGTAAAAAAAGCTTCCACTTTTACCAGGAGAGGAGAGTTCCCTAAGGGCATCATTCCCACAGATAGATAACATATAATCTCCTGCATCAACCTTGAACAGTCTGCGAAGTGTCCTGAAATATTTAGTGCAAGAGACTGGATGAATTACATTGGAACGGTAATGAGTGGGAAGAAAAAGGAAAGCTGAAGGCATATATATCTTTGCACTGACCTGAACACGACAGGGCAATAATCCTTCCATTTGAAATCGCAAGAATTATGCGGAGGTGTGTACTTGGATCCTTCAGGTGGAAACTTTGTCCATACCTTTTCCTTTGGGTCAAAGGCTGATGCCTTGAGATCAAGAGATGCAGATGGAGGTGGCTGTTTACCTACAGCATGCCTGTGCCACATATTGGGATATTTAGGGTACAGCTTGTTGTAGATATAGGGATCAATCCAAGGAAGGATTTAAAAACGGCACACTTGCTCTACAAGACACAGGCCAAAATGACCTACTAATGCAAGTACAAATTGAAAAATCGCCTTTTAATTCGGGCATGGAAAGAAAAGAATGGAACCAGTAACGAAACCAGAGGAGAAAACCAAGGATCACACTTCGGGGCCTTGTAACGTCATGAATTACTAATCTAGGAGCAACACACGCATATCAATGATTGCAAGTGGAGAACAACAGATACCTATGTAAATGACATAAGCAATTGTATTCCCCAATTGAGGTCCATACAAATCATTTCAGTTTTGATCAAGCAAGCCACTACCAGTAGTAACTTTGCTTGAACTTTCCTATCATTGACGGCAAAAAGAGAATGGAGTCATTGTTTCATCCAAGGAACCGAGATCATTAAATTGTAGCTTCATTTTCGTATATTGATTTCATGCTTAAAGCACAATTACCTAAGTAGCAGAAAGGACACATTAAGCAAAATCCACACTTCAACACAGTTTTTCTAGCAAAATCATGAGTTGTAGTCCTGGAAAATCGAACAATAAATTTTAAACTAATAATCAAGTTTCCACAGTATTTGTAACATTTCCCTCCCAATGTGCAGAAAGAATACATTTATATGACACACACAATATCCTCCTCTTATTATTTTCTTCATGGATCTGAACTGAATGTTTCTACATTCTGTTCTTCCCCAGTTAAGTTAGATTGCCATTTCATGTAGTTTTGCATAATGTAGAGAAAAGAAACTGGATTTTGACAGATTCCTAGCAGATGCTACTAAAGAAAAACTAACTACATAAACCGTCCAGTATTGCTAGCATTAAATCTATCTTGCACAGTGTCAAGCATATTGCTAGTTCAATCACATCATACAGAACTCTGCAGTTCTGTTTCCTTCCCATCCAATTGTATTCCATCAGCGAGATTCGGCAATCTGCCACTGATCGCAGTTAATTTTTCAGAAGAGAAAGCGTCTTACCTGATCCCCAGCTGAAGGTTGAGCATGAGCTCGTAATTCTTGTGCCCCCTGGAAATAGTTTCCCCCTGCTTCTTCATATCCCTCGGCGGCCACCTCATTTGCGGAGGACTCCTCATCTCTATTCTCGGCTCCCCCTCATCCAGCAGCATTTTTCCCATCATCATCAAATCATCCGAAGACCCCTCTCTTCCTCCTCCCACCACCGCACTCCCATCTACAATGTCGCAAGTGATGTCCCCATCCGACTCCCAAATGCAAATTCTATCGAAGCTCCGATCTCCTCCGCCACCATTGTTAGTTCCAATTATGGTATTGGCTCTAACATTGTGCCTTCTCGGCGGCGGTGTTCCGCCAGCGGCAGCAGCAACAGCAGCATTAATCGCATCCACGGACGCCCGTCTCCTAGGCTGACTGGACTTTGAGGACCTCCACAAGGCCTGCTTCTGGCGGAACTCAGCTTCAATCCCCGACCAATTGAGGGTCTTCTGGGACGGAAGAATGGATACCATCTCCCCGGCGCATATCTTGCAGTCATCGAGATCAGCTGCAAATGCATCCTGGGGATTTCTAGCAGTGGGAGAAGTCGCCGCCGGCGAAGGATAGTACACTCCCTTCTGCTGCTGCACTTTGTTGTCGGGCTTGCTACTCCAGACACCAATGTACAAACTCCCATCAGCCCACCGGAAGCTACCATTGCCTTCGGGGAATCCATCCTCCCAACCACCATCGTATCGGTTGCCATTGGCCCAGACGAGGGTTCCCCGGCCATGGATCACCCCGGCCCGCCATTGCCCGACGTACTCATTCCCATTCCGCCAAATGTACCGCCCGTGGCCGTCCTGATGGCCGGAGCGCCACTCCCCGTCGTAGTAGTCGCCGTTGGGGTAGGACTTCTTGCCATGGCCGTGCTTAAGGTTCATCACCCAACCCCCCCGGTAGGTATCCCCGGAGGAGCCCGTGTAGGTGCCGGAGCCATCCATGAAGCCGGACTTGAACTCGCCCTCATAGGTGGCTCCGGAGGGCCACGAGAACTTCCCACGGCCCATCGTCTTGCCTTGGCGCCACTCGCCCTCGTACATGCACCCGTCGGTCCACAGGTACTTCCCGGTGCCGTGGGGGACGCTGCCGCTCCATTCTCCGGTGTAGAAGTCGCCATTGGGCAGCAGACGCTCGGCGTGGTGGACCTCTTCCTGCACCTCCTCCTCCTCCTCCTCCTCTTCCGGTTGGTTTGCTTCTCCAGGCACCGGTGGTGGGTCTTCAGTGGAGGTGGTGGTGGACGAGGTGGGGGTGGAGGGAACCCCGTCAGCGTCGTCGGCGGGGGCCACGGACATGGGCGCGAAGATGGAGACGCGCCGCCGGCCGGAGTGGTGCTGCTTAAGCTGCAGCAGGTGGTGCTGCGTCTTCCTCAACTTCGCCGACCACCCCCCACTCGTGGGCGGCGGCGGCGGCGGCTGCTGCTGCTCCTCCTCCTCCTTGAGCATCAATAATATCCCTGGTTACCAAACTCACTATTCCACTCCAACCCTTGTATCACATTGCTCCTATCCTCTCAACCCTCTTCTTCTCCACTCGATCATCACCATAGCAGCAACAACAACAACAACTCCATTGCATTCCTCCAACAAAGAAAAGAGATGGGTGGTACCTTTCTTTTTCCTGTACTAAATTCTTCTCCTAATATCAGCAATATATATTCAAGTTTTGGATTGCTAGCAGATGAATGAGATGAAAAAAAAAAGGGAAAAAGGGGGACCAAAAAAAACCAAAGGCGAGGTGGCGAGGGTGTACTGGGAGGAACAGAGAGAGAGAGAGAGAGGGGTATTATATTATTGTCTAATATTGGGTCTATTTGTTTTAGCTAAAAAATCAATTAAAAAAAGCATTTTTCTCTTTTTGGTGGGTTTTTTCTGGAGGAGAAAAAGAAATAAATGGGAGGAAGAGGTTTCTAGTTTGGGGGAGGCGAGAGAAGAGAGGGGCATGGGTGGATGATGTTGGGCTGCCATGCTTATTTTTTGGTGGTTTCAGGATTCCGGTTCTTGCGCCTATGTTGGTTGGCGCTCCCAACATCTGGAAGGCCGAGGGTGGCACCGATCCCTACTCTCAAGCCTACTTATCGCTTCTTCTTGCTGCTGCTGCAACAACAACAACAACACATGTCTTTGGCTTTGGAGAATAATAGAGGAAATCCAATTATAAGGGCTTTTAGATTTTTTTTTTTTTTTTTTGAGCAGGATAAGGGCTTTTAGATTTGTTATTACAGCAGTGATTGTAGCCCCGAGAAACTTTTTTTAGTCAAAAATCGTTGATGGTTTCGAGGGATGTAGGTTTCCACCTATTAGCATTAGGGTATCCTTTGACGTGCACAACTCACTCTGGGGTTTTTTGCAATATACACCCTAACATAAAGTTTTATTTTTCGCCTTATTGATATCTACATTTTGTTTGGTCTGTCTGGGCATGCGTTGTGATTGTTGTGACTATGAAGAGGCGTGATGTATTTGTAAATTAAGGTGATATGACTCGGGGGTGTGTTTTGTAAGGTTGTAATATTTACCATAATATGATGATAGAGAGGGTGTAAATGTAATTACCACTTATGGGAGGTAGGTAGGAGAGGGGGGGGGGGGTGCGGGGGGTGTAAAAGACTTATTTATATTTATATTTTTGTCTCTTTTCTTTTTTTTGGTTTTATTTGAAGAAAATCATCATCTAATTTACTTTAATAATTTAACAAAACTATTATTTTCTCTCTCTACTTTATCTTTCTGTTTCTTCCTTCTTATTTTCTCTCTCTCTACTTCCTCTTAATACTTCATCCCTCATATTTTGTTTGGTCTCTATGCTTTATCTCTGTTTTCTCTCATATTTTCTCTCTCTATTTTCATAAAGAGAAAATAAGAGGAAGAAAATAAAGAGAGAAAATATGAGAGAAAACAGAGATAAAGCATAGAGAAAATAAGAGGGAGGAAATAGAGAGAGAAAGTAGAGAGTGAAAATAAAGAAATAAGGAAGAGTGAGAAAATAGGATAGATAAAGTATAAAGAGAAAATAGTAGAGAGAAATTAGAGAGATAAAATAATAGAAAAGAAGTAGAGAGAGAAAATAGGAGAGATGAAGAGGAGAGATAAATAAAGAAAGAAATAGGATAGAGAAAGTAGAGAGAGAGACAATACGAGAGAGAGAGAGAGAGAGAGAGTAGGGAGAGAAAAAAAAGAACGAGAATATATTTAATTTTAATAATACATTGAGCATAACTTAAAATTGACCTTTATTATCCAAATATAAGTAACATGTTACATTCTTAATTGTTACTCTTATAAGATTTACTATTGTAATTTTACACCCTTAAAATTTACATCTTTACCAAACACATCCTCAATGTAACAATTTAAAAGATTATTAATAACTGTGTTAGAAAAGTGTGATCATTTCATTTGTTGTTTAAACATGAGTTGATAGGATTTCGGTTGAGAAATCCTACATAGCTTCACTAACCTCCGTGTCATAAATTGATTTTTCCAACCAACAAATTAACATTTTTAGAATATTTTATTTTTTTTTTAAAAAAAATTAAAAGACATAAATGCCTCTAATGGAATGTTTCTCCATCGAATCTAAATTCGATTGTTAAACCACTAGTTTAGAATTTCTTAAATCATCGATATAAAATAAAAGACATTGTTTCTTAACTGAGTTAGACAAATTAACTATAAAAAATTAAAAGAAATAAATGTCCCTGGTGCAATCTCACTGTACAATTAAATCTGAATTCAACTAATATAAATTAATCGACCAATGAAAGTGAGCAACATAATGTAAATAAAATGGACTAACTAAGCCCACGAAATTTCTCTTTCCATTCAAGAGGTTTAGTTGTTCTCCTTGTTAGTACGTCATTTTCCTTCATAAATAATTGTGTCCGCTATCTAGCGTGGCTTAAGGGCAAGGATCTTACACATTGAGAACCTTTTAGCTGCCTTCCGGATCTCTTTCCGCATCCGCACCATAAGTTGCACCTACTTCCATCCATGTGACTGACATCTATATTTGCATTACATTCCTTGCCCATATCACCTGTGAAAGAATCACACATGTATAGCAGCTACTTGGTCTCCTTTCCTTCTCCTTATGAATGAATTCAACTAATATTGCAGCACCTATCATGTCATACACGTCTACGTACGTACTCACTAGCTCTTAAGCCACAAGTGGTCGTCTCCTTCCAATTTATATATTTGCTTGCACTCGTGCTCAAGAACGCGGTGGGAGACCTAGCTT
Source organism: Narthecium ossifragum (assembly GCA_963920575.1). Taxonomy (NCBI): domain Eukaryota; kingdom Viridiplantae; phylum Streptophyta; class Magnoliopsida; order Dioscoreales; family Nartheciaceae; genus Narthecium; species Narthecium ossifragum. The sequence goes on from OY986966.1 coordinate 23,785,830, forward strand.
TTGATTTTGTTAGACTTTGGTACTGGCATGGTCTTTTGACTACCGAGTCCTCTGTCCAAATCCCCGTGACAAGCATTTAACCTTAGTTGATCAAAGATTTCAACATCAACTAGCTAGCTAGTAGCTACTGCTCTTAATTGGGTGGCGACACGACACAAGCCAAAAAGAAGCAAGAATGCGCGCATCAAGACAATAATAGGTTGTGCTATATATATTACTTGGATCAAGAGCCCCCCGTTTAAGGAACGGGGTTAAGGTAAACAAACCCCCCACCCCTCACCCACACACACACACACACACCCCCCCCCCCCCCACACCCCCCCCACACAACCCAAACCTCTTTCTTATCCCAAAACACGCTTTCGTTTTGTTAGGGGGGGATAACCCCACTTTATCCTCATTTTTGACCTAAACACTAAAAGTAATTATTACGGGGTTATTCACATTCCACCTACCACAATCACTCTACTTTTTCTTACCCCCATTCCTTAACCCCACTTTTTCTAACCCCATCTAACCCTATCCCCTCTTAACCTCACTTTTTCTAACCCCATACCAAACGGGGGAGTTTTTGGGGTTAAGCCCAAAAATTGGGTTAAACTTCTCTCTCATTTACACTTATAAAATATATTCTAATATTATTTTGATGATGTTAATATATAAAGAATGATAAAATAATATATTTTTTACATGATGCGGACCAATCATGGTATAACACGTTGCATGTGAGACCCACATATATTAATATTTTATTATAATAATATGTTATTGATGTTATTTAATACACTACACATAACAAACTTTTTTTACGCCCTTAGACTTTTTTATGCGCTTCTAAAAATACATGTAAATATTTTTATGATGGTATAAAAATGTTTGCGTGCGTAGTAACATTTTTTGTGCGTGTTTGTTTTTCTACGTGCAAATCTTTTTGTGAGCCCAAAAACATTTTTATATGCGTTTTTATGAACGTATAAAAACTTGGCCGAACAACACTTTGGTACCATATAGTTTTCAGGATTTGCAGTTTAGTACCATCATCTTTTAAAATCACGTAAAAATACATCTAACTTTCAAAACTATTCAGTTTAGTGCCACCGTCCTAACGTCGTTACTAAGTCGACGGTAAACCAGTCAATTTTATCAATTTTGACTTTTTTTTCGGTTTTCTCGGAATTTGCTGACGTGAGAAAAGAGAGATTCATCAATTTTGGCTTTTTTTATTATTATTTTGACCAGCTTGGATGAATTTGCTGACGTGATCATCCACCGTCCCTCCCCCCCACCTCCTCCACCGTCCCTCCCCCCCACCCCCACCGCCGCTCCGACCCCCACTGGTTAGCCCTCCTCACCACCGCCAACCTCTCCCCGGATGGCAACCTCCACCTCCATCTCCTCCGCCACCTCGGCTCCGGCCACCTCGCCCGCGTCTTCCATTGCCACCTCCGAGGCTTGGAGCACCCGACCTTGGACTTCGCGCTCAAGGTCACAGTGGGCGGCGAGGTTGAGTTGATATTGCTGCCGATGCTAGCGCAACCGCCGGAGCTCGGGTCACAGTGGCCGGCGAGGTTGAGTTGTGGGGTTTGGTTGTTGCCGAAGGTGACGAAGAAGGCGAGGTTGATGTAGTTGTAGAGGCCGGAGGAGCATGTGTCGGCGAGGGTGCCCTCGTTGCCGTTGTGGCCCCAATAGTCGGCGATGTCGTCGGACGAGGGAGGCGAGGTAGTCGGACGCCGTCGAGAGAGAGAGAACATGGGAGATGCACGCCACCCTTTCTCCTCCCTCCTTCCTCCTTCCTCTGTTTCTTCCTCCTTCCTCCTCTGTTTTTTCCTCCTTCCTCCGCTGGAATCGTCGTTGGCGTCGACATCCTCGTCGGCATCCTCCGAGCTCATGGCCATGGCGAGCTTGGTGCCGATGGCGGCCAGGCCGTGCATGTCGGCGCTCTGGCTGGTGGGTGCTCTTGAACACCTTCATGTAGTATTCGTACTCGATGGCCTGGTGGGTGCTCTTCGCGGCGCGGCAGGCTTCCTCGAGGCTCACCTTGCTCTTGCACGTGCCCCCGGAGGGCGGCGGGGTGAGCGACGCTTACACCGTGCAGCTTACACCGTCCTCTTCCCCCAAAGCAAAACCCCCAGTCGAGCTGTCGCGCCCCGACCCGCAGGGTGCAACCGGGCCGGGGACGCGAGTGAAAAAGACCTACAACTACAGCCTCAACTGGCGGAAACAATTGAGACTACGGCCAGCTGGCGGAAACAGCTGCCAACAGTCACAAGCGGAAGCAAAGGTACTAAACAACAGCTATTAACAATTATTACAAAACAGTAATAACAGAGTTAACAGGGTTCTAGTACAACAAGCTACAAGGGATCAACAGTCCCCAAAAAGAAGCTACACTACCCACCGGGGTCTCCGCGAACGCACAAACGAACCCATCCTGACCCTCAGACATGGTCAGGGTCCGGCACGCTGTCACGAGACGACCGAGGAGGTAACACAGGAACAGAGCGGCCACCTGCACCTGCAACAACACAGTCCAGGTAGGCATGAGCAACATCTCAGCAGGGTCCTACTCTACCACCTCGCTAAGAAGGCAAAACCCAAACGAACCAACCCTGAGGCCAAGTACTGAGGCTTGCCAAGGACCCCATAAATCCCGTCACTAACCCGAAGGATTCCTGTCCCAAGTACGCCCCTCCGACAACCACTGCTCAGGGGTGGGCAACTCCGACAATTCCTGACACAGGGTGGACATGACGCTACCGGTAGGACACCCTTCCCCAAGCGGGATCTCCACACTTGGCGGAACGACCGAGGTTAAGACTACCATCTCTCAGTACTCCAAGCCACAGAGCCAACAGGACCCCTAACTCCTGACCCAAGACTAAGCCTAGCCAGGGAGTCCATCGATCCCATCGATGTCCTTCCCCCCCCCCCCCCAGGGTTCCCGTCCAACCTACGTCCCTCCGATAACCACTGCTCAAGGACTGGGCTACCTCCGACGGTCCTTGACACAGGGTGGGTCGGACGATACTTGTAGGACACCCTTACAGGGGTAACGACATCCCACGCTTAGTCCTAGATCACCGGAGTCCACGGGTCAACCCCACCCAGTCCAACCTAGCATGTCTAATGCACAGGAGCAGGGCAGGAAATAAATAAAGCGGTAACATGCAACACAGCAAGGGCACACTGTTCTGCCCCGACCCGCGAAAGCCCAACCGGGCCGGGCGACGCGAACCGGAACCTAACCAACGCGGAAAAAGAACGACGAGGGTTCCCTCTAACCTATTGGTCTCCCTAGCAATTCACCAAAACACCCTCAAGAAAACCCGAAATGAACACAGTAGGTATAACCCTACCTAGCTGCGCTTTCCTCGGCTGATTCCCCGCGAGTTGATCACCAACAAGCCTCTAAAACCACTTCAGGGATCTTCCTCTCGTTGTCACGAATCCAACGAGCCAAAGAACACCCAATTTGATGGTCGGAGGAGGGAGAACGGAGGTGAGGAAGGTGGCTGCCCGAAACAGGGGAAAAACAGAACTTCGGGAGAGAAGAAGGAAGGAAGAAGAAAGAGAGGAGAAGGAGGAAGAGGAGGGGAAGAAAGGAGGGGAAAGGGGGAGGGGAAAGCCGGGAAAGAGGGGAAAAAGTTGGGGGAGGGGAGGAGAAAGTCCCCCCCCCCCTCTGACAGGGGAGAACGACGGCCGTCGGTGGCCGTCCTCGCGAAGCAGAAAACCAACCGACCTATGAATGATCGATCCTTCCTCAAGGGAGGATCGATCCTTCATGCCGATTCACAAGGCTTTCTGGCACGCAGAGGATCGATCCCCGGCCCGGTTGGGCTTTCGCGGGTCGGGGCGCGACACACACCTTCGGCCCATTTATTCTAAACACTCCCGAGGATCATGACTTCCTTCGGTTCACCATAAAGCGATAAAAGGGCATAACCCATGGCCCAGTTACACTAAGCATTCCCGAGGGTTCATTACTCCCTCGGTTAACCACAAAGCGGTAAACATTCAAGCATGATGTAAAACATGATAAGCTCCAAGGGCAAAACCGTCAAAACTCACTTACATGCGAAGCCCCGCGGGCAAAATTCATGAAAACCCTCGCTGCGACTAAAGGATCGATCCTCACCAAGGGAAGGATCGATCACTTAAGTAACAGTGAGCTTCCCTCACTGTCGAGACAAAAGGATCGATCCTTCCTCCTAGGAAGATCGATCTTTCTCGAGACAGAGGGCGCCCTTCCAGTCGTACCAAGGAAGATCGATCCTTCCTCCCAGGAAGATCGATCATTCTCGGGACGAAGGGTAACCATGCTTACCCAGGCCCCATGATCGATCTCCTCCCATAAGAAGATCGATCATGTGCTGGGCACAGCAAGCCAACACCAGAGGACCGATCCTTCCTCCCAGGAGGATCGATCCTGATGGGTTCCGGCGTGCTTCCGGCCGGAAGAGCCGCCGGAAGACACAACCAAACCTCACCAAAGTTGGTGGGCTGGTAGATCTAATCAACACGAAGCTACTCATGGCTTCAAAACCGGAAACCAACAACTCCACAAGGAGATCTATTGAAAACAAAACCCGGATTTAAACCCTCAAAGCAAGCCGGAGGTTTGAGTGAGATCCCTACCTCTTCAACGCAGCTTCGATCCTCAAGTCCTACCCCAGGATCTTCCTCGCCTTGCCACGAACCCAACGAGTCTTCAAGCTCCAGGAGAGGTGGCCGGAGGAGGAAGAACGGCGAGCGGAAGCTCTCAGCCGTAACAGGGGAAAAACAGAGCCGGGAGGAAGAAGAGGGAAGAAGAGAAAGAAAGGAAGGGGGAGGAGAAGGGGGTAAGCCCGGGGGAAAGCCGGTGAAGGCGGGGAAAAGCTAGGGGAGGGGAGGGAAAGTCTTCCCTCCCCTGACAGGGGAAGCGACGGCCACTGCGGTGGCCGTCCTTCGAAAGCCACCGACAGAGACTTCCAGGCACATGCATGATCGATCCTCCACGACCAAAGGATCGATCCTCCCTGCCCAGGAGTGCAAACTTGGGCTGGAAAACGGGCCCAAGCCCAGAATTCCCAAACTAGGTCCCACCTAACCTTTCTAACAAACACAACCATCAAGCAAGGCCTGTGTGTGCACACCCAGTGTGAAACGACCGCCAAGGCGCAATTTTCCAAATTGCCCTTGGGTTCAACGACAAAGCCAAAGGGATAGAGGGACGGGTCCTCACACGAGCTCTCATCCATTCGAAGAGGACGGATCCGTGCTTCCCCACGGAGATCGTCGACCTCTGCGAGGGGATCTACGGCACCGGCGGCTGCGACGTTTACACCGTGCAGCTCGTCGTCGACGGACGTGATGAGTGCTCTCTCTCTCCCTCCCGTATCTCTCTCTCTCTCACTTCCCACGTCAGCAAACAAGTCAAAATTGATGAAAACCGGTCAAAATTGAGCATAGTTACTGGTTTGCCGTTAAAATGTAGTAACGTCGGATGAATGGGTTTATACTGCACTATTATATAACTTGGAGCATTTTTTGATAATTTTGAAAGAGTAGTGATTCGGGTCCTCACAAAAGTGGGAGGACTCGATCCTTCTTCACCCTCTCTCCCGGTCTCCCCTCTCTCTCCCGGTCTCCTCCTCTCTCTCTCTATCTATCTATATATATAATATATATATATATATATATATATATATAATATATATATATATATATATATATATATATATATGTTATACATATATACATATAAATATTTATATATTCATATATATGGATCATTATTCATTTTGAAACTACGTGGTATTAAACTGTAAAACTTAGAAACTACATGGTATCGAACTGCTTTTTGGCCTAAAAACTTTTGCTTACGCATAATATTTTTTTTATATGCGTAATGTATTAAATAATATTATTCATATGTTATTTTAATAAAATATTAATATAAGTGGGTCCACATGCCACATGTTATATCATGATTAGTCTATATCATGCAAAAAATATTTTATTTTATATTATTTTAATAATAAATATTAAAATACTATTATTATATAATATAAGTGGGTCCGTATGGGAATGCATTGATGCAATATTATATATTTTATACACTTTACGTACAAACATTTTAATTAACTTAATAATTAATTTAAATATTATAATCTTAACCCACTAGGTTACCTATTATTATAATATTATATATTTTATACACTTTATAATTTTTACCCTTATCCCAAGCTTAACCCACTGACTTACCCATGCTTCTAAGCCAAACGCCAAAATTGGATTAAGTTTACCCTATTTTTTTTCCCATTTATTTACCCCTAACCCTTATTCATTTTAACCCCGAACCAAAAAGGACTGAGAGTTGAACCAGTACTGTAGCTAGGCCCTATATATGTATAGCCTGTGTAAGAGGATCGATGCATGAGTCGTTGAAAAAAAGGCTACAACGTTATATATGTAGCTTCACTAATCTTGTGATCAGTCTCCCACGTACTCGTGCAAAGTTATATATAGCCACCATTATTCCAGCATGACCAGAAAAGGATGCTGTTCTATCTTATATAGTAACGCAGATATTATGTGATCTAATATAAACAAAAACCAATAGGAGGGGCATGTGCAGCTTAATTAATCATGTAAGCTTGGAAGAAGGGGCTGTCGGGCTGCGACTACGTGCGTCGCCCACCGCGCAATGCTGCTTTGTCGCACGAGCCATGCGCCGGTCGTCGTCGTTGTTGGCTCACACCAACACAGCACACCCCGAACAGTACTTCTTGTTGAGGAGATGGCCAACATTCGCATCAATGGAGGGCTCCACCATCCCCTTTCCTTTGTCCCCCACACACACGCACGCAGACAAACTCACCCTCACTCTCCTACAAACATCAGTACTTGGCCCTTCGTCGTGTGATTAGTAGCATGAATCTACCTTAAGGGTAGACAATAAAGGAGGATTAAAGGCCTGTGTTGGTGGCACAGTACTATGTAGCATTGGGATGGGTGGACATGTTAGCTTGGCTAAGGGCTGCCCCGAGATTAGAGGTGGTTATAGTTAATGTTGGCAACAGTGGCTAACATTGTCAATTCAAGAGTTTGGAATTATGAGACTAGTGTTCGCTTTAGCTTCTTCGAAGTTTCGGTTTTGATCCGAGCAAAAATCCGATACGCTTTGTTAATTAGTTCGAGTGGTTTCGGATTTTGTTTAATTTGGTGGTCTCAGATCTAGCTAGCAAGTTTCGGGATCAGCAGGCGCTAGAACAAGATATATTTTGCAATTTCAGATCAGGATTCTATCTCTCGTACTTTCATTGCTCTCCATGTATTCACTAACTCAAAAGTTTGATAGCATATAAATCTACGTCGACGTCTATAAGTAGCTTGGACCCCCAAAGCATGGGTTTATTATTAATTAATAGGCCAGCCCAAACCTTTCGATGTAGGTTCTACATAGGCTTTCAAATATGGTTCAACCTCACCCATGCAGATTAATTAATAGGCTACCCCTAACCTTTCAATGTAGGACTGACATACCACTCAAGCTCCTCAGGGAGAAGCTTGCAGCGTTGTGGTGTATCACGGATAGCTTCAAGGTGATTGATATGACTAGGGGAGTCCTAATGTTTCAGCTCTCAAACGAGATAGACTTCCAACATGTCCTAACTATGGGGCCGTGGTCGGTCGATGGGAGGATGTTGTCTCTCTTAAGGTGGCGAGAAGACTTCTGTTCGGTACCTGAGGATTTTACTAAGACCCCAGTGTGGCTCTGATTGCCGAATCTTCCTGTGAAACTATTTGGCAGGGAGGCTTTTATGAGGATTCTCCTCTATAGGCTTGCCGCTGCAAGTGGATCTAGTGACTGAGGATGCAGAGAGAGGCCGCTATGCTCGAGTGTGTGTCGAGATGGACATAACCTGTATGGTTAAGCTTGGGGTTCCGGTGACAACTAGGTGCGACACCAAGCTGGTGGAGTTCATCTTCGAGAACGTGAGGATTTGCGAGTTTTGTGCTATGATAGGTCATGGGGCTGGCTCGTGTAGGTGGAGAATAGAGGCGAAGGAGAAGGAAGACAGGGAGAGGGTCGAGAGGAAGGAGGGCGCACCTGAAGAGGCGTCGGTGGGGGCCGCAATGGAGGAGGATGTACCACCGGGGTTCGAGAAAGTGGGGAAGTGTCATACCCCGACCCAGCAAAAACCCATCCGGTCCTAGGTATGAGGGTCCTAAACTCTAAAAAAAAATCAAACGGCGAAAGTCTCCTTTATATTTCCTCAATTTGAACCCTGTGCAATTACAATTTTTTTTACGACAAATTAAAACAATGATTCTAACAATAACACAATTCTACAATCATGATTTCACTAACTGGTACAAGTTCTGATTCAGCATTTATTTATCCAACAATTTCACCAACCATAAATACATAATTTAATACAGATAATCAAATCACCGAAGATGGAAATTATACATTTAATATAATTGTAAATGTACAACTGTTAACAGAAAAGGGTGAACCCCAGGGTCCTCAAGCACTCCTCGAAACTCCAAGTCCGCGATCACCTCGTGAACGTCGCGCCATTATCTAGAAGACCACATGAAAAGAAGGAACTGCATCAACCTGCATCGCCGATGCAGCCTGGATATAAGTGAGCAACAAAGCTCAGTAGGGTTCTACTCTACATCACAGAAAAGAAAGGGAAAATCAAAGGTATCTCTCTCTTGCCTAAGCACAAGGTATGTCAATGGGTCCCATAACCCTATCGATTCTCCTAAGAGCTCCTCATCATGTACCTCTCTCCCTTCCTTGTGATCAAGAGACTCCCTTCCTTGTTATCAGGAGACTTAACCAAAAGGTCACAAGTGGGATCACCCTTACCCTCTACAGGACCAACACACTACAAGGGAGAAACACTAGCCAGAGACATCGACCATCCTTAACGCTTAGACCTGGAAAGCCGACACAACCTCTAAATCTCACAGAGTATAATATGATATTCCAGTTCAACTATTTAACGATCTTCAAAAAACAATAGATTCAATAATACAATCATATCCTAAACCTTGCTACCCAGCCTTGGTCCTAGAGTTAAATCCAAGCCGTCCGAACCCTCGGATCGACGAAACCCCTATTCACCACGTCTTAACCTTATGGTTCTAATGCAATCAAATGCATGCAATGCTCAGGCACATAGGTACAGAAATAGGAGCATGCAACAATATGCCGAAACAACACACGGGCTAGGCGAAGCATCAAGCTTGCCGGAGGGTAAGCATAGCATGGGTCTACAACAAGCTAGAAGTCTAACATTAAACAAAAATAAGGGCTCAACGGCCCACAAGCCTTTACAAGACTAAACAATCAAACAAACGTGCCTCTACAAGGCCAACACCTCAATTATACAATTCAACACTACAACGACACACCAGGCCGTTATCAAGCAACTACACATTTATAATCTAAATTTCGGCATTACAACGACATGCACGGCCGTCACCCGAAATTCTACAACGGGGTAGACCCCCGGTCACACAAATAACAATAACAAGAAGTTAAGCATACTAACACAAGTGGCACACCAGCGATCCGCTCAATTATCTAAACATCCCAAGGGGGCATGACTCCATTGATTCAACCATGAGCCCCACACGGGCTTAGATATACATATATGTATATAACACATATATAAATAGCATTCTAATAAATCACATGGATACTAAGCATATTTCACAATCAATTGCTAATTAAGTTAGAAGATTAGCAACTTAAATAAACGTGTCGAAATCAAGGGATTAATCTCCCAAAACTTATCAAATCACACATGTATCTACTATATACTGCTAAGAACATCAATTCAGGGTATTAGATGAATTAAACATGTTATAATTGGCTAATTATGCCTTAATTATATATAATCGACAAGATAAGGGTATAACCTAGGTTTCACTATATCCGTCCAATTAACATGAAACTTAGCATGCATGTTCAATAATGGTTTTTAGGACGCGTACCCAAAATCCAATTCAAACGGACGAATGAAAAGAGATGAAAACCACGTATTTCGGTCTTCGCCCAAAAGCGGTAAAAGAGGCGATGAAATCTTGTCGATTCGACGTCCAAACGACGTAAAAACTGAAATGGATCCAATTGATGTCTAATTTTCAATTAATTAGCTAACTAATTTCACAAATCCAGTTTCTTAGCAGTTCCGTAGACAATTCACAAAAATTAGTATATAAATCCAAAAATTATGAAACAAGCGGCAATTGGAAGTAGATTCAAGGATTTACAACTCTCATGCTGATGCTCAGACGAGATCATTAATGTACGAGCCGGGATATGAGCTTGAACAGCTCAGTCCGGGTGAAAACAGGGTTTCGATGGAAATCCGAGAAAATCTTACATAAATCCGGCTTAAAATCGAAATCAATTCACATGAGAGGTAAATCAGATACTAAGCAAGCTCTGAGGAACTAATTAGCACAAAGAAATCCACAGATTTATCAACCAAACACTAACTTTTGCTTAAACGAAAGTTTAAGGTAGAAACCCTACCTTAAACGCTAATCCAGTCTTCAATCCTTGCTAATCCGCCGTCCTCCATCGCCTTCGTCGTCTCCAACTCACCGGAGATCCGCTGGATTCCTCCTACAACCGTAGCCGCTGCCGAAGAAGAAGGAGAAGAGCTGCCGCGGGAGAGAGAAAGGGAAGGAAGGAGAAGGGAGAAGGGGGACCTCGTCGTGGAACGCCTCCAAGCTCGCCGGGAGGCCGCCGAAAGTCTCTCTCACGCGCGACGCCGTCGGACGGGGAAGGGATCGCGGGAACAGGGGAACGAGGAAGAGGAGAAGAAGAGAAGGGGATCGGGTGGAGGAAAGAAAGAAAAGGGGAGAGAGAGGAAAAGACGATTTATACTAAAGCTGGGATTTAATCTCGACCGTCTGTTTCGATCGTTCCTGATCGATAAGCACCCCTAAGGTTCTAATCAATCACATACATCAATCCAATGCAATGTGTACACTATGTGGCTGTGACATCGACCAACAAGGTGCAATTTTACCAAATTTCCCTTGGGTAAAAAAAACAACGATGTGATCGACCGATCACACCCGACGCTGAACAAGACCAACCAAACCCACGGATCCAACCCACGCGGTCAAACCATGTATAGAGGGACGGGTCCTCACAGGAAGAGTCATGGGTCAACACCTCTTACTCCGACAAGGGTCATAGCGGCGGCGGTGGGAGCTATTACTCCGGCGTTGGTGGCTGTGGCCGCCGAGGGTTGGCATGTGGTCTGGTGATCTCGGGAGGCCATGCTAGATGCCAGCTGGAAGGGGGAAAAGCTCTGGGCAAGTGCAAAGGAGGTCAGGTTGTGAGGACCTGTCCCTCTATTCCTGTAGCTCGTTGTTGACCACAAGGGCAATTTGGTAAATTGCGCCTTGTTGGTTAGTTTCACACCCTCGTGTGCACACATCGGCCTTGTTTTGGTGTTTGTGTTTGAATAGGATGGTTAGGTAGACCCGGGATCGGAAGATCTCAGCTCGGGCGCGCGGAAGCCTGGCTGGCGGCCCATGAGCGACCGATCGCTCCTTGGAGCGATCGATCGCTATTGTGCCGAGTCGGTGGGTTATCCTTCGAGCCGACGGCAGTCGTCGTGGCCGTCGCTCTCCCCTGTCAGAAGGGGAGGACTTTCCCTCCCCTCCTCTCCCTTTTCCCCGGCCTTCCCGGCTTTCCCCTACCTTTCCTTCCTCTTTTCTTCCTCTCCTTCTCCTTCTTCTTCTTCCTTCCTTCTCTTCTTACTGCGGAAGCTCTGTTCTTCCCCTATTTTCCGGCAGCTCCTTCTCCTCCACCGTTCTCCCTCCTCCGGCCATCGTTTTGGGAGATTGAAGGCTCGTTGGAACTGTGGCGGCGTGAGGAAGATTCCTGGCGTAGCTTGGAGCTTGGTTAGCGAGGAATCAGCCGAGGATTAGAGTTGCCGGTAGGTTTCTACTTACTGATGTTGTTTAGTGGGTTTCTCTTAATCTAGCCGTTTGATCTGGTTTATCTTTATGTTGTTAGATGCATCTTGCCTAGTAGATTTTCTGGTATAAGTTTCATGATCTTTGGTTGAGATTTTAGTAGGATTTATGCATGATTAATCTCGGATTTTCCGGTTTTTGCTGTTCTTGAAGAACAGCCGGCTTGCGTTGAGTTTTCCGGCCAGTACGTGCATTTTCTTGGGTTGTGATGAACATAAGAGTTGTAGATCTCTAAGTTATCTCTCAAACCCAATTGATTTCACAGTTTTCTGATGTTCCTACAATTTTTTATGAATTTATCACTGGAGGGCTGCGTTGCAGCAAGTACTTGGTAAGTTAGTTTTATTAGCTGTTTTGATTAGTGTTTTCCCGTTAATCTCGCCGTTGGATGTTTCTGGACTTTGGATATATTGATCCCGGCATATAGATCTACTGGCGTCTAAGTTGGATCTCGAATCCGACGTCGTTTGGATGTCAGATCGAAGGGGCCAACTAGGTGCTAGGTAGAGAATGTTTGGTGTTTTAGATATAATATTATATGTTCGGATTATAATATTATATTTTTACTGTTCATCAACGGTTTCGGGGTTGCATCCATGTTGCAGGAGTCCGCGATTGACGGTCGTGGCACCGTCGTAATGCCGGGACCCGCTGTGGATTGGCTAGCAGCGGTTGGTAGTACCGCTGCAGCGATCCAGTTGACTTGTATGCTAGTTGTATTAAACTGTTGTTGTTACCGCTTTGTGGTTGAACCGGGAGTGTGATGACTCCCGGGATTGTGTAGAATAAATGGGCCATGGGTTATGCCCTTGATCCTTTATCGCTTTGTGGTTAACCGGGGGAGTCATGAACCCTCGGGAATGCTTAGTATAAATGGGTCATGGGTTATGCCCTTGATCCTTTATCGCTTTGTGATTAACCGAAGGAGTCATGGACCTCGGGAATGTTTAGTATAAACGGGCTGTAAGTATGCCCTTTGATTGTTGCTTGTTTATACTGTTGCATGCATTGTTGATAGTGTTGTTAGTCTGCTGTTTGAGGTAGTGTTAGCTCTATTGCCTGGAGTGCTGAGAGTTGGTTGTCATAACCACGGTTGTTCCGCCAAGTGTGGAGGTCTCGCTTGGAGAAGGGTGCCCTACTGGTATCGTCATGTCCACCCTGTGTCAGGAATGTCGGAAAGTGTCCACCCTAGGCAGTGGCTGTCGGAGGGACGTACTTTGGACAGGTACCCTTCGGGTTATTGACGGGATTTATGGGGTCATTGGCAGGCCTCAGTACTTGGCACAGAGTTAGTTTAGTTACAGTTTCCCCTTCCTTGTGTGTGACGTAGAGTAGAACCCTACTGAGCTTAGTGCTCACTCCTACCCGGGTGGCGTTTGCAGGTACATATACAAGCTCTCCTGCAGTGGGCCCCAGTTGCTCGTCCTGCGGTGGCGCGTCGACGTCAGGGCATGTTTGAGGGCCAGGATGGTTTCTGCTGTGCTTTTTCAGGAGACTACTGATAATGTAACTTTTTAAGTTTTATAATATCTTTTGTACTTGAGGACTGGTCTATGTAAATCTTAATGTAACTCTGTTGTATGTACAGTTTTGTAATACTAGTAGTTACATTTACTTCTGTCCTCTTACTGCTGTTGTAACTGTTTCCGCAAGTTGTTGTTAGTAGATGTAGGAACCCCCCCTTGTGTCCCGGTCCGGGATGGGTTTTCTGGGCCGGGACGTGACACAGGTGGTGTCAGCTGATGGGACACGGCCACATGGCGCGGTTTGGCAGGCGAAGAAGCTGTTGCCTGGGCTGCGAACAGGACAAGCGCCGACAGAGGAACGGTGAGGACCACACCACGGGGAGAGGACTGCTGATGGCGGCGCTAGGGCATCGGCTAGGATATGGGATGAGATCACGGAGGTGGGATATGTATCTAAGGATTTGGAACCCCCAGGAGGAGATAAAGTGGTGGAGCTCGCCCTAGTCCAGGCTGTCCCCCATATAAGTAATAACTTACTGGGGCCCAATAACAAGGCCCATGGCACTGATGGTTTGCCTAAACCCATGCCCAAGCCCGCGGGGAAGAATTCATATGTTAATAGGTTCCATGCCTTGGTTGAGCCCGTCGCAGAGGAGAGTAGACCCATGAACTCCATCGCCGATCAATCCAAGAATATGGAGCTTGACCATGAGCATGACGAGGCTTTTCAAAAACTTGTTCTCGCCATGGGATCTGAGACACCTATCCATGGCTCGACAATGGAGGAGGAAGATGAAACTTCTCTCCACGAAGCTCCCAGGGAGGAGGCAGACACTATGGAGGCAGAGGAAATGGATGTGGTTGTTGCTACCCCAAGGATGGCGAAGGAAACATACAATGATGTGCAATGGAAAAGGTTATCCATTGTGACTCCGGCCAAGCACCTGGAAGCCAATACAGTGATTAAATGACGGTGATATACTGGAATTGTCATGGTGCGGGCCCTGAGCGTGTGGTATGCATCTTCTACCGGCTAACAGGAGAGCATGCTCTATCTATGCTAGTGTTGGATGATGTCTTGATCTAGGAGGACAAGTTGGCTTGGTTGTAATAGAAAATAAGCAATCTGTGGGGTTACTATCTTCTCCTTGCAGTAGGCAAGCATCGAGGAATCTTGGCCGTGTGGAAGTTGGAGAGTAGGCGTGCTTCTTTCACTCACTGGTCGGCACATGCCATTCATGGGATTTTCTCCTCTCCGATGAAGGGGCATGTTATGATCTCTGCTGTTTATGGGTCTACCCGCTACCGTGATAGACAAGAACTTTGGGAGGCGCTCTCGAGAGCGGAAACAGTGGACATCCCTCACCTCATTGTAGGCGACTTCAACGCAATTCTCACAGCGGAGTAAAAACTTGGCGGTCAACCTTTCACCTTTGGAATAGCCGAGCGTGATTTTCTATCTTTCATTTGTGCTAACTGTTTAATGGAGGTAGAGTTTACAAGCAGCAAGTACACCTGGTCTAATAGGCAGGAGGGCCGGCCGCGTATCCTGGAGCGACTAGATAGGGATTTGTGTAACCGTGGCTGGAAGGAGTTATTCCCTGAGGCGTTTATCAAGCATCTCTCTCGAGTTGGCTCGGACCATGCGCCTTTGCTTCTATGTTTACATAAGGCGCCGAGGAAGAAAGGCCCCTCCACCTTCCACTTGGAACATAGCTGGATGAAGATCACGGAGTTCAAGAATGTCGTCCTGCGTGCCTGGAGATTCCCCTGTGAAGGGTCCAACCAATTTTGCTTCACTATGCGGTTGAAGGTCATTAAATGAGTAGTCAAAGGATATCGAAGGCTAAAGTCCTGGGATGTTTTTGGACCAGGCAAACACATTGAAAGCATTATGGCTAAGCTGTATAGCATAGAGGATAGAGGGGAACTTGCGGAGGCTGATGCCGATTACCTTGAAGATTTTGAGAGCCAGTGGGACAAGCTGATCAACATGCAAGAGCAGAGGGTTCGTCAGAGGGTCCGACATGAATGGGTCCAAGCCAGGGACCGTAATTTCATCTTTTACCATCAGTTGGTCTCGTGCAGGGGACACAAATCCAAGGTACTAGAGCTGGTTGGAGACAAAGGGACTATCGCTACTGACCAGGAGGAGGGCATGGGCCACATCCTTCAAGACCATTATAGTAAGATATGGGATGATGGAGGACCAGTCTTGGAGGAGTGTTTCCAGAATTGCCAAAGCTTGGAGATCAGTGGAAGGATCTTCTTGTAGGGTCTGTTTGGCAGCCTTGGATCCGCTGGGATCCAAGGGATGGGGGGGATGCGTGGATCCCGTGGACGGGATCCGCGCGTTTGGATCGGCGTCGGATCCCGAGCGGGCGCTGTTTTTGGAATCCCAGATCCCGCAGATTTCGGATCCGCCCCTTGGCCAAACAGGCCCGTAGTTGACGTCACAGAGGAGGAGGTTCGGGACGCAGTCTTCAACCTTGGCAGGAACAAATGTCCTGGCCCTGATGGTATCCCGACAGAGTTCTACATCTTGTTATGGGATATTGTTGGTAGTGACTTCATCAAGATAGTGCAAAATTTCTTTCGTCATGCAAGGCTTCCCCCGATGTGGCATGAGATGCGAGGACCTGTCCCTCTATTCCTGTAGCTCATTGCTGACCACAAGGGCAATTTGGTAAATTGCATATTGTCGGTTTGTTTCACACCCGCGAGTGCACACACCGGCCTTGTTTTGGTGTATGTGTTTGATTAGAATGGCTAGATGGACCCGGGATCGGAAGATCCGAGCTTGGATTGGTGTTTAGCCCAAGTTTGTCTTTCTGGGCAAGAAGATCGATCTTTCTTGCTAAGAAGATCGATCTTCCTTGTTAAGGGGATCGATCTTCTTTGGGAAGAGATCGATCCCTTTGTGCCAAAAAGTCATGGCAGTGACTCTTGAGAGGACATCCGACGACCAGACATCCGCCGTTGGTCGTCGCTGTCCTCTGCCAGAGTCTCCTCTCCTCCCCCTTTTCCCCTCCTTCCCCGGCTTTCCCCTTCTCCTTCTCTTCTTCTTCTTCCTCTTCTCCTTCTCTTCTTCTTCCTTCTTCTTTCTTCTTCTTCCGCGGTTCTGTTTTTCCCCTGTTTCCGGCGAGCTTCTTCTCCACCGTTCTCCCTCCTCCGGCCACCGTTTTGAGCGTTTGAAGGCTCGTTGGAATCGTGGCGACATGAGGAAGATCGCTGGTGTGGTTTGGAACCTTGTTGGTGATTGGTTTGCGGGGGATCAACCAAGGATTGCGTTTCCGGTAGGTTTCTACCTACCTGAGTTAGTTTAATGGGTTTCTCTTAATCTAGCCATTAGATCTTCCTGTATTTGTGTTGTTGGATGCATGTTGCTTAATATAATTTCTGGTTTAAGTTTCATGAACTTTGGTTGAGATTTTAGTAGGATTTATGCATATTTAATCTCAGATTTTCCGGTTTCTGCTGTTCTTGAAGAACAGCCGACTTGCGGTGAGTTTTCTGACCAGTACGTGCATGTTCTTCGGTTGTGATGAACATAAGAGTTGTCGCTCTTTGAATCTACTCTCCAACCCAACTGATTTCATAATGTGCTGATTTTCCTACGATTTGTTATGAATTTATTACTAGAGGGCTGCGTTGCAGCAAGTAATTGATAAGTTAGTTTGATTAGCGGTTTTGATTAGTGATTTCTGGTTAATCTAGCCGTTGGATGTTTCTGGATTTTGGATATGTTGATCCCGGCATATAGATATACTGGAGTCTAAGTTGGATCTTGAAGCCGACGTCGTTTGGATGTCGGATCAAAGGGGTCAACTAGCTCTGGGTAGAGAATGTTTTGGTGTTTTAAATATAATATTATTTGTTCGGATTATAATATTATATTTTACTGTTCATCGGTGGTTTTCGGGGTTGCTTCTCGTTGCAGAAGTCCACGGTTGACGGGCGTGGAACTGTCGTAATGCCGAGACCCGCTGCGGATTGGCTGGCAGCGGTTGGTAGTACCGCTGCGGCGATCCGGTTGACTTGCATGCATTGTTGATTGGGGTTTGTCCCTAGTACTCCAATATCTTTTGCTAAGAGGTGGATGTCGTTACCCCGACATGTGTCGTCATGTCCACCCTGTGTCAGGGATTGTCGGAGGTGGTCCGTCCTTGAACAGTGGTTGTTGAAAGGACGTATTTTGGACAGGAACCCTGGGGGTATCAATGGGATTTTATGGGCTCTATGGCAGGACTTAGCTTTTGATTTGGAGTCTAGGGGTCGTGTTAGCTCTGTTGCTTTGAGTGCTGAGAGTTGGTTGTCATAACCACGGTTGTTCAACTAAGTGTGGAGATCCCGCTTGGAGAGGGGTGTCCTACTGGTATCGTAATGTCCACCCTGCGTCAGGGATTGTCGGAGGTGGTCCATCCTTGAACAGTGGCTGTCGGAGGGACGTACTTGGGCATGTACCCTTCGGATTATTGACGGGATTTATGGGGTCCTTGGCAGGCCTCAGTACTTGGCACAGAGTTAGTTCAGTTGTTATTGCCTTCCTTATGTGTGTCGTAGAGTAGAACCCTGCTAAGCTTTTGCTCATTCCTACCTGGGCTGCGGTATTTGCAGGTGCAGGTACCAGCTCTTTTGCAGTGGCCCCCAGTTGTTCGTCCTGTGGCGGCACGACGACATCAGGTCATGCTTGAGGATCAAGAGGGCTTCTGCTGTGTTTTTCTGGAAACTTCTGATGACGTAACTTTTGAGGACTGATATATGTAATTTTTGATATAACTCTGATGTTAGATTTACTTCTGTCCTCTGATTGTTTGTTGTAACTGTTTTCGCCAGTTTGATGTTAGTAGATGTAGGAACCCCCCTCGTGTCCCGGTCCGGATGGGTTTTCTGGGCCGGGGCGCGACATGAGACCTTCATTTCCCTTGTTCCAAAATGCAAGCTCCCTAGGAAAGTGAAAGACTTTCGACCCATAAGCTTGTGTAATGTTGGTTATAAAGTGATTGCTAGTATCATGGTGAAGAGGCTCAAAGGACCATTGGGAGATTTAGTAAGTTTGTTGCGGTCAGCGTTCTCAGAGGGGAGATGCGTCTTTGGTAGTATAGATGCGGCACAAGAAGTTGTTCATTCTGTGGCGATAGCCCCGAAGACGAGGAACATGATGGTCCTTAAGATAGACCTTATGTCCGCTTACGACAGGGTTCAATGGTTCTTCCTCGAAGCCCTTCTTCGTCGGATTGAATTCCCGCATGTGTGGATCAACTGGGTAATGGCATGTGTCCGAGGAGGTATGTACTCTTTCATTATAAATGGTGAGGTTCATGGGAGGGTGCAGGCTAAACGCGGACTTCGTTAGGGGGATCCTCTTTCCCCATATCTCTTCCTGCTTGTACAGGAGGTTATGACACGCATACTGGATAGCCCGGGATACAGGATGGAGGGTATCAAATTCAGAGGATCGGATTTTTCCATATCTCATCTCCTATATGCAGATGATTGTCTGATTGTTTCTAGTGCCACTTGCCTTGAAGCCATAAGGTTGAGGCAAAAGCTCCTCTTGTTCCATGTGTTGAGTGGATTGGAAATGATAGAAGAGTTGCCATATGTGGGATACTGAAGGTACAATAAAAATATAATGGGTGTCAATATCTTGGAGCGCCATTGAGTGCCAGGAAGATTCGAGGTGTTGATTTCTCTCTGTTGTTGGATAAAATGGCTGCTAGAATTACTGGGTGGCAGGGGAGGAAGCTGTCTGAGGCGGGGCGCGTTACTCTCATCAAGTCAGTCCGACAAAGCATTTCGGTGCATGCCATGACATGTGCAACATTGCTAGTTGTTGTGATCAAAAGCTTGGAAAAGACATGCATGGATTTTGTATGGCAGGGTCGACGTACTGGTCTGAATGTGGTGGCTTGGCGCGAAGTCTGTCGACCTAAGGAGTGGAGCGGTCTTGGTGTTAAGGATCTCTCCATATGGCAAAGAGCTCTAAAGGTGAAGAGGGCATCTGTATTCCTCACTGACAAGCAGACTATCTGGACAAGGTTAGCAAGGGCAAAGTATGGAGTGCAGGGGAATCTTCCAATTTACAGAAACAAGCATACCTCCTCGAAGCATTGGCAGATGGTATGTGGTGCTATTGATGATCTACGTTTGGGTCTTCAATGGACCCCAGGTCGAAGGAGCAAGATCAGTATGCTCAAGGACCGGTGGATCTTGGATGATGCCATTATTAATAAACTGAGCTTGGTGAGCGTTGGGATGGACTAGATGCTTGTTGAGGACATGCAGACAGAGATGGGTTGAGATGAGGGGAGGCTAGCCTCATATTTTCATCCTGAAATTGCTAGGGCCATCACTAGTATGTCGTGTCCCATCGCCAGGTGGTGCCGGCTTGTCAGCACCAATTTTGTCTGGCAGTATGAGGAAGGGCTTGATGCCTTATCTCATGTTATGTAAATAACCATAGCTTTCGAGCTCAACTAATCAAAAAAATATGACTCAACCTCACCCAAGGGCAGACCCAGGATTTGAAGTCCGCCCGGACTGCCTTACTTGATTCCACAAAATTTAATAGCAATAAAATCTATTGTTTTGACAAAACACAAATTCCATTAAGGTTTCAAATAGTCTAACATTGACAAAGAAATATCATCATTTTGTTACAATAAATTATGAACAAATGCAATAACAAATGCTGGTATGGCAAATAGTCTAAAGATGAGCAAAATTAACAACTCAACCAATTTGATGACATAAATACTAGGAACTTGTCATAAGGTTAGGAACAAGCAATGTAGCATTACAATAGCTAAATAGGCTATGAAAAATTCAAAGCAGATATACATTTTGAAATACGAGATCATGATCATATTGCAGCCTAAACTTCCAAAAAACTTACTCCAACAACTAGATGGAATTATTCTTCAATTTTCATCTCCACATGTAAAGCTGGCAATGCTCATTCTGTGACATCGATGTGGATGGATAAAGGCAGGTTCATGCCATTGTTTCATGAGATATGATGTCTACTGGAATAGAAGAAATTGAGAAATGATGCTTCCTCACTCTGATCAGTCAGCTATGTAACTGAGAAAGGATGTAAGATAAATAAGTCAATTGTCAAATGAAAAATTTATTTGAATATAGATAACAATCCGAGGCATAGTATACAAACATAGGAACTTGTGAATAAATTAAAAAGCATAAGCTTACACTAGCGAAATTGCGCTCGACGGTTCTTTTGATAATAGAATTCATCAATTATCTTATCAGTGTCAATATCTTGAGCAAGCTCTCTTTCGATATAGATAACCATAGAATCTTTCAAAAAATCCTCATCCATTTTATTGCGAATAACAGTCTTAACTAGCTTCATAGTCGAAAATGCTCGCTCTGTAGTGGTTGTGGAAACAAGTAGAGTTAACAAAAGACCCAAAATCCTGTATAATTTATATGCACGTTCAACTATCTAGTAACTCAAAACAATCACAATAAAATGTAAATCTTACGTATAGTATAACTAATTAATTAATTTTTAACTCTCGTCTCTTAAGCATGCTTCATCATCAACTACCAAATTCCCATAAACTAATTAATTATTTACTTCTAAGCATGCTTTAGGTGAATTATATATATATATAAATCCATCATACCATCATCTTTTCTTTTCCCTAATCCCTAATCTATACAATAACACAACCCCAAAAAACTAGGTTTTTCCCATATGGAATCAATTCCACCATTAAAACACACAAGAATGAAGCCACCATTTTTCAAGAATAATTAAAAATCACTAAAGAATCTAATAGAGAAATATGAAGAAATTACCTCTTTTTCGATGAAGATGAAGAAGAGCTTGAATCTCCCTCTATCCCTTACATGGAATTGATGGAAGAGATGAAATTGTGAGTATTTGATCTCCAAAAATTCCAGAGAAGAAACAATTTGAGATTTAGATGGAGAAAAGTAGAACAATTTGGGATATAGATGGAGAAAAGGAGAACAATTTGGGATTTAGAGGGAGAAAAGGAGAAGATAGAGAGCAGAAAAATCGATTTCTGTCTCTCTCTCTCTCGACGTTTCCTGCGAGTAGACAAGGGTTCGGGTGGGCTTGGTCAACAGCTCAAGTAAGTAACCTTTAAGTGGGCTTGGGCCTTGGGCTAGACATGCTTTGTTTTTTTCTAACTGGGCTAAACCAAATATCCTAGAAGCTTTCTTGTGGGCTGCCTAAGAGTTTTCTTGTGGACTGCCCGGGCTACAACCCGATGTAGCCTACTCTTAGGTCCGCCCCTGACCTCACCCATACAGTGCAAATATGAAGAGTTGATGATATATAAAATAAGGTGGGTTATGACGTGGTCATAACCCATTTTTATATATAAAAAGAAGGGGTAGTGGGGGTGGATGGTTACCGATGTCATGTGATACCGGGGGTCCCATGTAGTTTATTATAAGAAACTCTTATTATCCTAATAAACTTACAAAAGAGAAAGTTCCGTAAACAACAAAAGATTTCATTCTTAGTCTAAATATTAGCACAACAATGTCGTCATGGGCCTCATGGCTTTGCTCGCAATTGGAATACCCTTCAGCTTGCGGCGGGTTGCCGTTGCCATTCTAAGCCTTCGACAACGCGAACGCGTTTTATGTCGCATCATTATCCCCTCCAGCTAGCTAGAATGGCGTACATTTTTGCCACTCCTAATTGCCCAGACGCTGTTCAAAGTAATGCACGTACGTGTAGAAGCTAACTTCTCGAGACAAGTTTATACAATACCATAAGCATAGTGAGCATTCGCCGCGTCTCCCCTATGTAGCCAAGAAAAGGTAAATAAAGCTGTTGGTTGACCATATCAATGCAATGCGTCATGCGTGGTGTCTCTCCTGTTTCCTTGTTAGGCAAGGCATAGACCAAACATGTCAATTTGTTGATCATTTATTATTTGACCTTCACCTTCTCGTGCGGAACACACATCCATGCACACGTTGAAAATAAAAGATTGAAATCGATAATCTATTATTTTCATATTTTCTTCTTGGAAGTTGGTTGGAACCCCCTCATGGAGTCATGGGTCAAGCAAGCTCTCTCCTTTCTAATGGGCCTAATTCCAATGGGTCTTCCAGAAGTTGGCCCATATGTCCTTCATCATACTCTACCGGGTACCCTTTTATCTCATGTAATCATGATGCATTCCGTGACATCTCGCTATTTGGTGCCTTAACCGGTGACCAATTTAAACACCACACGCGTAACTCACCATTTTAACTCGTCCTCCGCCGGCACACCCTACTCGAATATTCCATTCCGCTCTCAAAGCAGTCGGTCGGGTAGAGAGGTAGAGGTTGGGAACCACCGGTCTCTCATCTCCGCACCGCACCACCACATTATTCTCAAGAAAAAAGCCCTCCAAATTGTGTGATATAATACTTCCAATCCTCCTCCTTTTTCTATTCCAATAACTCCTCGCATCTCCTCTTTCTCTCTTTCCTATAACCACTGCAAGCTTCTCCTCTCTCTCTCTCTCGCTCTGAGATCTCTCCTTCCCGCCCTGCCCTAACTAAGCGCTAGCTGTTTCATGGAGGACAAGGTAGCGATCGCCGTCGTCCCGAGCCTCTCCGAGGTGGAGGAGGAGCATCAGGTAACGCTCGCTTCTGTTTGAAAACCCTAGGTTGGGGATCTGTGATCTCTTTTGGGGGGGATTTTGCGGGAGGCGTGTCTCATTGTGGATGTTCTTGTTTTGTGTGGCGGTTGTCAGGTCGGCGAGGTGGATCGGGAGGGGCTTGATGGTGGAGGCCGGGAGTCGTCGTCTTTCGAGATGGTTTCCGATCGGGGGGTTTGCGCCATTTGTTTGGAGCGGATATTGATCGAGGACACCGCGCTTGTAAAAGGTTGCGAGCATGCATACTGGTTTGTTTGGCTAAAACCTCTCGTTTCGCTATGTCTTTGGTGTCTCTGCTTACGTAGGATCATTCTTCTACTCTTGAGTTTCCCATTCATGGGGTTGGCATGGTTTGTTCCTGGGAATGATGGAAATCTTTGATGGAAATGCTGAAAATGTAATTTGATTGAAGAAATGGTGTTGGATGCTAAGTTTATTTATTGGCATTTCGGACACGTTCTGACATCAGATGGAAAGTTAGATAGAGGAGAAGTTCAGATTCTTTTGATCTTGGATTCGCTATAAGTTTAGTACCTCTAGGGACTTGGTGGAAATTTGTGCTTTCCTACATTGTTGGTTGTTGTTCAGCTTTGATTCTCAAGGCACAGTTTAGAGTTATCATTGAATAACTGATACAATCGCCCTTATTGGCATTGCAGTAGAAGAAGGTTGGAATTAAAAATAAGTTAAATGGCATAGAGGATGTTTGGGAAATTTGAAGGACCTCATTGTTCGTTATTTTGCCTGCTTATTCCGTAAATGCAGTTTTTACGGACCTGATTTCTAGTTGAATGAAACACTGCTATTGCACTGCTCGTTTGAAATTTCATGATTATTTCATCAAGAGATTATTTCATGTAGATCTGCCAACAGTCTCTTCCCAAGTTCCGAAATAGAGGTCTTTTTCTTCTTCTTTTTTGGGCATCACACATCCCTTGTGTTTTGCAAAAGTCAGTTCACTGGTTTATACAAGACACCTGGTTTGGTTTGTTCTGTGTAATTGCTTGCCTTTTGCTGTTGATGTTTAAACTTATAATGGAGTTTCCTACACTACTAGGTAAAATTCTAGTCATACTGCAAGGGAAGCAGTCTTGTAATTGCATGGAATAGTCCAAGGACACTTTGATTCTCGGAGATTGAACAACTTCGTAAACAATTCCAACACTTGACATCTATAGGTAAAGTTTATTAGGATGGGGAGACCCAGAAACAACATCAACTTGAAATATGTGTTCATTTCATGTGGTTATAAAGTGTGGGGTGCAAGGTAGATCTCCTCGTGCTTATTGGGGTCTTGTAGTGAGAGAAGAATTCTTTCTTCTGACACATGGAATTGGTGAACCTAATAAAGCCAAAAAGGAAAGAAAAGCTCTGGGTCTTTCCATATGTGAGGACAAGTAGGTTGGTTTATCCAAGCCATATGTGAGTCCCTCCTTCATCCAACCAGCTTTCTTCTTTTGATTTTGCAGTAGATTATGAGCATTCTATGTTGATCAGAATAAGTTTCCTACCAAAAGACAACTGCAAGATTTATTGGTCATGAAATTTTTCTGTGCGCTAAGTGCAATGTTTGCATCTTGGTTGAAAACACTTGAATTGCTTAATTAGTGGTGTCAGGATGTTTTATTCTCAGCGCGTAGACTCTGGCTTATGTCTTATGCATGCAATTTAAATCTCAGAAAACTCGGTGTGGATTTCCTCCAAAATGCTGACAAAAATGGTTGTCAATACATCATCTTTGATCTTTCTCATGATTACCTGTTCGTAGGATTTGGATGATAGGGGCTAGAGATAGTTCTCCTGTGTCGCACTGATGCTAATGTTCCTTGGTCTTTTCTTTGAACAACGTGACATGCACCCTGACACCATTTTTGTCAATGCATCATCTTTGATCTTTCTTATGATTACCTGTTCATAGAATTTGGATGATTAAAGGCTGGAGATAGTTCTCTTGTGTCGCATTGATGCTAATGTTCTTGGTCTTTTCTTTCAACAGCGTGACATGCATCCTGAGATGGGCTACATACCGTCAGAATCCTTGTTGCCCCCAGTGCAAGAATCCGTTTGATTTCCTGACTGTTCACCGTTCGCTAGATGGCTGGTAAGGCCAAGTTTTATCTTCTTCCCTTTCTCCCTGTTTTTTTTAATGTGAGTAATTAAATTCCTTTGTATTTTGGGTAATGCAGTATTCATGACTACCTGTTTGAGGAAAGTGTTTGCCTCCTCCTTAGAGCTGCTTGGTTTGTGCCATTAATAGTTGAGGATGACGTTCCTGAAGAACAGGATGATTTTTTTCCATATGAATTTGAGTACGATCATGACGACGATGATGATGACGATGATGATTCATACTACATAAGAAACTCTTCAAGCATCCGAATAGGTAACAGGAGGTGGGGTGACAATGGCTATGTTCGGGCAGGACGGAAGGAAGCACGGCCTGTCAACCGGCAAGTTCTTGATGACTCCGGTGCTGGTCCATCCCGAGGCCCCAAGGATAAAGAGCCATCAGGAGCTGCGGCAGGAAGACGGGCCAAAAGGGCATTGAAGCGAGAAGCAGCTGACAAGGCAGCCGCAGTCAAGCACCAGCAGCACTTGCAGAGGTTGGGTCGCAACTAATCTTCTCTTTTCTATGGAGAGAATTGCATGCCACCTTACCTTGTAATTGGGGTTATCAACAACCCTATCTGTACAGGATTTCAACCTTGTAGAATAGCATTTTCAGTTTCAAACATTAGATTGTGATGCCATGTTAGAGCAGGGACGTCTGTTTGCCTCTTATCTTTCAGTTGAACCTAACATTGCTAGGCTCATGTGGGTGCGCCTGTACATGCATATTCGGCATCCTTATCACTTCTACATCCCTTTATACAGTTGGGATGTTTCCTATAACGCATTAGTGCAATGTTTCTTGGCAGCCGTCCAAAAAAAGGTGGCAGATGTGCTGCTGAGCTTTGAATGAGGTGATCGAATGTAGATAATGATCTGCCATTTGATGCTTAGAACATGAAGTCAGATCAAACAGTACAATTGAGCTGTGTGATACTTTGGCTTAATAAGGCATTATCTTCTTGATTATGAATTGAATATTTAGCATTTGTTTCGCATGGTTACATTCGAGCACTTTTCTTACCGGATGATGAAAGTTCATCGTCAGGGTTCAATTCTGCCATGAATGTGCTTCGTTGTTAGATTTTATGGGCTAAGGGGCCACATGCCCAAATAAGAGATGGTCTTTGCCCATATAACCAGGCGGGGTGTTCGTAAGCTACTAAACCCAGCGCTTAGTGTTCTTGGGCCAATAAATCCAAACGGAACGTAGAAGCTCTCCGCTGAGGCAACTATGGAGGTTGAGCGGGAACCGGGTGTTACTACTGGTGACTCATCTCTTTCATTGACGAAGGGTAAAGGGGGTGGAGCGTGGCATTCTGTCCAACTCCATCGCCTGCAGGGGGGGGGGGGGCAGAGGATGGTGATGAAGGATGATACACATGTCCCAAGGAGGGTTTACATCAGAAGTCAAGGAGTGTTGCTGCCACAGCTAATGATGGAAAGAGTCAAAGAGGGTGGGTGAGAAAGGCGGCGGGGCAAGGCCCAAGGAATGGAGCTGGAGTTGGCGCTTGGAGAAGCCATCCCGTGAAGAGCAATGGCATGATGCCCCTAAACAATCTCATCAGCGTGGTCAGAGATGGTCCCCTAAAGAAGTCATGCCCGTCTCACATGTTGGGGTGATTTTTATCAATGATAAAAATGGCATTCTCATTTTTATTAATGATAAAAATGGGATGCATGACTTTTTTATTCCCATTTTTATCATTGATAAAAATGAGAATCCCATTTTTATCAATGATAAAAATGATATCAATGATTAAAATGGGATGCATGAGTGTTGTGATTCCCATTTTTATCAATGATTAAAGTCATTTTTGTCAATGATAAAAATGGAATGCATGACTTTTTTGTTCTCATTTTCATCAATGATAAAAATGGGATGCATGAGTGCTGTAATTCCCATTTTTATCAATGATAAAAATGAAATGCACGAACTTTTGGTTCCTATTTTTTATCAATGATAAAAATGGGATGCATGAGTACTATGATTCCCATTTTTATCAAAGATAAAAATGATAAACATTTATTCTCGGAATGATAAAAATGCATTCTCGAAATAATAAAAATGAAATTCTTGAAATTTTTCTCATTCTCGGAATGATAAAAATGAGAATAATAACCCACATTTTTTCATTTTTATCCATTTTTGTCATTTTTTAATATTATTATTCTCATTTATCATTCTCACTTTCCCATAATTTTTCATATTTTTCTAACTTTTCTTTTTTTTTGCCGATTTTTCCCTATTCAATGATAAAAATGGGAAGCATGACTTTTTGATTCTCATTTTTATCAATGATAAAAATGGAATTCCCATTTTTATCAATGTTAAAATGGGAGCATGAGTGCTGTGATTCCCATTTTTATCAATGATAAAAATGGAATACATGACTTTTTGGTTCTCATTTTCAGCAATGATAAAAATGGAATGCATAAGTGCTGTGATTCTCATTTTTATCATTCACATTAATATTTGTGGCATGGTAATAAGTCTTCACGAAATATTTCTTGTAAACCATTTAATGGTGCTGGATATAGTATAAGCAAAGATATCACAGTCAAGTGTGTGTCAAGAAACCCATGATACCATGATAGCCTTGACCGGCCCCGGGGCCCTGGCTAATTGCAAACTTTTATACACATCTTGAGTTCATTTTTTTAAACTCCGGATTTCTTTGCTATTTTGCTTTGTTCAACCTTCATGAAGCCAACATATGTAATCATTGCCCATTGTCAAGCCCAAATATGTGGTTGCTTGCACGCCATTTGAAGAAGAGGAGGCCTCTATATAGCATTAGAAACGAGTTTGATTTAGAGAAACAAGTGCCCAGTCTTGGTCTCCCAAGTTAAATACCCAATGCTAGATGTATTGTCTAGGATCTTATTTGGTAATCCACTCAGATCCCTGCAGGGTTAAACAAAACAAAAAGACACAGCAGCATACATGCAGCCGTAAAGCCCGAGTGTATTCAACAAGCTTTTGCTAATTAGATGGGTTTTTTATCAAATAGATTTTTAATAGGGTTTTGGGATGAAAAAGGTCACTAAGTTGAGTATATCACCAATTAACCCTAGATTTTAAGATAGGGACCTCTTATAGCAAGTTTAGATCTACACAGAGCTTAGATTTTATTTTATGAAGCTCTTCCTTTGAAAATGAAAAGAGAATGGCGCCTTTCTAGGTATCTTAGGCAAAATCCCACCATTTTATTTATAGGAAGACTAGAATTTCCTCGTTGCTTCGAGCATTGTTTATCTGCTGTCCATCTTCCGTTTTGCCTTTTGGATTAGTTAAGATTTTTAACCTTCCTTTTGGATTAGTTAAACCTTTTAACGTGATTTAGGATATAAATCCAACAAATTTAGGAGCTTAAGCCCCCGTTTGGTTCAGGGTTAAGGGGAATAGGGATAGGAGGGTTAGGGGTAAGAAAAAGTGGGGTTAAGGAATGGGGGTAAGAAAAAGTAGAGAGTAATGGGGTAAGTGGAATAGTGGTAACCCATTATCCCTATTTTAGTGTTTGGATAAAAAGTGAAGATAATTGGGGATAAAATGAGGTTATTCCCCTTATCCTTCAACCAAACGAGTCTAGGTCTTAGAGAATCTACATCAGCTCTTGTAAAAGAGTCAAATACTTTATAGTAGAGTAGCTACAGTGCAAGTTTGGTAAAAAAATAGCATGCATCAGCTCTTGTAAGGAATACTCTAAACTAGAAATTGCTCCAGTGATAATCTACTATAGTGATACTCTAGATGTAGAGTATCACTGTAGCAACTGTATCCACTATTTAATCATATAATATGATTTTTTTGGCATTTTCTAATCCTTTATCCAAATCTATTTTATCTTTTATCTTTTATCTTTTATCCAAACCCATATTGTCTAATGAATAAGAAATAATCATACATTAAGATTTCCAAATTTTTAATATTTTTATTTAATATATATTACTATTATATAGTTATTTGAATATATGACTATTCTCAAATATATTTTATGAATATAATATGACCAATAAATAATAAATAAACTATATAAAGAAATAATGAAAGTATGAATATTTAAGTGGTATAGAGAATGGTTTAGAGTATATGATGGAAAGTGTTGTTGGATGAAGAATCAGTAAACTAGAAAAGTGACTCTTTTTAATGTAGTCTAGAGAAATAATGAAAGTATGAATATATTACTATTATATAATTAATGCAATATGTTAATGTTATTGTCAAATGTATTTATCAACGTACAATATGACCAATGGATAAGAGCAACTCCAACCGGGCCGATTTTTGCAGCCCGGCACCACTCCAATCGGGCGACAATTTGGACTGCATTTATGCAGCTCCTCCCCCAAGGCTGCATATATGCAGCCAGTGAGAATGAGCTGCATTTCTATTTTATTATATTAATAATTCTCATATTACTCCTTCCTATTCTTCTCATCTAATTCTAAATGACTAATATATCCTATAACTAAAGTACATTAACCACAATAATTTATATAACTTTAAAATTACTGATTTATTTAGAATAAATAATATATCAATGGAAAACTCTTGTCGGTCCCTACAAAACAAGACTAATATTGAATACTTTTTAATTATTATTTATCTAATTGTATATAAATTATTTTTTTACTATTTTTTTCCATCATTGGGTTTTTAAATTATACATCAGTACGTGAGTTTTTAATAAAATTAATTCTAATTGTAATTACATTATCTAAAGGTATTTGTGCAGAATACTAAAATGAAGACGAATCTTACACACTAAACATTGAGAATTTTAATTTAATATGCATTAAGACAAGAAAAACATTGAATATAGATAAAAACGTTACACCTCTTCATTGCCATGTCGTTCCCATAAATGTTCAATCAGTGCATTTCGAAGTGCAAAATGTGCTTCTTTGTCCTTAATCTTTTTATGTCGATTAAGAAACTGGTGAAATCGTTCGGATTCACTTGCCTCTATCTCATCAACATGCTGAGTACGTGGTGGAGTAAAAATGACATCACTTTCATTTTCATTTCGTTCATCTTCGACAATCATATTATGCATTATAACACAAACAGTCATGATATCATGTAACACACGTTTATCCCAGAAACGTGCTGGGCCCTTAGCAATGGCAAATCTTGATTGAAGAACTTCGAATGCCCGCTCCACATCTTTCTGGCATGCTTCTTGCATCATTGCGAAATATTGTTTTTTTAATCTTGTGACTGAGAAATGGTTTGAACAAGTGTCGACCATTTCGAGTATATACCATCGGCTAAATAATAACCAATGTCATAATTTTTTCCTTAAATTGTATAATGAGCAGGCGGGGTAATACCTTGTGTTAAGTTGGCGAACAAAGAGCCTGGTAAGCCGAAGTATGCATGCTATATCCACAAGTCATATGATGCTACTGCCTCAAGAATAATAGTTGGCCCTCCATGACGTCCTGAATATTGCCCTGCCTATGCCGTTGGGCAATTCTTTCATTTCTAATGCATGCAATCTAGACTTCCCAACATTCCTGGAAACCCTCGTTCTTCGCCTTTCTGTTACAATCTTGCAACATCATTTGCATTGGGATACCTCAAATATTCATCTTTGTACACCTCTACAATTGCCCTGCAAAATCTCTTCAAACATTGGATTACAGTTGACTCACCAATCCGAATATATTCGTTAGTACTATCAGCTGATGTTCCATATGCCAACATACGAAATGCTGCTGTAATTTTTTGTAAAGTAGATAATCCAAGCTTACCAACACCATCTTTCTTTTGAACGAAGAAGTTGTCGTGCTCTTGTACTGCAGCGACAATACGGAGGAATAGATTCCTTCGCATTCGAAACCTTCTACGAAATAGATTATCCCCATATGTGGGGTTATCAGAGAAATAGTCATTCCATAGTCTTGTATTACCTTCGACCCTCCCACGGTTGATCACCACATGACTAGGTACTGAACCTCTGCGTCTTGGTTGCTCATCATCTTCAAGTTGATAAGTAATTTTGGCTTTGTTGGAGGTATAAATATGAGCCAAGATTTCATCCTCTTTCGCCCACTCAGTCGTTTCTTCCTCCCACTCTTGAAAATATTGAGAAAATAATTCATCATCAGAAGAGGATGAAGATGGTAAATGTGATGACCCAGCTCCATAATTCATTTTTGGAGAGGGGGAGAGAGAGAACTTAGGTAGCGGCAGATCTTGATTTCACTCAAGTGCAAAATGTTGTTTTTATAGAAATGTGAGATAGCTACCGATACAAACATTGGATTCTTATCTCCAAAATCTTATCAACATATATCTTCTATCATCAATCAAATCCTATCAGAAAAACAGAGGCTTTGTCTTTATCCGCAACATTGGATTCTTATCTCCAAAATCTTATCAACATATATCTTCTATCATCAATCAAATCCTATCAGGAAATCAGAGGCTTTGTCTTTATCCGCAAGAATGGATTCTTATCTTTAAAATCTTATCAACATATCTCTTCTATCATCAATCAAATCCTATCAGGAAATCAGAGGCTTTGTCTTTATCCGCAACATTGGATTCTTATCTTCAAAATCCTAGCCACATATCTCTTCTATCATCAATCAAATCCTATCAGGAAATCAGAGGCTTTGTCTTTATCCGCAACATTGGATTCTTATCTTCAAAATCCTATCAATATATCTCTTCTATCATCAATCAAATCCTATCAGGAAATCAGAGGCTTTGTCTTTATTCGCAACATTGGATTCTTATCTTCAAAATTCTATCAATATATCTCTTCTATCATCAATCAAATCCTATCAGGAAATCAGAGGCTTTGTCTTTATCCGCAACATTGGATTCTTATCTTTAAAATCCTATCCACATATCTCTTCTATCATCAATCAAATCCTATCAGGAAATCAGAGGCTTTGTCTTTATCCGCAATATTGGATTCTTATCTTTAAAATCCTATCCACATATCTCTTCTATCATCAATCAAATCCTATCAGGAAATCAGAGGCTTTGTCTTTATCCGCAATATTGGATTCTTATCTTTAAAATCCTATCCACATATCTCTTCTATCATCAATCAAATCCTATCAGGAAATCAGAGACTTTGTCTTTACCAGGAACACTAGATTCTTATCTTCAAAATCCTATCCACATGTCTCAATCGAATCCTATAAGTATTGCTACATGCTCTTTCAATTACACACCAACGTTCCTTTCACATCTCTTTCTCCTTCACATCTCTTTCCTTTTCCTTCATGGCTTCTAGTCGTGGAAAAGCATTCTTACCGAAAGAAGATCAAGCCTTATGCTATGCATGGCTTGAGGTCACTCAGGACCCAGTTATGGGTGCCAATAAAAAAAAAAGACAAGCTGTGGGTAAGAATTTCGGCCATGTTTCACAATACAAGGCCTAGTTCTTGCGAAGGACGTAGAATCCCGAAATCTCTATCATGCCGTATGCAAATGATTATAAATAAGATCAACAAATTTCGAGGATGTATTCGACAGATAGAGCGCCGCAACCCAAGCGGTGCTTCTGACCTTGATATTGTAAGTATTTAAATTATATTTCTAATGTTCTTGTATATTATGTTGTATCTTATTACACTTACCATCATTTTTTTTTAGCTCAATGATGCGAAAATGTTGTACTAAGAAGATCCACAGGAGACAAAAGGATTTCAATTTGAACATGTTTGGTCGATTTTGAAGGATGCGGAAAAGTGGATAGATACATGTGTCGAGTCTACAATTGCTTTGAAATCACCAAATATTGGTATGTCTGAAGATTTTGATTCTAATTCTTCCACTCGTCGAAAATCTATAAACTTAAATGCAGATGACGATGTAATTTACCCTGCCACTGCTGATGAACAATCGCCGATCTCTGATCCAAATAGTCGACCTACTGGAAGGAAGAAAGAAAAGGCAAAGAGGAGACAAGTAAGTGGTAGAAGTTATGATGTTGAAGCCATAACTCAAGAAAATGAGAAAATCTTGAAGATTTTAAAAAGAGGTCAAGAACAACGAGAAAATGACAGATCATCTATGCATAACTTATGATGTTGAAGGCTGAAAATGATAGGAAAAAGTTAAAACTTCGGAGTGCTCAACAAGATAATGAAATCATGTTAATAAATTTGGATAGTATCAATGATACTTCAGAACGTGAATATTTTCGGCAGAAAAAACAAGCAATTTTGAATAGAACCATAAGACAACCACAATATGGAGGATCTTCAGCACTCGGAGGAGTTGAGTATGAAGGAAGTCAGCACAGAGGTACTGGCTACGAAGGTGGTTAGTACGGAGGAGACCAGCACGGAGGAGATCATTATAGAGAAGGTCAGTTCGGAGGAAGCCAATACGGAGGGAGCCAATATGGAGGAAGCCAGTACGGAGGAAGCCAGTACGGGGGAGCTGGGTATGGAGGAGGTCAGCACGGAGGAAGTGCACGCGGGAGTGGCAGTGAATTTGGCGATGATCTGCAAGAATATTAGTATTTTTTATTTTCTGCGCTCTTTTTTATTATTAATTGTTGAAATGTAATTTTTTTTTGTATTTTAGTTAATTATGTAATCTTTTTTTTCTGTATTTTAGTTAATTTTGTAATGTTTTCTATATGATAGTTAAATATATAATATATTCTGTATTTTATACACTCTCTTTTATTATTAATTACAATAACTATAAAATAATGTAGCAAAGAGAATCTTTTTTTTTTAGAGTTGCTTGCATTGGAGTGCCAACTGCATTTTTGCAGCAAATAGTGTCAAATAGTGCCAACGCTGGCTGCAAAAATGTAGCCAGCGTTGGAGATGCTCTAAGAAATAAAAAATATAAAGAATGAATGAAGATATTAATATTTAAGTATGATAGAGAATGATTTAGAGTATATGATGCAGAATATTGTTGGGTAGTTGGTAAATCGAGAATCTGTAAACTAAAAAAATGACTCATTTTATTATATTTTAGAGAATTTGTTAAGATGAGCTGACGTGAATGCTCTTAGGATTTAAAACCAAGATCAACCATTATCACCCTCGGGAGGGCTGTTGTCGTCTGGTTATTACATGAAGTAGGATTAGTAGTTTTTTTTTTTTTAAGTCCGAAGGCTGAGTCATGATGTGCGGATATATAAGCATAAAACTTCTGTTAATATCTTGGGGTCATCATGCCTTCCACCTCTGGTGGTCGTGGCTTTGGCACATTGAGCACATCCATCACTAGGCCCAACCCCTAGAGGCCTAGACCATTTAAACGCCCACGCTAGTACGCAATGGTCATCATCTCCTCTGGAATAATAGAGCTTGCCTCAGCTGGATTTCCTGTAGCCAACTGCCGCACATCCGGTCCGTAAAGCCAAACAGAGGCATCCACTTATATCACTAACCAATGGTCTTGTTTCTTTGAGCAATCAACACTTGTGATTTAGCAATGCATGGGCAAAGCTCTCCTCTCCTCCACATCTTGGTCACTCACTCTCTCTCTCTCTCTCTCTCTCTCTCTCTCACACACACACACAAGACAAGACAAGCGACACAACCTCCTCCGCAGAGCATCATTCATAACAGAGACTTCTCATGAAGTACACGGCATGAGAATTGCCAGATCCGTGTGCCTCCAAGCAACCTCCAAATATTTCTTCACACGTTCCTCTCATCAAACCTCACCGAAGAAATTTTAACAGGATATCCGCCTTGGCCGCGGAAACAATTCCGGATCGGATCTACAATAGAAGTTCACAGCAACCATCCCCAGGCGACCCCCACTTCCTCTCCAAACCGGCACGACTATATATATATCCATCTAACCTAATGCAACTCGTGTGGCTTAAACAAACAGTAACAATATCTGCGGATGATATCGTTGTCCCATCTTAAATCAAAGAGTTATGGTGAATTGACAAACAGGAACAGGGGCCAGGTGGAAAGCCAGGGACTCCAAATCCTTTATCCCCAGCCCTGAAGTAGACTAAAAAAATAACATGAAATTACTGATAGGGCCATTTTAATGGAATTAATTATTTCATAATCGATATGGAATTTTTTAAAGCATTAGGTCCTCTAACCGACAGTTATGATTATTTTAGATATTTTCATGACCAAACTGCCCTCCTAATCTCCATCAATTGTCGATATCGTATGATGTAAGAGATCACCGGAGGCGTCACCAGAGGTGGGTGATAGGCGACGGCGACGACACAAGAGGAGGCACATGACCTTGTGGGAGGCGGTGGTGGTTTGGATGGTGATGGGGATGGCCTGAATATGGCTGGGGATGGCATGAATATGGCTAAGAATGGTGGTTAAACGAAGAAAGGAGCTCATCGGAAGTTAAGACTGACACATGAAGGTTTGTAGAGGTTTGGAGAATTGATCCTCAGTGTTTCATCAGTGACAATGGTGATGGATATGAGGTGGAAAGAACGGAAAGTGAATATTGAACCTGAGAAAAGTTGACGATGGATCAATGGTGGAAGGAGCTCATCGGAGGTCAAGTCCAGCACAGGAGGATTCGTTGAGACCTTGGACATTGATCCCCAGTGTCTGATCGGCGAGAACGGCGATGGAGGCGGCGGATTTGAGATGTAAAGAATGGAAAGAGAAAAGTGACAGAAAGTGAAAAATGACGGAAATTGAATATTGAAGCTTAGAAGGGTTGCTGATGGATCGACAATGGAAGGAGCTCATCGGAGGTCAATTCCGGCACATGAGGGGTCGTAGGGATATGGGGAATTGACCCCCAATATCTGATCGGTGAGAATGGCGGTGGAGACAGAGGTTCTCAGGTGTAAAAGGTGAAAAGTGGAAAGTAAGAAGTGAGAAGTGAATCAGTGTGAAACAATGTTGTCGGAGGACGAGGTTGGTGGTGTTGGGGTCATGGAGGTTTGTAGAGTCTTGGGGGGGGGGGGGGACTTAGAGATGGAGGGTGGAAGAGGAGGTTAGAGGAGGTGATGGAGAGAAGGTTGATGGTGTTTGTGTGGGACAGGGATGATCGGAGTGGCGGCAGCGGCGTTGAGGCGCGATAGGGTTTTAGTCGATGGGTTAAGAAAGGGAGAGGCATTCTAGTCCTTTTGTGTGACGTACAAAAATATATCTTGATAGTTCGCATCCCTTCCCCTGAAAAACAAGTGCCATGAGAAATTTGTTAGACCCCGTTTGGTACGGGGATAAAAGTTATTTTGGGATAAACGTTATTTTGGATTAAGTAGTAATGATTAATTAGGATAAGGAAAAAGTAGAGAGGAGTAAAAGGTGAAATGGTGATAACTTTTTATTGATGTTTGAGGATAAAATATGAAATAAGAGGAATATTCCCCCTTAAATCAAGATAAAAGTTATTCAAGATTAAGTATGTCTCTATCAAACGGTGCCTTAGAATTCTGATCTAATAACTCAAATGAAGACTACCCCAATTAACGCGCTCAGTCCACCCTGGATTCCAACAAAGGTGATGGTGAGGGTGCCCTGATCTTTTTAGTGCAACCACTGGGCCACAGCTCTTTCCCTCTTTTCTCTCCTCTCTTCTGAGTCAGTTATGGGGTGGGAGCCTTAGCAGGAAACTTCCCCGGCGCGTCGTGGGTCTCCCAAAACGCCCCTTTCTCAACAAACTTCATGGCCTAAAACCCTGCTTCCACTGCGGAACCAACCAGACCATGATGCCTGACACCTTCCTAACCAAAATTAACTCTCCATCTTATTTTATGACCTTATAACGTATTCCATCATCCTTCCTCATTGATTTGGAGATCTCCATCCTATCCTATACTTAATTGCCATACTATAATTAAGTACTATCTAAAATCATCTCTTTCTCGATCTTCCTATATACACAGACTACCTTAAAAATACTTTGAGTTACAACCTAGAATTGCCCTTCTTCCACCAATTTCTATAGGAGCAATGAAGAAGGTGGTCTTTCGCCTTTTGTTCTGTCTGTGCCTCTTGATAGGCATAGCAACCACTGATGCTCTGCGAAATCTAAGATCACAGCAGCATGCGCTCAGTGAGATGTTCTATGATCCCGCCACACTGCAGAGGAAAGCTGGACTGGCTGATGGAAATAATCTTTGGGACGCGTCGGCCGTCGTGTCCGCTAAGAAATACCCACAAGATGGGTTGAAGGAGAAGGACAAGATATCGAAGCTGCCCGGCCAGCCGGGGGATGCGAAGTTTGATCAGTATGCCGGGTATGTCACGGTCGACGGCGACACCGGCAGAGCCCTCTTTTACTACTTTGCCGAGTCCGATGGCTCCGCCGCTTCTTCCAATCCTCTCCTCCTGTGGCTCAATGGTGGTGAGTAATAGTAACTGATCAGAGATTGATCTATTGTATCTCTGGCTATCAGTCTTTTTTCTTGGCTTGTGACCAGTGCTGCATTGTTGATCAGGGCCGGGCTGTTCGTCGCTTGGATATGGAGCAATGGAGGAGTTGGGCCCCTTCAGGGTCATGAGCGATGGCAAAACGCTCTACAAGAACCCATATGCTTGGAACAACGGTATCATTTGATACTATATTTGATCTTCTAGCTCTTTCTGTGATAGTTGTGATCCCTTATGCATGGTTTCATGTATAGTGGCCAATATGCTGTTCCTGGAGAGCCCGGCCGGCGTGGGCTTCTCCTACTCGAATACCACAGCCGACTACGAGGAGAGCGGAGACAAGAGGACGGCGGAGGACGCATATGTCTTCTTGGTGAATTGGTTCGAGAGGTTCCCGGAGTACAAGGGCCGGGACTTCTACCTCGCCGGAGAGAGCTACGCCGGCCACTACGTGCCGCAGCTTGCACACGCCATCCTCCAACACAAGGCCAACATGTCCACCATCAACCTGAAAGGCATCATGGTATAGTCTACTACTCAAACTTCGCCTTTCTGTCCATCGATCATTGAGTGTTCTAATTAAGCTAACATTAGTTCTTGAATCCTAGATTGGTAATGCTGTGATCAACGATGAGACGGATACTCAAGGGATGTATGACTATTTCTGGACGCATGCGCTGATCTCCGACGAGGCCATCAACGGGATCAATCGGTACTGTGATTTCTCACCAAATGCTACTGGAAATAACATCCTCTGCCAACAAGCACTTGGCATTGCCAACGCCCCCTTTAACCTTCTCGACATCTACGACATCTACGCTCCTCTGTGCTTCTCTTCCAACCTCACCGATACTCCGAAGAAGCCTTCGGTTCGATACTCGGATCATGCCTTACTTCTTCTGTTGATCTTTTTGTGGATTATTAACTGAGAATTTTTTTT
Organism: Narthecium ossifragum; assembly: GCA_963920575.1. Taxonomy (NCBI): domain Eukaryota; kingdom Viridiplantae; phylum Streptophyta; class Magnoliopsida; order Dioscoreales; family Nartheciaceae; genus Narthecium; species Narthecium ossifragum. The sequence continues at coordinate 23,824,325 of OY986966.1, forward strand.
TTTGTTTTTTTTGGGGGTGGGGGGGTATTTAATTATGATATATGCAGAGTGAGAGCGTAGATCCATGTATCGACATCTACGTGAACGCTTATTTGAATGATCCTGCAGTACAGGAGGCTCTGCATGCTAATTTTACAAAGCTCAACTACACATGGTCTGCTTGCAGGTAAGGAGTTGTTAGCCAAATCCAGCTATTTTTGCTTCATCTTTCTCCTCCTACCCATCTGTCTATGTATATATGTAAGCATCTAGCTTCTTGGCTTCATTCTTTTAGGTTCACTGTTCACATTATTGGTTAGGTGCGTGCAGGGCTTTAACTTTTAGGATGAAATTTATTTTTCTAGGTTTTAAAGGTGGATCATGACAGAGATGCATAGATGTCGCATAAATTAATAACTTTGGGTTTGACGAATGATTTTATTTACTTCAATGAAGGAAGGATGTACTTGTCTTCCATGATATCTTGAGGTCAACGTTCTTGTCTCTTTTATGTATAGGCTTTAGGGTACCTTTGAGCCATGAGCAGCCAGCCATTTTCGGGCAACCAACCCCCCCTGTATACAACCTGACGTCATTTTGCGTCACATGTCATAGTATAGATATCGGTGACATGGATTGATATACATAAATATATATATTATATATATACATACATATACACATTCATACATATATACATTATGAATATAAATACACATACATACATAATTACTTGTATTTATACACATGCATACACATATACATACATGTTCATCATCTATCATATGTGTATGTGTCTATGCGCATACATAAACACATATACATACAGAGTTTTTTATTATTATTAGATAAGCCCGAGAGCTTGGTTACAAAGAGGAACATATACACAAAGTTGATACAAAGGGCATGTGGCACGATCTGCACGCGCTCCATGTGGGATTGGCGTGGGTTAAAAATCATATTTCTTTAGCCATAGTGGGCAGAGAATATGTTGCATGTAGGGCATGCAATCGAATGGTAGAGTTTAATTAGTGGTCTTTTAACTTTATATGTAATGACTATCATATCCTAGGGCTTCCAGGTACAGCTAGGGTTCATCTTGTGAGATTTGCTTTTCTTGTTAATTTAGAAATTACTAATACAATCAAATTAAGGTAGAACATGATAGATGTTGACCTCTCAGCTACTCAGGCTTTTATTATATGCTCAAACAAACAAGGAAAGAAGCCATATGAAGCAAGCTAGTTCCAAGCTTCTGTTGCCGTTTACCAAAAATGAAAGCTTACTTACTACTATCCACGATGTGAGAGGATATGCTCTTTGCCTCTTTGGGCTTTGGTCATTAATTGGGATTAGTTAATGGATTTTAAATAGTCTATTTTAGTTCTTAGATTTATATATTCAATTTTGTCATCACGAGTTGATCTGGCGAGTATATTACCATGTGATTACCATGTCCTTTCTTTGACCCAAGCATACGAAAATTAAGCACTGATCCTCCCACTTAACGAACCCATTCTTATCAGAATTCAACTCTCTTTGCAATTGCACATGAGACCCTTGTTCTTCCATGGTGGCATGACCCCACCATTAAGGGTGGCAGCACATGAACCAACAACCCCTCACCCAACTTCCTCCAATGATTCCTGGTTTGTATGAAGTACATCAATCATCCCCAACTTTATTTTAGCTGTTGATGATGATGCTGCTGTTGTAGAACAAAGGAAAGGAAAGTTCTTATTAGTGTCCTTTACCTTAAATCCATTGCATGATTGCCTGGTTGGTGAGACAGATCAGATAAGAATAGATAGCTGTATATATGGACCCCAACATGTGCATCTCGATCTTTCTTATGTGTGTGTGTGTGTGGAGTTCTCTGATTGGTTTATATATAGTAGCTTCGGATATTCTTTCGCTTGTCAGCACTATTGGATTCCTACCTACCACTAAACAAATGGCAGCAGTTGTTCTGATTAATTCTTTTGCTTAAGATGATGAGGTTTTGGAATCTTGAGAATAGCAGGTGGCATGATCTCTACCTCATGATTTTGGAATTTACATTATTACTCCCGATTTTAAGTAGTTGAAACTTTAACCATTTGGTTGGAGGAAGTCCCTATATATTGTCTTCCTTCATATATATTGTCTTGACGGATAAAAGTGTTCAACTGTCCCATTTCTTGAAATGATTTTTTATATATGTTTCCTAGAGTAAATTTGATTTTATCATGATTTTATGATGAAATGTGATATTTAACATATTTTGAGGGTAAAATAGATGGTTATTTGAGATTTTCTCGATCACCTTTCACACCTATAAATTAAAGCTTTACAGGAAACATATATAAGCCTATAAAAGCTCAATTAATCACTGAAAGAAAAATAAAACTTCTTCACAAAAAAACTTGTAATCTAACCATGCATTCTTAACCGTGACTTGATTTTTACAATAGTAATTTTTGATAATAGGTCATTCTATGATTGCTGACTGATTATTTCTTCTTCTAAATAAAAATATGTGCAGCGGTGTGCTACCTGTCTGGCGAGATAGTCCCTCAACAATCTTACCCATTTTAAAAGAACTTGTAGCCAATAAAATCAGAGTGTTGGTGTTTAGGTAATTTTATTTTGTGCAAATATCATGCCTAAGTGTTGGCATCTTTTTTTACCTCGATGCCTAAATTTATTTGGCATGCATGCATGCATGCACTTGCAGTGGTGATATTGATGGCAGAGTTCCGGTGACATCAACCAGATACTCTCTCAGTGAACTCCACCTTCCAATTATAACAGATTGGTATGCCTGGACTGTCAACAATGAGGTAATTCCATTACTTAATATTAGTTATTTGGGAAAATTACATATATATATATATATATATACAAATAACGCATTTACCATTTTGTTGCCTTTCGTTGGTAAAAAAGACTTGACCAAAGTTGAACCGTAACCAGGGGCGGACCTATTCAGAGATTAGAGGGGGCCTGGCCCCCTTGAATTTTTTTTTTTTACCTAACCTTCCGTGGGCCCCACGCCCCCCACCCCCCATCCCAATGTCCCTGGCCCCCCTCATGCACTGCCTTCCTCCCTTGGCCCCCTCTTGCTTGAAAGGCTGGGTCCGCCCCTGACCGTAACTTAGGCATGCGAAATGTCCTAAACACCATTAGTTCTATTAAATGTCAAAGATTCAAATCTGTATATTTAAGTTAAATTTCACTTATCATTAACCGATATAAAGGTCTACCATTAGAAAGATGAAATGCGCAAATATAGCATGTGAGAATATGAAATTTTCTGAGTTCATAACTGGTTTGCTGTCCACTCATACCAATCGTCAAAGTGCAAATAATAGTTTTCTAAGAAGCTAGTACTTTAATGTAAGAGGGACATCATTGGATGTCATTCTCCCGGTAATGGTGGTTGAGTGGCTCCCCCCACGAAGGTGAGAAGCACTTGAAAAATTGGAGATACGAGGGTTGGATTGGGGTTTCTATCTGGGAGAAAATTTTCTATTTCTTTATTTATAAGGTTTTTTTTGGGGTTAAGGGTAGAGAGGAAGGAGATGAACATTTGAGGATATAAAAGTCATTTGACCCACCACCGTTAGCCTCAAATGGCACAAAAGAAAATATTTCCTGATATTCGACGGGAAAGTACTCGAGGGATAATCATGTAAATATGATGTTTTTCAGGATAATCTTGTAAATTTTGAGAGTTTAGGGGTAATTGTGTAAATTCATAGATTTTCAGGGGGTATATATATGTAATTTCTCCTAGTTATTTTATAGAGTGATAAACTCATAAGCTTTTCTTGAAGTTCACTTCTTTTTTTGGAGCAGGTTGGTGGATTTAGCTTCGTTTATACGGGTAACTTAACATTTGCTACTGTTAGAGGAGCTGGACATCAGGTTCCAAGCTATCAAGGACTCAGAGCATTGGTTCTTGTGAACTCCTTTCTTGAAGGGAAACCACTTCCTTCTTGAGACAAATTTGACTCCAATTTGGATGCTTTGCTATTAGGTTTTTTTTGGCACAACTGATTGTTCCTATTTCATTTTTAGGATCCTTCAAGATACTAGTACAAATAACTTATTTTAATTCATCATATATATTACTAAATACATCTATGTCATTTCAGTTTTTTTTTTTTTTTTTGAGAAGGTGAGCCACACCCACACAATCTAGAAAACAAAACAATTACAAACTACAACCACGGCAACATCATATATATTATTAAATACATCTATGTCATTTCAGTTTTTTTTTTTTGATAAGGTGAGCCACACAGGCTAGGAAACAGAATAATTACAAACTGCAACCACTGCAACATCTCTGGAGGTGGCCACTCACCATCTCCAAGATGCCAAACAAAGTTAGATAAGTTGATTCTACATCTTCTAGCAACACCATCCGAAATCATATTCTCAGCTCGAGGGATGAAGAAAAACAACATCGAGTCCAAGAGCATGACCTCCGTCCAAACCCGTCGAACAGTTTCTATCATTCCATATGACCCATAAGCAATCATCGTCTTCACCTTCTTGACGTGAGGCTGTGACCCAAATACCAGCAAATCTGCCAAAAGATCCTCCAAGCACTGCCAACTTACAACTGCCGACCATTCCGAGATAAGAAGATGATATAGAACCTCACGCACCTTCCAACAACCAAACATGGCATGCCCAATTGACTCCGAAACATACCCACATCACGAGCACTCACTGTCTGAGAATCACCGACTCTCCACGGCGGCTTCGAAAAACCTTTCTTACAAGCAACCACCCATGCATCACTTTCCAAATGAACTGGCAGACCCTCGGTCCAGCCTGCAAGCATCATAAGGTATTCCATCTCCAATCCTCCACAATCACCGACTCTCCACGGCGGCTTTGAAGCTCCAACAAATACGCCGAGGTCGTAGATATGTTGCCCGATCCACCAAAAGCCCATCTGACCCGATCATTGGCCTCCGAACTCAAGAGGTTAACGGCAAGGATGTTCACTGCCAGTACCGGATGAAAAGCAGAGCGAACCTTGTCCACATCTCACTGTTCTTCAACCATAAGATCACTTAGTACCCAAGTTTCCACATCTCTGTTCATAGCAATCATTGTAGGCTTCTTCACCAGTGGCTCCCCAAGCACCCTACTGTCATGGATTACATTGGGTCTACTCCTTCCACACGAAAACCCGTCAAAGCCCTGTCTCATTCCATCTGCAGCCTCACACAACCTCTGCCAATGTACAGAGCTCCTCCGTGCATCCCTGGTAGATGGTAGAATCTCACTCCAGGCATACTTGGTTTTAGCAATCTCCTTCCACACCGACAACTTATCATCCAAGAAGATCGCCATCCTTTTCATCTTCAATGCTTTCTGCCAAGTATCGAAGTCTCTAACTCCCAAGCGTCTCGCCTCCTTTGGTAAACACACTTTCCTCCAAGCAATTGTACTGACCTCGGATTTCTTGCCTTGTCACAAAAAGTCTCGGCAAATCCTCTCTAGCTTATGGATCATCTCAGCTAGAATATGCGTCGTCGTCATCACATATGCATGGATGGCTTGAAGGACAGATCGTAGCTGGACTACATGGCCGGCCTCCGCCAATTTTCTTCATTGCCAAGACAACACTTTATTGGCTAACTTCTCCACCAAAGGTGCAAAATCAATAGCCGTTAATCTCTTCACAGATAAGGGAACACCTAGATAGTGCCATGCCATCACTTCACAGTTATCATTCATCTTTTGGTGCTTTTCTAGCTCTCTTATGAGCTAAAAAAGGAGAACATGCAATGAGAGCCAAGTTGCCTTTGGAACTTTATCATGAGATTATGCAAATGAAGGAAAGGATTCATTCTCAACAATTGTGATGGTGAAAATTTATTTGAAAGATTAATGATAAAGTGGCAAAAAATACGTTCATACTAGGATTTCTCATAAGATCACCATGTAACAAAATAGCCTCTCCATCACACAAGATGGACCCTTAAAATTTTAGGAGTCGAGAGTTTCTAAGTTGTAAGAGGAATGCTATGTGAGGGGATGGAACCCTTTTCAATTAAAAATAAATTGAATATAAATCAAAGCAAAGACTCGGAAACTTGTCAAAATAATTAGCATACAACCCCAAACACCACAGTGAGTTCCCTTTTATCCGAACTAAGTAGCATACAAGACCAAAAGGAAATGGCAAAGAGTTACATAGTAAGGATTCGGCAGTGATCCTCAAGTACTTGCAAGAGTACTCTTCTACGGCGTTGGTAAACCCATGTGATAGGTGATCTGGATCTGGTGTCCGAACCGCACCATAAAATTTCATCTTTGTTCAATCGCCTCAAGGAGAAACGAGTGACAATGAACGGGGAGAAGCCACTGGATGCTACAACTCATTTTTAGGAAATATTAGCTCCCTCGAGTTCAACTTGGGCAACTGCAGCATTAATTGCATCAACAACATCCATTTCCCCCCTGCTTACTGCCTCATCCATTGGAGTTCGTTCATAGCTATAAACAACGAAGATAGACCAGTTCGGTGAGAAAAATGAAAGCAAGTCCAGGTTAACATCATCTACATATAAATGGTAATTCTAAAGAGATTTGAAAAAAAAGATCGGCATACCAGTTTAGCATACTCAGACTAGCACCTCCTTGAATCAATGCCCTGATCACCTACAAGTTAATGTTTGTCAGAACTGGCAGTTTTAAGAAATTACAGCTATAAGAAAACGAATTATATGATTCAAACAAGTATGAAAGGTACCTCTACGTGACCATTCAGGCAAGCCCAATGAAGGGGAGTATTGTTTTCCATATTTGAAGCATTGACATCCTGGACAAAGACAACAATGTTACTTGCAGAAAATTCATAAAATCAGTAAGAAATATAGGTTGTGTTTCAGGTTATAAGATGTTACTTCCAGAACTAAGTGTCAAGTCTAAACATATCAATTTTGAAACAAAGTTTACATTGATTTAATCCATCGTTATATGTTGTGACAATTTGTAAATGGTGTTTGTGGCAGCTACTACACAAGAATGCCAAATGGCCAATGCAGAAAGCAAACAGAGGTATGCACAACAATGTGAGCTAGACCACATTCAAAAGGATCTTAACATTCTATGAGCAATAGGAAAGAGTTGAATGCCTCTATTAAAAGTGACAACTATTTTTTCCATAACCCGACAAAAAAATAAATTTGGCAAAACACAACATAATTATCCATATCCAATAAAATCCTTGTCGAGTCGCATTCCAAGATCACAGTGGGTTTCCTTAATGGTGATTTAGCATGGCTTTGTGAGCTTGCCCGGGCCCTTAAGATGGTCTGGTTGAGGCAATCCATACAAAAAGAACATTTTTTTTCTCATACTCCCTCACTGGAGAATGAGGTTGCGGATAGTCTTGCGCGATGTGCGCTTCAAACTGTAACTAGGCCACCAGAAGCTATGACCCCACCTGTGGGGTCCGGGGATGGCTTGGATTAATAAGATCTGTTTCTCTATGCAGCCTTCATGCTTAACTAATGAAAAAAAAAAATCCATGTCCAAGCTATAAATGATTTTAAGGTACTTTTGTCATTTCATGCCCAAGTTTTATGCTAAGGAAACTATACAGGAACAAAGTTGCTTCGTAGCAACACTTCCTCAGAATGAAAAGTGACAACTGTTAGAAATAATCATGCTACCAGAGGCAAACTTAAACTAATATCCGATAGCTATTGAGGAAACGGATTGGTTTGTCAGAACATTTGACTGCAAGAACAAAATTAATGGAGATCAAGAGGTCAGGCTGCTTAAAAGAAAACCAAGCAGCAGCTGGAAGATGGTCATCATGAAGACAGTCCAATGATTTTAGCATATAATGCATTTAAAGGAAGAGATATTTTGCATTTTTGCTTCCTTACCACTCCATTCTGGATAAGATACTCCACTATGTCCAGATGTCCATTTGCAGCAGCCATATGAAGTGCTGAAGAAACGCAGGAGACAAGAATTATTTCGTATTAACTAGACGCTAACAACATTTTACAGATAAAGACTTAAAATTTCATATGAATCATTTTCTTGCGAGTTCCAACAATGATCTCTCCAATGAATGGGCACCGATGACATATAAGTGCTTAGATTTCATGTATTCTGTATTTCCTTTTCTCCATTTTGTTTTGTTCTCTGTCTCTTTCACCTTTTTCACATATCATTAGAAAACAAGGCTGCCAAACAAGGCCAAAGGAAAAAATGCTTAGCATGCTTTGTGGCAAGGTACATATCGTGCAGACAATGGACGATACGACGTGCCACTGGGACTAAAATTCATGGTTTCTTTGTGTTCTGAAAATACAACAATTTTTAACTTCCTAGATTTGAAAATTCAAGATGTCGAAAGAATGCAACAGAGCCTAGATGCTAACTGTAGACATCTTATGGATATGGAGTTGCCGCATCTAGTTCTCCATACCGGACAAACGTAGCAAAGATGATTCAGATTTCTTCCAATAAACAAATCAAATTGCAAACCAAGGACCCTTGTTGTATGACCTTGAGTTAAATCTAATATAAAGAAGAAGAAAATGACGATCATACCTGTTCTTCCTTGAGAATCTTTAGCATCAAGGGACACTCCGAAAGAAGATAAGTTTATCAGATCATCAATGTCATCATATCGAGCAGCCTGTTAGATACTCAGATTGGAACTAAACATGTGATAATCATCAGACAATATTTCCTCATAGATTAAAAACAAAACCCACAGAACCCCATAAGCACCATATTATCCATATTTCGCATATTTATTGCTTACAATTAAAGATTTTCTACAAGTTAAAGAAATCATGGCCAAAATTATGCTATACCTTTTTAAGCGGTACACATCAGTAGGAAGGAGAAATCTAGTCACATCGTTTACAACAATGATAAAGCCTACCTATAACCAAGGTTCATTTCTATGGTAGCCAATTGTGAAAGTGGACACTTAGCATATCATCCACACCAAGAAAAAACCTTATACAAATTGATTACCGTGTTACAAATATATCACGAATTAATCCTCAAAAAGTTCGTCCAACCGTGATAGTAGGTATGGCCAGTTCTACACAGCCCCCATCCGGATAAGCTTTGGATACCATCTATCACAGTGGCACAAAAAACCCCAAAACTCAAATGACAGTAGTCTCAAACATACAATCGTCACTCATCCCTTCATTTCCGTCCCTATGTCCAACATAAGGATCAGGACTTCTCACAGGCACATGTTCTACCTACTCAACCTTCAAGAAATCACCAAATCCCTACCACTACTAAGTCCTAACATAAACATTGGCTCCAGAACCTTGACAATGGATCCTTATACGGGTTCAAAAACCACAACTTTAGACATCGCGGAAACCTCTCAAATTTAATTAGATCAATCTGAATGACTACTTGGCCAATCCTCATATAGTAAAAGTTGGAATTGTGCATAGTTTCTTATATGAAAATTTTGTTTTCCCATCGATTTAAAAGCAACCTTAAAAACAAAACATCATCTTCTGATCTAGAACGCGAATAAGGACGTTCTTGACATGATGCCAACAGTCCGAGAAACTCACACGTTTGTAAAGAGAGGGATACCTCGAGCAAGGCGTCGACTTGTTCGGGCGCGGTCTCATGCTGTAGTGCGGCGTTCGACTCCATGCCCATAGCTGCAGCCAGGGCGACGGCGAAGACCGACGATCGATATAGATTCCCCTCTTCGGACTCCACTCGGCTGCTCTTTCTTTGATTTTTATGCAGGGAAAAAGATATATTTAGAACGCACTCGCAAAACCCTTGTCTCAGCTTTCCAGGAGGAAAGCCGTCACAGTCGGATCCGAATCCGTAAAGGACACAAATATCCGATACGATACATGACCGTTAAGGATGGGTTATATTTATCGAGGAAGGGGCTCCAGCACCATAAAATAAATTTATCATTTAAAAAAAAAACTAAGCATAATATTTGAGACCTTAATATCATTTTACACTACAAAAGACACATATACCCTCATCTTCCATCCTACATCTAAAGAATGGGGTTCGCGCCTTTCTTCGCCCTGCCGATCCCGTACCACCAAATCCAACTGGGAGAGATGTATTTGTCGGAGAGACACGTGTTGCGATATGAGGAGGCCTCCGTGTACAGCCTGGTGTTCGACGTGCTGGACTCCAACCATGACGGCCAGATCGGCCGCGAGGACCTCAAGGCGTTCTATGGCGTCGCCGCCGCCGCCACCGACAATGACATCTCGGCCATGATCTCCGCCGTTGACGTTGACAGTGATGGCTTCGTTTAGTTTAACAAATTCGAGCGCTTCCTCGGCTCCTCCAGTGGCAACTCCTCATCCTCCTCTGAGGAGATCATTGCGGAGGTGTTCTGCGACATGGACGACGACAACGACAACGACGACGACCTCATGGGCTTCGCAGACCTCAAGGCATACCTCGACTTGGCCGGCATCCCCTCCAACAACGAGGGTGTCGGTGTCATGATCCGTGTTGGCGGCGCTGACGAGGAAGGGATCCCCTACGATGCGTTTATGAATATCCTCGTCGTGGATGCAGACAGAGGGTGCTAGAACCTCAGTGATCAAATCATAATCGTGTCACCATGCATGAATCTTGATGACGAGGATAATGACGTTTGATCATATCAATGCTATCGATTGGATCTCGAAATTTTTTAGTTTTGCTATCAAAGATAAAACTGAGTAAAGAGAAAAGTGAAAACTGAATATTGAACCAATATTGAACTGAAACAACGAACAACATACAAAATATAGTAAAGAGAAAAGAGAAAAGAGAAAATTGAATATCGGACCAATATTGAACTGAAACAATGAACAACATACAAAACATAGCAAATAGAAAAGAGAAAACTAAATATTAGGCTAATATTGAACTAGACCAATGAACAACATACAAAACATAGCAAATAACTCCCAACTTCACTTTTCTTTTTTTCTTTTTTCTCTTTTCTCTTTTTTCTTTACTTTTTTTTTTCCTTCGATCCCCCGTCTCCACCGCCATTCTTGTTGATCAGCCACCAGAATCATTCGCTGATATCCCTACTATCCCTCATGTACTGGTCTTAACCGACGACGAGCTCACAATTTCACTTTTTCTCTTTTTCATTTTTCTCTTTTCTCTTTACTTTTTTCTCCTTCGATCCCTAGTCTCCGTCGTCATTCTCGTCGATCAACCACCAGAATCATTCACTGGTGTCCCTACTATCCCTCCTATACTGATCTTAACCGACGACGAGCTCACAACTTCACTTTTCTCTTTTCCATTTTACTCTTTTCTCTTTTCTCTTTTCACTTTTCACTTTTCTCTTTTCACAGCGAACTCGTTGACGAGGGCGGTCTAGACTGGGACGTTGTGAGAGGTGAAGCCGCTCATGGTGGTGCGGGCCATGCCTTCGCCCATGGACTCGGCCTGGTGGATGAAGCCGTCATGGGGGCAGGGTCCGCGGAAGTGTCCTCGGAGCCGAAGATCTGCTCGGGGATGTCTTGGAAGGAGTGGCCGGGGTCGAAGTCAACGTAGACAACGTCGTCCGTCACGAAGACCTCCGACAATGACGGATCAAAGGAGGCACACTTCTTGTTCACGGTGGCGGAGTTGCATGGGGAGAGGAGGGGGGGAGGACCTCGGGCAGTGAGGGGGGGAGGGACGGGGACGAGAGGAGGGGGAGAGGGACGGGGAAAGGAGGGGGAGAGAGAGGGGGACGAGGGAGTTAGAGTTGGGAATAGGGTTTGTGTCACACCCCGACCCAGAAAACCCATCCAGTCCGGTGCGTGAGGGTTCCTAATACTATTCACATCCAATCTGGCGCGATACATTTGCGGAATTCAGAGTTAATTTAAACATTTAACTCCCAATGATAAAACTCTAATCCTAACAAACTGCTAGCAATTGAAACTTAAGGAAAGGAGAAGTACGATTCTATTAATTTAACATCAGAGTTGTACAGTTTAGACATCAAATACAAATTTATCAAAATTCCTCAAAGAGGGAAATTATACATTTAACAAAATCTTTGAGAGATGTCTATATACAAAAATCTATCAAAGTACCACATATATCCCACAACAACCTCAAGTTCCTATGGAAGTCGTCGCGCCGCCAAAAGCTGGTGCAGTTGATACTACTGAAAAACGTAGCCCGGGTAGGAGTGAGCAAAAAGCTCAGTAGGGTTCTACTCTACGTTACACTGAAAGGGATGAAAACAACAACCATAACGTTTCTCCACCTAAGTTTAAAGGATGCCACGGGGTCCCACAACCCCTATCGGTTCCCCAAGGGATCCTACTCTTCTCAACCAACCACGCTGGGAACATCAACCAAACACGCTGGGAGGAAACAGAAACCAGAACCAGTAGGAACACTCTTTACCCAACAGAAAACCACTGCATGAGGACACACGTCAGGGACATCGACAACTATCCTTAGCACTTAGTCTTGGAGAAGCGTCATAACCTCTAAACCTCAACAACATTATCATTGTAGCCAACTAGACAATATCCTCGATAACATAATGATTCAACAATACAATCGCACCCTAGACCTCACTACCCAACCTCGGTCCTAGAGCTAGATCCGAGCTACCCGAGAGTCTCGGTTCGGGGAATAACCCATCGCCCACACCTAACCTAAAATGCCTCTAATGCATACAGTGCATGTACGTATACAAGCATTTACCCTAGATGTCACTATATGTCACATCATCATATGAGTTCAACAAGTTAAGCTACAACATTATAAAGAATCCAACTAGATTTTTAAACAACAATCGGCAACGCCGTTATACAATAGCCTTCAGTGCACTTTGGCACCCGACAGGCAGATAAATGATCTACAAATACAACAATAGTACTACCAAATGAGACAGTCATTCAAGCAAACATTCAATCATTCTACGCTACTGCCCCCTGGTGCACGCCGACAATCAGTTGGGCTATATTAAAGCAGTAAAGCACACCTTCAACCCATTTATTCTACACATTCCGGATGGGCATGACTCTCCTGGTTGATCGACAAAGAAAATAGAAATGGGCACACCGCCGGCCCTAGGCATTTATTCTAAGCATACAAGATATGCAATTAAAATCTCACAACGCAAAACCTTAACATAAAAACATATCTAAAACCCATCAAATCCATAGAAGGTCAATATGTAGTCCTAAACATGCATCAACATGATATAGTAGGGTATCGAGTTGTTCATGGAACAATTGATTGACCAAATCGAAGAAAATCGATTAAAATCGATAAACCATAAATTCTCTAAAAATTTGGCGTCTCCGATCAAATCCATTGAAATCACAATCAAAACATCATACTCGTCGCTAAACATCGTTTGGAAAGATATGCAAGACGTTCGGATTGAAAAGAAATCAAAATCATTAAAATGCGAATCATTCATAACAAATCAGCATATAAGATATCAACATTCTTACCCACGAAGATCGATCTTCTCTCTACGTGCACTCTGCCAAGGAAGAGATCAATCTTCCTCACAAGGAGATCGATCTTCCTTAAGAGAGCGTTCTGTTTGGGGAAAAAGGGATCAATCTTCCTTCCCAAGAAGATCGATTTTCCCCAAGAGTACCCTCTGTAGAGGAAGAGATCAATCTTCTTAGCCCAAGAAGATCGATCTTCTTCAGATGACACAGAACACTAACAACAACAGATCGATCTTCTTATCAAAGAAGATCGATCGTCATACGTCGGTTGGTATAGTGAATAGTGTTGAAAACCAAATTTCTTGGATTCGATTTATCAAAACCAATCCAAATCAAACCAAACTTTGGACGGATGTGCAATTTATGGTAGGGAACCTAATAGTACCAAAAAATCTAACTTCTGACGGTTGGATTTCAAATGTAGGTCAAAATAGCCGAAAACCGACGAAACGACGAGGAATACAAAATTCATCCGATAGAATACAAAATTAACAAAGTAGTGTTCTAAACACGCTATTACACTACTCTATCAAGTTACATAACATTCCAATAAACACAAACACATGAAAACCACATAAAATCGATCTTAGGGAAACCAATCCGCAGGAATTGGGTAGAAACACCTATATGTATAGACGTGCAAGTGATCTACAAGATCCTCAACTCAGATTGTTGCGGATCTGTGTCGAAAAGCCGCAGCCGACAACCAAGGGGAGAGAGAAAGAGAGAAAAAGAAAGAGAAGGGAAGAGAGAGAAAAGAGAAGGGATTTATAGAGATCTGAAACGATCTCAGCCGTCCGATTCGATCTTTCCCGATCGAGCTCCTATCTTCCGATTAGAAACACCTTTGATGTTCTAATCAATCACATACATCAATCTATGGCAATGTGTGCATAACGCGGGTGTAAACCCGACCACCAGGGCGTAACTTTACCAAATTACCCTTGGGGTCCAAAATGCCAATACGATCACCCGATCGAACCCGACGCGGAACCCAACCAATAGGCAAACGGCCCTCGAACTACACGGTCGAGCCAGGTTAGAGGAACGGGTCCTCACAGTTTGAGTTATCAGAGGTGCAAAAGGGTCATCTGAAATACATAACCAACCATAACTGTCCATAACTGACGTAAAATGGTGTTTAAAACGTAAATCTAATGATGGTGATGTACTGGCCAACACGTTTCACTCATTTGGTGTAAACATCAATTAACTATATTATTAAGGGGGGAAGGGCCAGAGCCTAGAGACCCAAGTACCCTCCTACTTTGTTAATAATCCAATTAGACTTTTTTTGAGGCATTAAACCCAGAACTTATGACAAAAGACGAAACTATTTTTCTTTATTTTTTCTATTTTTCCCAGCTTTATCTCTTTCCTCTCCCTCCTTTCTCCAACCCGATTGAGACCGACGACCTCTTCCTCCACGATCTCACCACCGGACGCTACCGCTACCACGCTGTCAGCCTCCCTATCTCCTCTTGCCGACCATGCCGCCATCTTGTCTAGGTCCGAGCTTTGACCAGCCCTACTGCCGCCGTTCTCTCTCTTAGTTGCGTCCAACCACCACCACCCGCTCGCCATTAACCCCGGCAAGCTCCCCCAGACCGCCAGCATCTCCTCCATCGGAGCCGCGACCACCCGCGGTGAACCCTCTCCATTCCATGGCCATCTTGGCCTCCCCTGAGGTCCCCTGCGTCGACGATGACCTCCCTCAGTACTGGTGACCTCGACCTGAGCTTAGTCATCGCCCGAGCTCCTCTGTCTCCTCCGGATCCGACAACGCTGACGTCACCTCCCGATGAGGCCTCAACGTCGCTCGACCTTCCCGGCCTCCGTCCACATCGGGAGCCCATTCGAGCTCCTCCTCCCTCCAAGATCCGGCCCTGAGTCATCGGAATCCGCCACCCCGCCGGCTTCCCGCGCAGCCCGGCCCCAGGATCCGGCTACCTCATCAATCCGCAACCCTTCGCCGGCCGTTCCCAGGCGACATCCACCGGCCACAACCTCTCCTTGCTTGCGGTCTTCTTCTTCATCGAGCTCTATCCTCCTGAGCTGGTTCAACCTATCACACCCCGACCCAGAAAATCCATTCAGGCCGAGGGGTAAACCAGCCTAACTCAAATCAAACCTGTGGAGCAAGATTTCATTGATTACAGCTAAGAATTGAACAAACTAGATATCATATAAACAACTAATTATTACAATCATCAAAATTATAATACTTGAATGAAACAAACTTTTTCAAATACATAAGAATAACAATAATCCAATTCATTCACGAGTTCAACAAATTATACATCATGATCAAAAATTGAAAATAAAGCCTTAGAAGAAACTCCTCGAAGCTCCAAAGTCTTCAATCTTCCCGAGAGTGCCACGCTACCGTTTAGAAGATCACCTGAAGAAGGAACTGCATCAGTGCCTACATCGCTAATGCAGCCAAGGTATGGTGAGAAACAATGCCCGGTAGGGTTCTACTCTGCGTCGCGTTAAAAAAAAAGGGAAACAACAACAGTGTCGTTCTCCGTCAAAATTGAAAGAGTGTCCTAAGACCTACACCAGCATCACCGATTCCCTGAGGGCTCATGTCCAGGTCACCCTCATCCAATGGTGAAACAAGGGGGATGATCCTACACGGGTACAGACATAGGGTTTGCACATCACCGTTGCACTCACCACAGACCCTCATCGACTAACAACTCATCATACGAAGACAGAAGTCAGGGACATCGACAACCACCCTTGGCACTTGGCGTCGGGAGAACCGACACGACCACTACACATTATGTGACATAATATAATATCGACAACAACAACAACAACCCCAAAATAATAGCAAACATGATTAGATGACAACAATCACGCCCTAAATCTCAACTAACCAACCTCTAGTCCTAGGGCTAGATCCAGGCTACCCGAAACCCCCGGATCGGCGATACTCCCATCGGTCACATCCTAATCCTAAATGTCTCTAATGCAAACATTACGCATGAGCCTACACAATCAACTAAGCTAGATATCTTTATATGGCATTTCATCATACAAGTCAAGTATAGTATGCAACATACCAAATGAGAGCTAATAATAAAGCATAGTAAAAGACTAAGCATTACATAAGTATAAATGAGGCTAATAAGGTATAGAGCATAACATAGCTAAACATTACCAACCCATCAAGGGTTTACAAGAATTCAAGCTCTTAGAGAGCTTGTGAACATTCTACAACGTGAAGTATGTCAATAATGGGATATAGCCAAACAAACCTCTACAAGGCTTACCAACGATCAAGCTATCAATAGCCAAGCCATGCATATCATTCTATAAGAGTTTACCTCATGCCATATCTATTTGGTATTCCATCGAACAACTCATGAGCTAAGCATGTCATTCAATACTAAACATCTCATGATTGAAGGCATACAAGCTTTCATACTTCTATTAGCCAAACCATGTATGATTCCAAGTCATTAACATAACATACAACATATTATGACACACATTCGGCTTCTAACAAACATTATAACAAACACTATAAGAGCGGCACACCTTCGGACTTACATTTATACTAAACATTCCCAAGGGGCATGACTCCCTCGATTCACCTACAAAGTCACACATAGGGCTCGGCCAATAAGGCATAATAGATATACGTACTTATATATAGAGCATGGCATCCATTCTACATATATTCCCAACTTTGCATGAAGCTTAGCAATCAACTCAACTTTTCATAAATCTCACATAAATGTTTCAAATTTCATGAAAATTAGCATGCTAGCTCTAATCATTAATATTAGGATCAAACCAAAAAATCGGATTGAAAGAAATTTTGAAAACCATCAAAACGGCTAAAAAATACCCTCTCTGTCAACCTTGGGATCGATCCCAATTGGGCAGACGAATTGAGATCGATCATGTCTGGGTGAATCCGGAAAAACTCAAACTAAAACCAATAAAATCTCTATCAATCGAACTCCAAACGATATAAAACTTGAAACTAAGATAGAATAGATGGAGGAAGACATACTAGAAGCTAGAAATCACACAAATCACCTAGATTCAAGCTATTTGACTCTTAATATGGAGATTTACGGTTGAAACCCTACCAAATAGGAAGCTAATCCTTCAAATCTTGAATCATTGGATCTAGGTTGGCCTAAATCCCTCATCTCCCAAGCTTTGGCCCTCCAAATCGTCTCTCTTTGGTCTCTAACCAGCTCTCCCTCTCTAACCCTCTAACTCTCTAAGTTGAGAAAAGCACTAAAATGAGAGAAACCCGGAAGGGAAGTATCTATTTATATAAGATAGTGCCACATCACGACCATCTAAGGCACTATGGGTTATAAGGATGATTAATGGTATAACAATGCCATTAAATGGCTAGATTAGGGTCTAACAATAACATACATCATCTATAACACCGTGTGTGCACTAACGCATGTGAAACCCAACTCTGTAAGGAAAAATTACCAAAATGCCCCTGGAGTTGCAATGATCGATGCGATAGTTCAACAAGGCCAACCGAACCAAACCAACCAAGCCAAACCCTCGACCTATATAGTCAAACCAGTTTAAAGGTACGGGTACTCACACAACCAGTCTCATCCAATGGGGTATAGTCAGGTCCTCACCTGATCTAATCGACCTCCGGCAGAATTCAGTCGTCGGATCCAACACTTTTCTCTTTTTCATTTTTCTCTCTTCTCTTTTCTACTCTTTAAAAATTCGAATCCAGCACCGCAACGACTGAGGACGGCTGAGGCACACCTCCAACATACCTCTTTTTCTTTTTTCTCTTTTTCATTTTACTCTTTTCTCTTTTCTATTCTTTACACCTTCGGATCCAGCACTACAATGGTTGAGGACGGCGGGGGGCCATCAAATCTCGCCAAGAACACGTTGGAGAAGAATCGTGGGGCGACGAGGGGGTTGGATCAGAGGATTTAGGAGGTCGGACATCCGACGACCTCTTCCTCCAAGCACCACCATCGCCAACCTCGTCGGATCCGCATCTCCGCTGCCCATCGCCTTGATCCAACCTGGTGGATGGACTCCCTAGCCACCCACGACCCCTCCTCCATCGGCGCCAACAACCGTCGGAACCTTCTCGCGGTTGATCAAGGCCAGAGCATCCACGGCCATCCGATCCTCCTTGCTTCCTCTGCAAGCTAATTAAATCTGAATTGAAGCAGTTAGAATGACATTTTGGTCATGAAAAAAATACCACTAACCATAATGGCCTATTTTTGGACTAAATGTCTTAAAAAATATTAATTGGACTATACGTTGATTTATTACCAATTTTTGGACCTTATGTCAATTAACCGTATCATTAAGGGTTGTAATCGAGCCAAGCTTAATGGAGCCCGGCTCTAATCAAGCTCGGATTGAAATCAAATTTGAGACTAATATTGGTGATTACTTTTGAGCCGAGATTAATTTTGAGCCTATTTTGACCGGAGCCGAGTTTAATGGAGCATGGCTCTAATTAAGCTCGACTTCAAATCAAATTTGTGTCTAATATTGGTGATTACTTTTGAGCCGAGATTAATTTTGAGCCGAGCCGAGTTCGAGCCTTTATGAGTCGTTTGATGCTAGCTTAGTGTGTCGACCATAATGAGTCTATTGAAACATGCAAGCCTTAATAGGTTGCTAAATTCAAATTAAGCATGAAATCCATCATAATTTAAGTTTTATTTGTAAATTTTGAATTCAAACAGATTTGTACATCATTTTCTCCACCATCAAAGGCAAAATACGATTTTTTTACATAGAAAAGAAATGAAATAAAAAAACAAAAAAAATATACTAACAAGAGTTTTTGAGCCTCGACGAGCCGAGATTGATCAAGACTACTTTTATACAAAGAGCTTGATTTAAAATTAATTTTGAGTCGAATAAGAGTGATTAAGCTCAGCTCATTTAAATTCGAGCCGAGCTTGATTGAACCTATTATCGAGCCGAGCTCGAGTCAGCCTAATTCTAACTGGGAAGCCAGATCTACATAGAAGAGCACAATAGTACTATACATTTAAAAAATGCTCAGAAACCACACAGTCCAATAATTAAATAATCTTGATGGTTTAGAATTTTTGCAACTGCTAATTTTAATATTCTAAAATAATAGTTAGATTTTATGGATAATTGGTTAAAACCTCAGATTAAGGAAACTTATCCGTAAAAAAACCCATCTGATAAGTTGTTAAGGTAATAACCCCATCAGTTAAGCGTTTTAGTTAATTATTGACTATAGATGAGTAAAAGTACTCCCACGTATCCAACGACTGAGGTTTACCGGAGTTTGATCGTCGACGAGGAGGGCTCTTCGGAGCGTGGAACCAGTGCTGGAGAGTTTGTGGAGGTCTCAGGAAGAGATCCACCGGGTCCGATCGTGTAAAAGGTGCCCGTGGTGGCCGGATTTGGGTTCTTGGTGGTGGTTCGTCGGTGGTGATGGTGGCGTCAATTCGAGGCAAGATTGATGCGGAAGGACTACAGGAGGTAGGAAGTGTGATTTGGTGGAGTTTGAGGAGATCTCAATGTAGATGAGTGGTCGGTTTGGTGGAGAACGGCGGACGGGGTTTTGGCGGTGATGACCGGCGTCGAAGGAGATCTTTTTGAGGGTAGTGAAGGTCGGAGGAAGACAGGGGAGGTGAAGGTGGGACGAGCGGTGGTTGTTGGGAGGAGTGGGGGTGTTCGGAGCGGCGACGATGGCGAGGCGAAGGCCACGGTTCGAGGACAAGCTGACCCAAGGCACGAATTAGCTGGGATAATGAAGTCACAGCTCGAATGTGAGCCGAGCCGAGCCGACATGGGGAAGACAGAGAAATTAAGGGAAAAATCTGAAAAATTAGGAAAAAATTGGGAAAAATGAAAATAAAAGTGAGAAAAAATATGGAAATAAAATCTTAGAAGTGAATTCGTTAATCTAAGATCTTGACTCGGTTCGTGCCTCCGAAGTAAGATGATGGGAAGCCGGTATGAGGAAGAGAGAGAAAATTAATGGGAAAAGTGAGGAAAAATGTAAAAAATGGGAAAATGAAAAAAATTAAAGGCGATCCACCTCAGCAAGCCGACCTAATCCGAGGTGGGCTAGGACGATGAAGTCCCGGCTCCCTCAGCTAGCTGCGCGGGTGTGGGGGCGAGCCGCGGGTGAGCTGCGAGCGAGCCGGCGTGGAAAAAGTAGAGAGAAAATAGGAAAAGGCCATAAAATAGAGGAAAAATAGGGGAAAGTAGGAAATGAGAGAGAAAATACGGAAAAATAGGAAAAGGGGTAGAAAAATATGGGGGAAAAGGTAGGGAAAACTATGGAAGAAAAGTCAAGGTGACTGAAAAGACCCTCAATAGAGAATTTTAACCAATTGAGCATTAAGTTACGATTTGGGGAGTTAAAAAGATAAAAATGTAGTTAAAAGGACAAAAATGGAGTTAGCAAGATAAAAATGCAATTACAAAGATAAAAATGGAGTTAAAAATATAAAAATGAAAGAAAGATAAAAAATGGAGTTACAAAGATAAAAATTGAATTGACGGCCAAATAAGCTCGTCGGGTGTTAAGACTAGCAAAAGAGGGTTCATAGGGACAAGGAGAATTGATCCCCGGTTTGTTATCGGCTAGAACGGTGATGGAGGCGGCAGATCCGTGTTGTAAAAGGAGAAAAGATAAAAAAAAATGCAGTTAAAAAAATAAAAAATGGAGTTAGAAAGATAAAAAAATGTAATTAAAAAGATAAAAATGGGGTTAAAAAAATAAAAGTGAAGGAAAGATAAAAATGGAGTTAAAATGGTAAAAATGGAGTTAAAAAGATAAAAATAGAGGAAAGATAAAAATATAGGAATGATAAAAATGCAGTTAAAATGGTAAAAATGGAGTTACAAAGATAAAAATGGAGGAGAGAAAAAACTGTATTGTTGGCCAAATGAGCTCGATTTTAGATCGTCAATTTTTCAAATTTCATGTACAATTTTTCAATTTGAGATCGTAAATATTTCAAATTGAATTGGGTCTGATTGACTTAAACTGGGTCTGATTTCGATTGTTGGATTAAAACTGGCTGAGTTGGCTTGGGTTTGGCTTAGCTGAACCAAGTCCTACCGTATATGATTAAACTGGGCCTGGGGTTGATCGGGTTAAGCTGGCTGGACCAACTTAGTGACTTGAATATGGGTCTGGGCTTGATCGGGTCCGACGGTTGAGGCTTGTTGGAGGTTTATCGGTGGCGGTGTTGGAAGTCAGAGGTTGGTGTTGACGGAGGAGACGTTGTGGGAGGATGGGGAAGTGATCCAATGGTTTGGATCGCCTGAGAGGTGGTAGAAGGGGCGGATCCGATGAGGACGGCGCCGGATTTGAGGGAGAAGGAGAGGTCAACGGAGATCCAATGATGAGGAATGGTTTGGATTGGCCCGAGAGCTGGTAGAAGTGGCCGGATCTGACCGGGCAATGGTCGAAGGAGGACCGGTGGGGCCTTGGGTGTCCGAATCCGAGGTCGGATGGGACGTGGGAGGTCGGAGACGGCAGTGTTGAGAGATGGAGGCGCCTGATCCGAGAGAGGGGAGAAGCTTGAGCGATGCTTCTGGCGATGAGGGTGGTCGGCCAATAGCAAGACGTCGTCGGGCGTCGTCGGGGAGGGCGGTGTCGTCGAAGTGCTGGTTCCGGAGGAGATGCGGGAAGGTTGGGTGGTGGTCGAGCTCGACGATTAGGTCGAAGGTAACGGAGATGGCCGTCGTCGTCGAGCTCGAGGAGAGGGAAGGAGCAGTCGGTGGCTGCGGCTACAGTGGAGAAGGAGGAGGTGAGGGGTGAAGAGGTTTGCTAGGATTGTAGTGGTCCACTGGAATAACGAGGTCGATAGGAGAGAGGAGAGGCTGGAAAAAATAGAAAAATGTATTTTGATCTTTTTTGTGTGATTTCAATTTATTAATCGAGAAAAGACTAGCTTGGGTTATTTACAAAGAGGATGAGGACCATGAGGTTATGGACAAAGAAAGGGCCAGATATGCGGCTTTGGACAAAAACCCTAGATTTTATTCTCCATTTATAAAGGCATGGGAATACTAATCCTAATGGGACTCCTAGGAGTCGAAGTCAGAATAAAATAATAGTTTTAGGAGCCTGATCGAATCTAACTGTGCACAGTTTTAGAAGAGCTCAATAGAGTTCATTCACTCTTCCTTTTCCACGTTCAAATGTGTAAGCAAACATAGCATTCCAATGGATTTATTTACCTCGCATGACGAGTCCTTCCATTGTTTAGGGGGACCTTAATGGGGGGTCGGAACGGGGTCGGGGAAGTGGTTAGAAACCGGATCGGGGTCGAGACGAGATATTATTTTTTTCTATTTATCTTCAATCCAATTTTATCTGAACTGTTATTTTAATTTAAAATCATGAATTTGTTTTTTGCTTTTAAAATTTTGGATTGAGTCATTGAGATGGGAGGGGTTCCTACATGCGGGGGGTCGGGGTGCCTTTATTATTGGAACGGGCGGGGTTAGGTCCGGCCCAGAGTGCCTTCATTATCGGAGCATGCCGGGATCGGAGTGACTCAGTAGCATGCGGGGTCACGGCAGGGTAAAGGACCCGTCTCAGCCCGTCACGTTGCCATCCTAGCAAGCCAGCTGCAGACCGCGTCAGACATTGAGTGCTGGTAACTTACTGTGAACACCGAAAGGACTGCAATTATTGGTCCGGGAGTAACTCCCATTATATTGTGAGGATATAAATGGAAATAAAAGGACAAACGGACACGCGTGTCCCCCAAAAAGCTGTAAGCCCCATCAGACACGAACGAAGAAATGTCCAGACTTTGAATAAAACGTTTATTTCATTGCTTTTAGCTAAAAACCATAAAGCAAGCATCCGGCCAGCTGTGGTACTTCCAGGACGAGAGAGAGAGAGAGAGAGAGAGAGAGAGAGAGAGAGCTCATATGCAGCCAAAATCACAGTGCACCGCCACCACATAATCAAGGACAACTCTCAGAGCTCTTGATCATCTTCTTCTTCTTTTTCATCTCCGGTGCCGGCACAGGAATCTGTGGGAATCCCTCCCGGGACGTCAGGTTACCCTTTTCATCAGCATTACCATCTCCAGCAGCCGCAGCAGCAACACTGGGTGTAGTACTGATCCCATGCGCGCCCTTGGGCATCTCCTCTTCAGCCACGTCAAATGCCATCGACGGGAGAGCCTGGGATGCTTGACGGCGGTGGCGAGACATGCTTCGGTCTGGACTAGCTAAAAAGAGAGGTTGGTGGTAATGGTAGATGTGAGAATGAGCTAGAGAAGCTAGGGGGGTTAAATAGGGGAGGAGGAGGAGTGAATGGGTGGGGGGGGCAAAGGCCAAAGGGTGGTGGATATGGTGGAGGGAGGGAGAGGGTGCCAGCCCGGCCAGGTTAGGAGGCATGCAAGGCGTCTAGGACTGGGAACTTTTTTGTCCATGGATGCTCGGTCGGTGACAGTAGGACTGTGCACGTACTGCATGTCTACGTGTCAGGGACTACTCATAGGCCAAGGGAACCTTAATTTGAAAAGTAATTACCTCGCACGCCGAATGGAACTATTCCTAGGCCAATAGGGGCGTCGCCCACACCAATTTTTGAAAGATAATTAACCACACTCAAGCTTTTGGAAGATAGTGAATTATATCTTATAAAATCTAAGCTTCTTTTATCAAAAATATCTCTCTGTTATCAATATTATGCTAACAGTAGAAAACAAAATCTCTATAAATCAATATCAATATCTCTCATATCCTAAACCTCGTTTGATTTGATAGAGGGTTAGAAAAAATATGATTAAAAATGGTTAGAAAAAGTGGGGTTAAGAAATATTTATAGGAAAAAGTAAAGTGATGATAGATAAAATGAGGATAAAATAATAATAATTATTTTTTATGTTTAATTTAAAAATAAGATTAATGATAGGCCACATACCAAACAGGACGTGTCGGATTTTCTTTCATGTGGGTAGGGTCCTGAAATGTAAAAGATGGACGTAAAATAGAGGTTCTAAAGCGTAAAAAGTCCCACACTACCTACACTGTTGGAAGCAGCGGGACAACGCAGGTACACCTAGGGGTGGCAATTCGGGTTCGCGGGTCGGGTTCGGGTCGGGTCATACACTGACCCGTTTAACAAAACACCAAACCCGAACCCGACCCGTTTATTAAACGGGTCCGGTTTATAAACCCGAACCCGACCCAATTATAAACGGGTCAACCCGACCCGACCTGCCTCACCCGTTTATTAAACGGGTTAGGCGGGTCGGATCAGGTTGACCCGCCACGGCAACCCGTCACGCACAGGAGGGAGAGGCGGCGGCGGCCGGATCTGGCCGAGAAACACCGGGAAACAACCGGATCTGGCCGGATCTCGCCGGATCTGGCCGGATCTCACCGGATCTAAGGCGGATCTGGCCGGATCTGAGGCAGATCTGGCCGGATCTGAGGAGGATCTGGCCGGATCTGGCCAGATCTGAGGCGAATCTGGCCGGATCTGGGCGGATATGAGGTGGATCTGGCCGGATCTGAGGCGGATCTAGCCGGATCTGAGGCGGATCTAGCCGGATCTGAGGCGACCTCGGGCTCGGGGAGGTCGAGGATGGTGACGCCTCGACGGGAAGGAGTGGGGGGCGGAGCCGCGGAGGCCGTGGAGGTCCTCGAGGTCGGTGGCGGTCGTGGACCTCGTGGTCGGCGCTGAGGCGACCTCGGGGAGGTCGAGGACGGCCGGGGAGGTCGAGGACGGCGACGTCGAGGTCAAGGACGGCGACGCCGCGACGAAGCTGAGGCGACCTCGG
>OY986966.1:23849767-23873564 GCA_963920575.1 Narthecium ossifragum
GGTCTTGGAAGCCTTCCTGACAAGAACAATCCAGCAAAGTATGCGATAAACCAAGAAGAAAGCGCACATAACCCCAACATTAAACCACCTTGTGTCCTTGTCAAGTCCTCTAGCCATCAGCACATCCTCACCAGTGAGCAAACACTCGGAGGATATCCCCCCATCAAAGCCCCATGAGAAGCACCTCTCTCTGATACTCCAGTACTCGTTAATGAGCATCGCGTCCAGCGGATACCTATAGATCGAGAAGTAGTACATGAAGAGCCAGTACTTTGGGATGCTGTCTTTGGTAATGAAGTAGCCTGAGAACAGGAAGAACAGCCCCAAGAACAGGCATATGAGGGTGTTGGCCAGTATAAAATCCGGCGATACTGCGCTCAGGAAGAGAACAAGGGAGTTTGCCATCAATATTATCAACCAGATCACCAAGACGAAGAAGGAGAAGGCACCCAAGGAGTGATTGAGTCCTACTAGCCAGTAAACCGGGACGGCGAAGAGGACCGCCACCACGAGCAAGAATGGCACAAAGACTATGGTGCCGGCCAGCATGTAGGAAGAGAGCCTGTACATCTTCCTGGACGTCTCCCTCATGATGACCCTTCTCTCCTGCAAGAATATTGGAAGCGCTTCCACTGTGGAGGACAGTAGGTAGCTGAGGGTAAAGGCGAAGAAGCCGAGCCTCTCCGAGACTCCGTCTTGATTCGTCTTAACGTTGAGGTAGACGCTGCCGAGGGCTAGACCGCTCACAATTGCTTGGATGGTTCTTGCGAGGAACAGCTGCTTCGTCCGGTAGATGATCTTCCAGAACCGCCATGAGAGAGCTGCTATCTCGCTTATTCTCGAAGAATAGCCCTGGTACGTCTCGCCGGCGCCTTCGAATTCTTCAATGTTCCTGGCTTCGCGGCCTTTTTGTGATTTGGTGCAGCTGTCTGATAGCATGCTGCGGTTGGCATTCCAGTCCTCTAGGTCCTGGATGATCTCCATCGCAAACTCTAGAGCATTGAGCTGTGCCGGAATTTTTGACCCGAATTGCAGGATGGTGTCTTCGAGCGATCGAAGGCTGCCGTAGTAAGCTACTGAACCGCGAGAGAGAAGCAAGAAAGTAGAAATGTACCCGAGGATCCGGTAGCCGGGCTGATGGATGGAAAGGATCACGATCTGTCGCCTTGCTCGCGCCATGGACGCCAGCATTCCGATGACTTGCAAGGCTGAGGTACTGTCAAGGCCGGAGGTGGGCTCGTCCAGGAGTAAGATGGGCGGATCGTGTATCACGTCGACGCCTATCGATACCCTCTTGCGCTCTCCGCCCGAGACCCCCCGTGTGTCCTCGTCGCCAATGTAGCTGTTGGCGACGTTGGAAAGGCCCAACTCTTGCATCAGGCCTTCGACCCTCTCTTCCTTCTCCCTTGAGCTCAACCCTTTAAGCCGGAACTTGGCACTAAACATGAGCGTTTCTTTGACAGTAAGGAGGGGAAGTAAATTGTCTTCCTGAGTAACAAAGCCACATATCGTCCTCAGTTGGCTGGGGTTAGTGATGCATTGATCATTGAGACGGATGCTGTTTGGATCAAAGTTTGAGTTCCTAATCCGGCCTGAGATGACACGGAGAAGGGTCGACTTGCCGGCGCCGCTGGGGCCCACAACTGCGAGGATTTCGGAGCTGCATGCTCGGAACGACACCGATCTAAGGACATTCCGGTTGTTCGACGTCTTGAGCTTCTGGTAATTGCATGAGACAGAGATATTGCATTTGGGAGGTAGACTGTAAGATAGGTTTCTGACAGTGAGTTTGTAAGTGGATTTAATCGATGGAGATGACTGGTAGGAGGTCGGGGTGGTGGAGTCGTGAGGGGAGTCGGAAGTGGACGACTGCACGGCGGAATCGAGGTCGATGCGTAGATCCTCCATTGTCGAGGAGAGAGAGCTTGAGTGGCTTAACTAAGGCATAAGGGAAGAGATAGACTGCATGCATGATAAAAAAGCTAGCAAGCTAGTTATGGAAAAGAGCTGAAGAGGAGATGGGAGCTGATGGGGGTTTACCAACTAACATTGACCGGACACAAGATGTGAATGTTGGATGTTAGGTGGGATTACGCTCGATGGAGGTTGGACCTAACGAGAAGATGTTGGAGTGTTTTACTGCTGCAGCAACTGGGGATGGGTTAGAGAGAGTTTGGTGGGGTTAGTTAAGCTATATAGGAGATTGGGGATTGAAGGGAAAAGGGGCGCTTGCTATCAAAAAGAAAAATAGTACGCCTCGAACCCCTGTCGTATTTCTTTTCAGCCATTTAGTCATTCTAACTGGAAAAATGTCTTAAATGCCCCTCCACCCTTCTTTCTCACACCACCGTCCAGCCACCAGCCACCAATTACCTTCCGCGGGTCATCCACCCCAACTCCAGTGAACCCATCACCTTCGGTGAACTACCCCACCCCGACCATCTCCATCTCTGGCGTCCTCCTTTAAGGGGTTTAATTGTGCCTCATTCATGTCTCATCAAAGGCCTATCCAAGCAGATCGATCTTCTTGGGATCTTCTCTTTGCACGCCCCGTGTCATCCAGAAAAGATCGATCGTCTCTCATGAGAAGATCGATCCTTCATCCAAGGAAAGGCATATTCAAGCTAAAAGATCGATCTTCAACGACGGTTACTATTCACATGAATAGTAATGAGAATCCAATTTCTTGGATTCGATTTATCAAAACAAATCCAATTCAAACCAAACTTTGCAAGGATGTATAATTGGAGGTGAGGAACCTATTGGTACCAAGAAATCCAACTTCTGATGGTTGGATTTCATATCTAGGCCAAAATAGTCAAAAATCGACAAAAAACGATGAAACAGTGATAAATATATAATTCGTCCGATGAAATACGAAACATGTACAGCAGGAATTTTCTAAGCATGCTATTATGTACACTACAGTATCAAGTTACATAACATTTTAACAAACACAAACACATCAAGACCACATAAAACCAATCCTAAGTAAACCAACTCGGTAGAATTGGGTAGAAACACCTAAATGTATAGATGAGATGTCGATCTATCAATCCCTCAACTCCGATTGCCACAATTTGCTCCTCGAAATCCGCATCCAACCCTCCAATTTGGCTGGGCGTGCGGAGAGAGAAAGGGAGAGAGAAGAAAAGAGGAAGAGAGAGAAAGGAGAGGGGGTTATTTACAGAAAGTTGGAATCGATCACAGCCGTCCATTTCGATCTTTCCCAATCGAGCTCCGATCTTCTAATCGGAGGCGCCCTTAAGGTTCTAATCATTCACATACAACAATCCAAGGCCGTGTGTGCATTACGTGGGTGTGAAACCGACCACCAAGACGCAATTTTACCGAATTATCCTTGGAGTCCAAAAACAGCGATGCGATCAACCGATCGCAAACTAAGGCCAACCGAGCCAAACCAACCAAACCAACCAAACCAAACCCTCGACCTAACGCGGTCGGACCAGGTCCTCACAGAGAGAATGAGAGAGAAGGTAGGGCTAGAACAAGGTGGGAGAGAGAGAAACAGTACTCGGAGAAGGAGGGATCATTAGCGAGGGCGCCGACGATTGTCACGGTTGGAACTTTGTTTGGAACTCTGAGGGGTGACTGACGAGCGAACTATCTAAAACAATTCCTTTGTCAATGGAACCGAGCTTTGGTAGCCAAAGCCTTTGAGAGTTTTAAATATTTTTCGATGATTTCATTCATAGGTATGGGAGTCTTTATATAGGCAAACTACAAGAGATCTAAGTGGAGTAGAACTCCGACTCGGTGACTTCCTACTCAAGTAATAACGAAATGAAGAAAGTAAAGCACGAGTTCTACTACAAGGCAAACTACTAAACTAGGAAAGCAGTAACTATACTATCAGATCATGATGGAGCTTTAGGAGGCAGGTGGGGCCGATCTCTTGTATGGTTGGGCTTGAGCCTAGCCCAGTTGGGTATGGTTTGGTGCGTCAAGTCGGGTTCTTGATGTCACACCCCGACCCAGAAATCTCATCCGGTCTAGGGCGTGAGGGTTTCTACTGTATTCGATCCATCACTGGCGCATTAATGATAAAATACTACAACTAATTAACAATTGATCTGGGGTCGAAAATAAAATTTCTAATATAATTGAAGATTCTGATCCAAAATTGATCCTCAAGAGATATATAATAAAACCTCAAAATCATTACAGAAGAAAATTATACACTTAAATAATCCAACAAGATAAGCATGAACCCCAAGTCTTCGAACACCTCCAAAGGGTCAACGCGCCACAAGAGCTTATCCAGCTAGAAGCTACAGAATAAGAGCTTACGCATGCACCTGCAAAACGTAGCCTGGGTAGGAGTGAGCGATATGCTCAGTAAGATTCTATACTACAATGCTCACAAAGGAAAGGAAACAGTAAAGTCTCAAGTTCCAACTCATCTCTAAGGGAAAAACACACGTTACGTCCACTGCCTACCCTAGGGCAGGCAGTCTGATGACCTCTGGTACTGCCAACTATCATCCCTCTCAAACCAAGCACACCGACGCTGAAACAACAGAAGTAGAACCCAGGGCAATATGTAACTTCCCCTATTGAAACTGAGACTGAGCTTGAAACCTAGGATGACCTCTAAACTTGAATTAGAGTAATTGCAATCAACTAGACATTAATCTCAAAACATCAGATTATCAAGAAGACAATTCCACGCATAGACCTTGCTACCCAGCCTCGATCATACGTGTCACGCCCCGCCCCAATTAATAATAAAATATCCCAAAGATTAATCAAAATTTAGGCGTGACCATTGGGCACGGGCACGTGAGATCACTATTACAACCTTTCAACAGATAATTTATATACACATTCTAAGCATTTAATCACAATCTTTTTTTTTCTTTACAATCATTCACCACATCTAGGGCACATACGCCCATATCAATTCAATTAATATACATGATAATTCAGTCTGAAATTGATAATACATAATTCTTTCATTTCCAACATATACATGCTTTATCAAACATAAGAAAATAGACATAATGATAAAGTGACTCCTCATCCCTGCACCGGACCTCCATGGACTGCACTGGTCTCTGGCCTACCCATAGGTCCTCCTGCACAAAAACCAAACCTAACACGAATGAGCTCTAAAGCCCAGTAGGAGTCACCAACTAAGACACTGGTGTACACCCACCTATCCTAGTATACTGCCCAAGTATGGTCTGGCTAGTATGGGAAAGTCTTACACGCACAGTCGCCGCGTCCGGCCGTCAATGCTCGCCCATACCCCTATAGACTCTATACCCAGCCCCAGTATACTAGTATAGGTACAACATCTTATACCAGTTTACTGATCCTAGTATGGTCTGGCTAATCTGGGTAAGTCTTACACGCACAGTCGCCGCGTCCGGCCGTCAATGCTCGCCCAGACCCCTATAGACTCTATACAGGCCTCAGTACACTAGTATAGACAACACATCCTCAATCAGATCACATCCTCAAGCCATATCCTCAAATCAGATATTTAATCAGATCAAAGTCCTCATACCAGCTCTTTAATCAAATCAAATCCTCTAATCAGGTCTTTAATCAGATCAAGTCATCACTTAATTCCTAGACTCCCTAGACTCTGACCAGTCTAGCTACAGGACCTGACTAGACCCAATCATAATCCCAATCCTATCATGTATGCACAAGACAAGAACATAGCAATAAAGCCAATAACAATCATCATATAATCATACAATACAAAGAAACATCACAGCATAGCATCGCACATACACACAGGATTAAATAACACATACAAACATATATCAAGGCATCACCACAATCATATAGCATACAAGCACATCACTCCTAGGAGGTAACTCCTACCTTAAAAGGACAGTCAACGCGCGTTCTCCATGTTCGGGGGTCCACGTCACGCTCAGACACCCGACAGCCGCTCAACCGATTGCCTAAAACACAATAATTAAATTAATACTACTAGCATTAGATAGAGCTCCAAAAGCCGGTCGAACGACGCGAAAAGCCCGCAAAAACAGGCGTCAGGGGGCTTTAGCAGCCCGTTAGCAAACAGCTAACAGGGCGTTGTTGCGTGCACAAGGCACTGTCCCGTGCACAGGGCACTGACCTGTGCACAGGGCAGTGATCAATGCACCCAGGCGATCGCTGTGCGTGCTAACGTGCGCTGCGCACAGCGCCATCTTCCTCAAGAAGATCGCCGGAGCTCACGCCGGAGCTCCGTCGAACCTCCAAAACAGGGGGGGTACTCAAGCACTGGGAAGATAACCACCAGAGGAGGGAAACTCCTAACTGTCCCTAGCACGAAGTCCAGGAGGGGTCGACGGCCATGGCCAGAGAAAGGCTGGCCGGACCTTGTCGGAAACCATGGCAGGGAGGAGGTCCCCTGCCATGGGTAATGCCGGACTAGGCTCGGAGAGGGATGCCCCGGACCACGGAGGTCCTTCCTCGGCGCTGCAGTCGCCGAGGGAGGTCCCCAACGCCGTCCGCAACACCTTCTCCAGCGACCCATCGCCGGAACCCATCTTCTCCCAAAAATCCCAACGGAAAACCGACGAAAAAACAAGGAAAAACGAAGGGGAAAAGGCTAGAAGCTTACCTTAGTCGAGATTGGAAGGAATCCGGCGGAGATCCACTGGATCTTTACCCCCGGCGAGCTCCACCGCTCCTCCCGATTCTTCCTTCCTTCTTCTCCAGCGCCGGCGATCTCTCTCCCTTTCCAACTCCGACGCCGGCGACCTTGCTTCCTCTCCATCCCCCCCCCCCCCTCGCTCTCTCTCTCTCTCTCTCGATCCCTCTCTCGATCTCCCTCCATCTCTCTCGATCTCACTCTCCCTCTCTCACTCGAGTTAACAGCAGGAAAGAAGAGGAGAAGAGAAGACCGGAATCTTCTAGAAAAAGGGGGTGGTTTTTGCATAAAACCCCCCGCAAAACTTGAAACTACACCAAAAGCACTCCATTTTACATAAAACCCCGGAATTATACATTAAGGCCCTTACAACGATCATACGACTACATCCGATCTACTTAAGAACCTCGGATCGGCGATCAACCCATCGCCCACGTCCTCACCTGATGCTTCTAATGCGATCAAAATGCATGCAATGCTTACACGCATAAAGATAAGATTCAGACATACAACAATATGCCAATATAATATTCAAGGCTTGGCGAAGCATACAACTCGCCATATGGTAAGCATTACAAAGGCCTAAGGAAAGCAGATAAATATGCATGCAAACCTACAAGTCTCTACGAGACTAAACACCCAATCTAGATTAACAATCAACATTAATCTACACACGGGATACAACCCCGGCTAATCAATTAAACAACTATAACAACAATTATAATAATAATTTAATTAAAGCTTCGGGCGTACCTAAGGCCCATTTATTCTACACATCCCAGGGGAGGCATGATTCCCCTGATTCAACCACAAGCTACATACGCGCTTACATAGATATAATAACATATATATGAAAAAATAAGATTAAAATAATCGATTTATCGAAAATCAAAGCAACAATATTGTAAACTTTGAAAAATCCTATCATTCAATCTAACCATCCGATTGACATGAAACCTGATGTGCCCACTCAATGTTACACTATGAATCACATATCCGAAAATCAGATCAATTGGATAAACGAAAATACATCAAAACTTATAATTTTCGTAAAACTCCAGATTCGATAAACATCCCATAAAGCCTTTGAAAATTCGTCGGATTGAAACTAAACTTTGCAGATCTATCCAAAAGATCATTATGATCATCTCATCGAAAAATCAAACCAATTTGACAATTAAATTCCATTTAATTCCAGAAATTAAACCCCCTGCCTTGTTCTGCACAGTCTTCCCATTTATTTCACCAAACATCATACTTAAATCCAACAATTGTGAAATCAGTTTCAGTTGAAAGATAACTCAGAGATCTAAAACTTTTATGTTAAACGTCAACTGAAATCAAGCATGTATAGCTCGGAAAACAAGCTAGAACACAACTGTTCTAATAGAACAAGAAAATCCGAAAATACTTCAATGAAAATATGCTTAAATCCATATCAAATCAAAGCAAAATACTTCCAGACTTAAATTAGTTATTAAGAAACCTTGAAAGCATCATCCAGCACAAGGAAAACAACTAATCACAGGTTCAAACACAATACAACACCCAATTACACCAAAACCTAAGTTTTGGAGAAGAACCCTACCTCTTTTAAGCTAATCCTTGCTTAATCCAGCTGAAGATCACTAAAGGATAGATCCCCAAGCTGTTGCCGTCGTCCCCCAGCTCTCGGGACCTCCCTTAGCACGAGAAACACCAACGTCGGCGGAGAAAAGAAGAAGAAGCGAAGGGAAAAGAAAACAGGGGATTCGCGGGCTTTAATAACTCCCCACGTCCAATCGGTCGCTCCCTGAGCGATCGGTCGGACTAGGTCGGTTTAAAGCCCTAGTGGAGTACACCTCAGCATCGGTACCGACATCAAGTTTGATCGGTTGCTCCCTGGAGCAACCGATCGCTCCTGGGCTGAAGGCTGCCGCAAAGGCAAGCCTTCGAGCCCGAGCTCGGATTTTTCAGGCTTTCAGGCTCGCGTGCTGGGTTGATGCATAATGTTATATTTTTATCCCATAATATTTAATCTCCTTTACTTATTTGGTACCTAAATAAACTCATTATTCTTATATTTTGATTTAGGATGCAATTGAAGTCCTTAAGTTCGAAAAGAAGCTGAAAAGAGTATATGAATCAACTTTAAAGATTAAACTGTACCTGTTCATGAAGAACCAGATGATGTGCCATATATGGTTTGAAAGCTCTTGAAGTCTAGTTTCTGGAGAATTTTACGGTTCATGATTCCGAGTTTCCTAGAGGAAGTTACGACAATTTTAGTACCGATGGCGCAGTCTGGATGGCAGAACAGTAAATACTCTGGAAAGTCCGATCGATCCGACACCTATACTCCGATCGATCGGACTCGAGCGTAACCAGAAATTGAAGATTTTGATGCAATGGATCGATCCGACACCATAGTGGGATCGATCCTACTTTCCCAGTGAAGAAAATCAACGGTTTTGATCTAATCCGGGGATGGATACACTTAAGACTATAAATAGGACTCTTTCTAGGGTTTGTGGGGGGATTTCTAGACACTTTTGGCTGCCCTTTCTACTCTTTTATAGTTTTCCAAGGTTTTCTCTTGTTTATTGGAATCTTTTGAGGATTGTTCTCGATGGCCCTGCGTGGCTAAATCTTGATCCTTGGTCGAGGAGACTGAAACCTCGGAATCAATGAAACCGTGAGATCTAATCTATTTTTATTGTTCAGTTTATACTTGAGTATTGGATGTTCTTCTGTGATTAGATGTTCATGGTTGTCTTGTCTAATTGCTAGGAGGCCTACTAGTTTATTATTCATGGTGATCTACTGCTAGGTTGGATATCAAATCCGTAATTGTTTGATCCCTCTAATCTGCGAAGCGATTGAGATCTATTGATTTGCTGCGTTTCAGAGATTAATAGATCTTAGGAAGAATATTCGACTAGATTAAATGCAACCGCTTGTGCTTGTGTTGTTTAGCTTCATCGATCTCCCTATTCATAATGCTGCTACTAGATTATATCTACAGCGCTTGTCTTAGGTTGCTTAGTAGTTAGGGTTAATTGGATCGCTTGTTTCTAATTAACTATGATTGAGGAGAGATTCGAATTTAATTCGAACGATGAATATTCATGGTATGAATTGATTGATACTTGCATCGATGATCAGTTGTTGGATTCCGATGGTGGATGTTGACTCAGACCAAGGTTTGTTCTCTTGATTTAATTCAATTCTTCGCTTTAGATTATTTCTTTACTGCTTTCCTCACATTTAAAACCAACTATCTTTGTTCACTAAGCACAAAACTAGGCTAAACACTCTTCGTGGGATCGACTCGTACTCGCACCACTACATTTGTCTTAAGGAGTATTGGTTTTATTTTTGAGTGCCTGCGACAGCACATCAGGAGGCGTACCGAGGGGGGCACGACGGGGAGGGTGCGCGTGCGCGGAGGCGACGCCGGGCATGCGGTGATGGTGTGGGGGCGCGGTGCTCGGTGGGGTGAGGCTGTGAATGGTGTGGAGCCACGGTCGGAGGGAAGGTGGTGGCAGGAACAAGGCTCAGGGGTGAGCGGGAGCGACGGTAAGCTCCGGTGGTCACGGTGAGGCTGAAACGGAGAGTGTCGACGGTCGGTGTAGGCGGCTGTTGCGTGGGAGAAGGAAGCGTCAGAAGAGAGGAGGGAGACCGAAAGGAGATTGTGAGAGGGTGGAGGAGAGGTGGCGGGAGAAAGGAGTGGGACAGAAGGACAGGAGGCGGCCAACTAAAGTAGGGGAGGACAGGGAGAGGGTTCGAGTGGGAGAAGGAGAGTTGGCCGGAAGAGTTGGAGTGAAGGTAGGAGAATAAGAACAGGAAAGAGGGAGAGGCGGTGGATGTGAGGACCCGTTCATCTAACATGGCTCGACCGCGTAAATCGAGGGCCGTTTCTTGTTGGCTTGGTTCCGCGAAGAGTACGATCGGATACTCTTATAGCGGTTTTTGACCCCAGGGGCAATTTGGTAAAATTGCTCCCTGGCGGTCGGTTTTGCACCCGCATTGCACATACTGCCTTTGATTGATTTATGTTATTGATTAGGACCTTAGGAGTGCGTTCGATCGGAAGATCAGAGCTCTATCGGGAAAGACCGAATCGAACGATCGAGATCGGTTCTAATCTCTATAAATAGCCCTTTCTTTTCTCTCTTCTCTTTCTTTCTCTTCTCTCCTTTCTCTCCCCCCTTGGCTGACGACTGGAGCTTGGGTTGTGGCTTTTCGGCGCGGATCTGCATGGATCGGAGGCGAGGGATTCGTAGATCGCCTGCTTGTTGCTAAATGTAGGTGTTTCTACCCGATTCTGGTGAATTGGTAACCCTATGATCGCTTTTAATTGATTTGTGGATGTTCTGTTTGTTGGAATACTTTTCTTTTCTGTATTCTAGTTCATTTCTATGCTTAGAAGCTTTCTATCGAATCGTTTCTGTATTCTTTCGATCAAATTCTGTATTTTTGTCGGTTTTTCAACAAGGTCGGACTCAGATCTGATATTTCACGATCTGAGTTTAATTTTTAATGCATGAATGAATTCCCCACCATCAAGCCCACCTTCTTGCAAAGTTTGAATGGATTCCATCGTCGTTTGATAGATCAAATCCAACAAATTCAGTTTTTCATCTGTTTCATCCAAAGTTGGATTTCTTCATGTCATTAGATTCCCCACATCCAATTGCACACCTCAGTCAAGTTTGATTTGATTTTGATACGTTTTAATAGATCGAATCCAAGAAATTGGATTCCAATCACTATTCATATATACTTTCGACGCAAGAAAGATCGATCTTCATAATGCCACGTCGGTTGCTGACTTTGAAGGATCGATCTTCCCTCGATCTTTCCACAAGGGAAGATCGATCTCTTCCTTGACAGAGGGAGCACTTAAGGAAGATCGATCTTCGTGGTATGAAGATCGATCTCTTCTTTCCCAGGCCGAACTTTGCTTTGGGAAGGATCGATCTTCATGGCATGAAGATCCATCTCTTCTTTCCCAGGCAGAGGACGCCTTTAAGGAAGATCGATCTTCTCTTGGGTGAGGATCGATCTCTTACTTAAGGCAGAGAACACTCATATTGAAGATCGATCTTCTTGGGTAAGAAGATCGATCTCTTATATGTTGTTTGATACTATTGATTCAGTTTTCAACAGTTTCGATTTCCTTTCAATCCGGTTTTCTCGTGTGGCTTCCCCGATGATAGGTAATGATTATTATAATATTTTAATCGGTATTTCTATGGGTTTATCTTGGATTAGACCGTGATTTGTGTTTTGGATCGATTTACCGATTTCTATCGATTTTCAAGCAGTTTCTCGATAAAGCATGTTATATCTATATAGATATAGTTTGTGACTGCTTTATCGCTTTATGGGTAACCGGGAGGGTGATGACTTTCGGGAATGTTTAGTATAAATGGGCCGAAGGCGTGCTCTGCATGCTTAGAATGTCTTTACTGCTTTAAATATATCCCAACTGATTGTCGGCGTGTGTCGGGGGCAGTAGTGTAAAATGATTGAATGTATTGTTTGGGGTTCGCCGGGGTTGTATCCCCGTTGTAGCAATTTTGGTTGACGATTGTGGACGTCGTTGTATTGCCGAAATTGGCTCTATTGCTTATTGTTGCTTGTGGACTAATTACCCGTGGGTAACAGTGGAACCTTAGCCTGTCAAGTGCCGAGGTGCACTGAAGGCTATTGTACATCTGCTTTATCATTGCTTTAGACCCTTGCTTTGCTCACCCTTTGGCTAGCTTCAGGCTATGCCCAGCCCTGTATAATTGATGTCATCTTGTTGCATGCTTATATCTCTTTATGTGTGTTTGAGTATTGCATGCATCTTATTTGCATTAGAGCATAAGGTTAGGGTGTGGGTGAATAGGGTCTTCGCCGATCCGAGGCTCTCGTGTAGCTCTGGTCTAGCTCTAGGACCGTGGCTAGATAGCTACTATCTGTTGTTTGAGGTGTAAAGGTCCCCCAAAGTTCTCGTCTCATGCTCAGTATCCTTGTTAAAGGAAGTTATGTGCTGCCATGGGTCCTACCCCTTTGTTGTTTAGCACTGGGCGCTTGGTTGTTGGAAGGGACGGCTGTTGACAGTTGAGGTCACAGAGCGTGTGCCCTAAGGTTGGCGGTGGACGTAACGTGAGTTTGCCTTAGAGATGAGACAGAACTGGGAACGTTGTAGTTTCCCTATTTTTTTATGCGATGTAGAGTAGAATAGAACCCTACAGAGCTTTGTTGCTCACTCCCATCCAGGCTATATTTGCAGGTGCGGGTGTTGGCTCTTCCTCAATGGTTCCAGCCGGATCAGGTCTTGACAGCGCGTCGACTTCTGGAGGCGTTTGAGGTCTCAGAGGGACAGATGTACAGTTTGGCAGCTTTTTATTTACGGTTACCTTTGGGGATGATGTACTTAACATTTAATATATGAAATCTTGTTTCCTCTTTTAATTGAGTTTTATTCCATAATGTAATATTTAGTTTTACCATTATGCCATTGGAAGTTTTTAAGTTCAAATTAATTCCGCTTTGTGTACTGTCGCGTCGTATCATATGCAAATAGTGTAGGTTTTCCCTCACGAACCCGGTCCGAATGGGTTTTCTGGGCCGGGGCATGATAGTGGAGGTGTGAGGGTCCAATCCTCCGACTCGGCTCGATCGCGTCAGTTGAGGGTCGATCCCTTCTTGGCTTGTTTCCGTGTCGAGCGCGATCGGCTAATTGCATTACCTCTTTGCGACCCCAGGGGCAAATTGGTCAAATTGCGCCATGTGGGTTGGTTTCACACACGCGTAGCGCACACACAGCCGTGGGATGATGTATGTGCTTGATTAGACCCATAGGAGTGCTTTAGATCTGAAGATCAGAATTCGATCGTGAAGATTGAGATTTTTGAGCGGCCGTGATTAACTCTGGCTAATCAAGTGGTTAGGAGAGTTTAATTTCCACTCACTTAATAACCCTTAAACCCTCGTTAGGGCACTATTTCGCCTGATACAAGAGAGAGAGAGAGAGAGAGAAGAGAGCGGCGGCTCAATTGGAGGGAGAGAGTCGGCGTCCACAGCGATGGCGGAGGGCTAGGCGAGCTCGGCGACCACGACTGGAGGTGACCCACGGCCCGAGGAGAGAGGTGGCGGCGACGTGCGACTGGCGGCGAGCTCGGGGACGGCAACCGCGATCGGAGAAGAAGGGGAAGGTCGCGACCTCGACGCCCAGAGGTAGGGATTCCTACCCTAATCCTCGATTAGGCTTCTAGGGTTGGTTTGATGCATACTAGTCTAGGATTTGGTTGGATTTCTTTTCCTTGCTGGTTTCGTGACCTTCTATGGGTTTTCTTTTCTCTTCGCTCTGTGATGTTCCGCTGGGGTGTATGCTAGCTTAGGATTCGTATGATACTTCTCCCCTTCTGTGTTGCAATAGTGTGAATCTTTGGGTGTCCGCGGATTTCTCTTACTTTGTTCTTGGTTGGATTTCTTCTTCCTCTGTCCGGCCCTGTTTTCCTTCTTCTTCCTCTTTCTTGTGGTTGTGGTTTGGATTTTGGGCCTCCTCCCCCTCCCTGTGCTATCCCGTCGAGGTTGTCATCATCTTCTTCCTCTCCCTTGGAGTTTCGCGGATTCCGTCACTCTGTTCTTGGTTGCCGGCGGTTTGAGGCTCCTCTCCAATCCCATGTCCGATGTTTCCCTCGAGCTTGTGATGTTGTGTTTGGATTCCTGCGATTGCTTTGCTGGGTTGTGGATTGCTATTGTCATTCCTCTGTTCTTGACTGGCCGGATGCTTGAGATTCTCCTCCAAACCCTTCTCGATTTCTCTGAGGGTCCTATAGCTGAGCTTCTAAGCTTGGTTGGATTGTTGCTGCGATTACTGGACTCCCCCGTGAAATCAACTGCTGATTCCTGGATACCACTTCACGGCCTCTGTTCTTGGATGGGTGTTGGGCAGTTGGCTAGTGCTGGCCAGTCCCTTCCCCTGAAATTGGTTTTTCGGTTCAAAGCTTGGGATTCCATTTAACTTCTGTCAAATCTGACCTTGTATGTCGCGCCCCGGCCCAGAAAACCCATCCGGACCGGGACATGAGGGGGGGAGGGGGGAGGTTCCTACATCTACTAACAACAACTGGCGAAAACAGTTACAAAAGAAATAGAGAGCGGAAGTAAATCTAACTACTATTATTACAAAACTGTACATACAACAGAGTTACATTAAGATTTATATAAACCAGTCCTTAAAACACCATCAGTCAGCCTTGGGATCGATCCGGAACATTTGGATCGATCCAGAAAAATATTGGATCGATCCGAAATATTTGGATCGATCCAAACAAGATTCATACCAGCTTCAGATCAGTCTCATCGCAGTCCACGAGAAAAATCATCACAATTCGTAGAAAAATCGGAAAAATACGAAATAAGCTGGAATGGAAAGATAACTCAGAGATCTACAACTCGTATGTTCATCATAGGTCAATACTATGCTTGTATTGACCGAAAAACGTGCCGTAAATTGGTTGTTCTCTTAAGGAACAGCAAAATCGAAAAAATCTGAGCTTTAACATGCTTAAATCCTACTAAAATCGGGTTGGATAGAGGGCTGGATAGAGGGCTGGATAGGTTGCGGAGAAAGGGTAGTGGGGCCAGGTATGGGTGAGGGATGGATAGAGGGCTCAAGGTTTGGATACTGGCTCGGTTCATAGGCAGGTTGGATGTGAGGTGGGTAATAGTAGGCTTGTGGAAGAATTGGGTTGTAGGTTGTATAGGGTGGATGTTGGGTAGGGTTAGGGTTCTGTAGGGATGATGATGGAGGTAAAGGATAATGATGTGGAAGAGGGATTCGACCAGGTATAGGAGTAGGTATGGTCGGATGAACAGTGATCCGTGTAGGGTTTGAGCAATTCACGGTATAACTAGGGTTTTGGCCAGGTACTCTTCCTGCCATGTGGACTCCTTCGGAAGGATTCTGGATGGCACAGGTAAGAGGAAAGAGCTCTGATACCAAGTTGATACGATGCACCTTCTCAAGGGCTTTCGTACCGGGTCTCTTGCCTTATCTCAGATCCTCTTTAGCCAAATCTATGGCTAGGTCGAGAGATACCTTTAGGGTTTTAGGAGAAGGACCCTAGGTATTCGACGAGAAAGACGAAGACTAGAGGAGGAGA
The DNA here is from genome assembly GCA_963920575.1 of Narthecium ossifragum. Taxonomy (NCBI): domain Eukaryota; kingdom Viridiplantae; phylum Streptophyta; class Magnoliopsida; order Dioscoreales; family Nartheciaceae; genus Narthecium; species Narthecium ossifragum. The sequence goes on from OY986966.1 coordinate 23,865,551, forward strand.
TGGATGAGAAGAGGGATACCTTGCAGCTCCTCTAGGGTTGGCTGGCTTCTCTTGGAGATCCAAGCCTTGGAGAACGTGGTGGAGGGAAGCACGGCAGCCAAGGGGACACCGGGGACTTGGGGTTGGACGGCGGAGGTGGTTGGTAGCGGCGGTGATGATAGTGGCGAAGGAGTGGACGACAGCGGAGAAGGAGACCGGTGATGGAGAAGAACCGGCTGTAGAGAGAGATGAAGGTGGCTGGTGGATTATGAGGAAACTAGGTTACAGCTACTCCTATATTACTTCTACTCCTAGGATTTATCTCTACTAAATAATAACTCTCATAAATTCGTCCATGCATAATTACAAGCTATGGAGGTCCTTTTATAGAGGCCTCAAGAGAGTTCTACTACAACTAGAGAACTACCTTGCTTTAATCAGCAAGTAACCATACCTTACTACTAAGACTCAATCATAACTCAAACTTCCTGATTACTAGGACTCATAATAGGAACTGATTTAAGCAAATCATAAACTGAACTCAATCTAGGAAACTGACTCAATCAAGATAACTACTAACTAGGAAATCATCTAAGTAAGCAAACCAGCTAGGAATAGGATTCCTTTGGCCGGCTGAGCTTAGAACGCCCAAAGGGACTTGGGTGCAGCCAACTCCTTGGCGTGGCCCCATCTAAGCAAGGACGTGGGTCCCTTCTTGGAATGGCTCGGTTCGACCTCGTATCATCCTACTGGAAACGCAATCCTCGGCTGATTCCCCGAAAACCGGTCACCAACAGAGCTTCAAATCACACCAGAGATGTCACGCCCCGACCCAGAAAACCCATCCAGATCGAGGCGTGAACCACCTAAACCTATTTACTTCACCAATTGGCGCAACAAGCATATAAATGAACAATTTGATCTCCAATTCATCAAAATTTCGATAGTATCCCCTTTATAATTATAGCACAAGGAACCTATACATTTTATAATTTCACGATCTCAACATCCACACCTTTCTCAACATCTATATCAAATAATATTATAGTATTTCTCAAATACAATTGAATTAAAAATCACACAATTTTGTTCTCGAATACATCAGGTTATACATTAAATTATACATCATTGACTGAAACTGTAAATTTACTGCCGAAGAACTCCTCGAAGCTCAAAGTCTTCGATCACCTCGAAGTATCGTGCCATCTTCTAGAAGAACACCTGAAAGAAGGAACTGCATCGACCTGCATCGCCGATGCAGCCCAGGTAGGGTGAGCAATAATGCCCAGTAGGGTTCTACTCTATGACACTCTCAAGGAAAAAGAAAACTACAACGGTGTCGTCTCTGTCCAATCGTAAGGCAACAAAGAGTAAGTCTAGACAAGGGTCACGCATCACCAAGCGCCCCTCTACAGATCAGGGAAGGACAAGGGGCAAGTGCATCTCCCATGCACTCCCACCTCTACAACCCTTAACATGATAACATCCACTGTCCTTAGCGATTGACGCAGAGAACGACACGACCTCTACACCTCAATACCACAATTCAAATGGACATATCCATAGAACTACCTCAAATCAACACAAGATCATAAACACACAATCTCGCCCTAGTCCTTCTATCCAGACCCCGGTCCTAGGGCTTGATTCGGGCTACCCGAGAACCCCGAATCAGCGATCGAATCCATCGCCTATCACCTAGCCTGAATGCCTCTAATGCAATCATCATGCATGAGCTTATTCAAACAACTAGACCTAGATGTCTCTACATGCCAGATCATCAATCAATTGTCCAGGAGATTATAACAAAGCTAAACATACAATAGAGCGAAATATATAATCCACCATGGCATTCATACATCCAAAATCATAACCCACAGGGCACACCTTCGGCCCTAGGCTTAAGCATGCTATAAGAATTCAATAATTAGATAACTGACATGAGATGCAGCAATTGAGTAAGGAAGGAACAACATGCACTAATCTAACAGCAACTACCACAAGCACTACAACAGTGATTTAAAAGAACAGCCGGAGGGAAGAAGAGGGCAGCACAGGGAGGTTAGCCATTGTAGAAAAACACAGCTAACAACCAAACCACAACCTCAGCCCAATACTCCGCAGCACAGAAGCAACCCAACAAACGCCTTGCCTACATACCCGAGGCTGACCAGCTACACGAGGAAAGCAGGGCCATCAAGCACAATTTGCTCAACGACTAATCCAATAATGGATGAATCAACCCCGAAAGAACCTAGAGATCGGTAGTTGTCCAGCAGAAATCAACAGTCACAGCAATCCGACGAAGCTAGGATCATGAGACTCAAAGGAAAATCGGGAGAGGGATTGGAGGAGAATCTACAGCATGCGGCAACCAAGAACAGAGGCAGAGGAACCCGCAGTAAACAGGGGAAATCTGATCAAATCAAAGAAAGAGAAGGAGATCCATCGATCAATGAAAACCAGAGAAGTCAAAGAAGGAGTTTATCAGAAACCCATCTGATCCAAGGAATATCTCAACTATAACCAGTTAATCCATAAGAAATCCGGCAGTCGCAGAAATCTGATCAAGCCTTGAAAACTCCAAGCATCAGCACACAAGGATTAACCCGACAGGATCCGGCAATAATCAATAGCTTAGCATTGAAATCCAACCGATTCATACACCAGCCATGAAGCTACAGCAAGGTAGCTGGGAACAAAACAGAGGGGAAGAACCAGGAGAGACCCCAAGGAAAAACAGAGCATATACGGGAAAGCCAAGCCAATTGCATCGAAAATACATCAAACCAGAGAAGACGGGGAGGAAGAATCTCATCAACAATCCACGCGCTCCATAGAAACTAGACTACTGCAGCAAGAGGAGAGAAGATCTCATCGGAGATCCATCGAAACCCAGAGAAGGGAAAGAGATCTAATCAAAATCCACCAATCCTCACGGATCCAAACCATAGTAGCAAGAAGAGGAGAAGAACACCAACAAGAGGCCACGAAATCAGAAAGAAAACCAAGAACTCAAGCCACCGCAATAATGAGAGAGAAGAACACCAAGAATTATAAGCCATCATGCATTCAAACAAGGCTTGTGCTAACCTAGTAGAGTCTAAACCATGTTTAGATAGAAACCCTACCTCTAGCGTCGAGTCCGCCTTCTCCTTCCTCTTCTCCGGCCGTGCGTCACCCCCGAGCTCGAGATCTCTGCTGCTCACACGTCGCCGCCGATCATCGTTGAGAGAAACCCAGCCACCGCCGTCCTCTCTACCGGTCGCCGTTGCCTTGGGTCGCTATCGCCGCCATCGCCGCCAACGTCGCCAAGTCCTCCTCTCCTCTCTGGTTCGTCGCCACCTCTCTTTCTCTAATGATCGAGATAGAACCCTCACGAGAGAGAGAGAAGGGTTAAGAAGGTTTGGGTTTAATCAAACGGTGATTAAGTCTCCTAACCACTTGATCAGCCAGATTTAATCACGACCGCTCAAATCTTGATCCTTATGATCTAACTCAAATCCTCCGATCTTGGGTACTCCTAATAGTCTAATCAAGCACATACATCATTACAAGGCCGTGTGTGCGCTTTGCGTGTGTGAAACCAACTACGTTTACGGTAATTTACCAAATTATTCCCGGAACCGCAACGATCAAAGGAGATCGCGAAACAAGGCCCACCGAGCCAAACCAACTAAACCAGACCCTCGACCTACGCGGTCGGACCGGGTTGGAGGTACGGGTCCTCACAAGAGATCTTTCTCACGCTGTCACGGTTCCAACGAGCCTTCAAACGCTCAAAACGGTGACCGAAGGAGGGAGAACGGTGGAGAAGAATGTTCAGCTGGAGACAGGGGAAGCAGAGCTCGCGGAAGAAGAAGAGAGAAGAAGGAAGCAGCAGGGAAGGAGACGAGGAGGAAGAGGAAGGAAAAGGGAAGGGCGAAAGCTGGAGAAGGAGGGGAAAAGGGGAAGCAGAGGAGAGAAAGTCTCCTCTCCCCTGACAGCGGAGGGCGACGGCCACGACGGCCGTCCTCGCAACTCCACCGACCTGCTACAGTATCCGGATCGATCCAAGACTAAGTCGGATCTATCCAAGACCTAGGTGGATCGATCCAACACTAGTTTGGATCGATCCACACATCAAAAACCTGCTAAACGGATCTAGTCAAACACAATCATCAATCAGAGGTTGTGTGCACACACGGGTGAGAAACAAACCGACAAGGCGCAATTTACCAAATTGCCCTTGTGGTCAACAACGAGCTACAGGAATAGAGGGACAGGTCCTCACATTGTATACCTGGTATTACTGTTGGCACAGATGCAGTCCTTCAATTTGGTTTTATGCGGAACCTTGCTATTGTTCATGTACTCAATGCTATTGCCATTCTTTAGTGACGTCTGCTCTTCCTCCATTTAATTCATGCAATTTCATCGTTGGTTACTGCAAGTATATATTATTATATTGTGTAAGCCTAGGGCCGGTGGTGTGCTCGTTTCTATTTCTTTATGGATTAACCAAGGGAATGACGCCCTTGGGAATGTGTAGATTTAATTGGGCCGAAGGTGTGCCCTTGTATGTTTTGAATGATTATGCATGATTGGGACATGTGAATGTTGTGCTTAGCTTTGTTTGCTCTTGACGGCTAAACCTACCCTATAGCGATGCTATACGTTGTATGCATTAGAAGCATTAAGGCTAGGTGCGGGCGATGGGGCTCAATCGCCGATCTGAGGGCTCGGGTAGCTCGGATCTAGCTCTAGGACCGAGGTATGGGTAGGAGGACTAAGGAGAGATTGTGTGGATATGATCTTGTGTTGATCGAGGTTGCAACCTAGATATACTCATTTGATTTGTGGTATTGAGGTATAGAGGTCGTTTCGTTCTCTGCGTCAATCACTAAGGGCAGTGGATGTTATGCTGTTAAGGGTTGTAGAGGTGGGAGTGCACGGGAGGTGCACTTGCCCCTGTCCTTCCCTGATCTGTAGAGGGGCGCTTGGTGATGCGTGACCCTTGTCCAGACTTGTTCTTCATTGCCTTAGGATTGGACGGAGACGACACAGTTGCAGTTTACCCCTTTCCTTGAGAGTGCCGTAGAGTAGAACCCTACTGGGATTTACGCTCACCCTACCTGGGTTGTGTTTTGCAGGTGCAGGCGCCGCTTCTTCCACTCCAGTAGTCCCAGGCGGATCAGTTCTTGGAGGCGCATCTATTTCAGGTGGACTTTGAGGTTGTTAATAGATTAAGGGCTTTCATTCAGTATTTTATATTTATTTGATGTAGTTAAATCTTGGAGACTATTGTTTCGTATTTGAGAACAATTGTATAACTTTAAGTTTGATATTAATGTGGAATGATGTTTATTTAAATATCTAAATTGGGTTGTAATAACGATAGTAGTTGTGAATCTAAATTTCAGTCCTCATGATCGAGTATCTAAATTTATCGTGGAATATAGAAATTATACAGGTTCCTTGTGTAAGAATTATAGAGGAGACTATGTCAAAATTTTTGCGCCCATTGATGATTTAACAGGTTTAGGTTGCTCACTTCTCGATCTGGATGGGTTTGGTAGGTCGGGGCGTGACAGGAGGTTGGAGTTAAAGTGGAAGTAGGGAAGGGGAGGAGAATCCGTGTGAGGGCCCGTCCCTCCGACCTAGCTCGATCACGTGGGTCGAGGGTTGTTCTCCTTTTGGTTTGGTTCCGCGTCGGGTATGATCGGGCGATCGTATGGTGGTTTTTAGCCCAGGGGCATTTTGGTAAATATACCCCCTGGTGATCAGTTTCACACCCGTGTGGCACACACGGCCTTGGATTGATGTATGTCTTTGATTAGAACCTTAAGGGTGCGTTCGATCGAAAGATCGGAGCTCAATCGGGAAAGATCGAATCGGACGGGCGAGATCGGTTCAGATCTCTATATATAGCATGTCCCTTTCTCTCTCTCTTTCTTCTTTGTTGTCGACGTCTCTTTCCCTCTCTCTCTCTTTCTCTCTCCTACGGCTGAGCTAGGGCTTGGGGACGCAAGCTTCGAGGCGCGGATCTTGGCGGTTTGACTGGTTGGACGCGTGGAGGAGCTGCCCTACTTGCTCAAGTAGATGTTTCTACTTCGATCCGGTGATTGGGTTCTCCTAGGATAGGTTTCTTGTACTTTCGCTGTAGAAATACTTGTTAAAATATTGAGTGGTTCTTTGCATGTGTAGTATAGCTTGCCTCCAGTATTCCTATCAACTAATTTACGTATTTTATCGGATGATTTCCGTATTATCGTCGTTTTGTCAATTTTCGGCCATTGAGACCTTGGTTTGAGATTTAACCATCAAAATCGTGTTTTATTCGTACCATTAGCTTCTCCATCATCTTTTACGCATGCTTGCAAAGTTTCATCAACTTCAAACTTGATTTGATCATTCAAATCCAAGAAATTGGATTTCCGACACTATTCTAATGAACTATGCATTAGGCTCGACGGTCGATCTGTGGATCGACCGTCAAGCGTTGATACGCTTCTTTTGAGCATGACGGTCGACCGTCGCATCGTCCGTCAGGCTCTGTCGCGTTTTGGGTCTCCCAGGGTCGATGCACCGATCGACCGCGGGCTCCCTCCCTTTCTCCATTCCGCCACACGGTCAACCGTCGCATCGTCCGTGAGGCTCTGTTCCGTTTTGGGCTTCTCAGGGTCGATGCACCGATCAACCGTGGCCCTTGTGTTTTTCCCTCGTTTGACCCCACGGTCGACCATCGGATCGACCATGGTATCGACCGTGGCCTGACGGTCGACCGTCGGATCGACCGTTGCATCGACCGTCGGCCACTGAGCTGTGTATTCTGCTTTCCTTTGATTGGTTTTCATTCATGATAGATATCTAATCATCTTAGGGAGCATAATACACAAGGTTTTCTGACGGATCATTGCCATCATGGCTTTAAAACGCGTTGTGTCTATTAAAAGCTTACTATATACTTATATCGAACCCCGGACCATACCCAGGCGTTGTGGGATTGCTTACCCGGCTACCCGACTCAGCCTCGCCCTCTAGACGCATGCATCTTGTCCCACGGTAGACCCAGTGGGTCTCACAATCCACCCCACCTTGGCGGCCCAGCGTCCTCGCTGGAACAATTTCCGGCTGGGAACCGGCTCTGATACCAAGTTGTCACGCCCCGCCCCAAATGAATTCGAATAATCTCCTAATTTCAAAAAAATTTCGACGTGACCCTTAGGCACGGGCGCGTGAGTTCACAATTACAACATGTCTACAAAACTATAACTAACACCATATAATAACCTCTATGGAAGATCAACCACATATCCACTAAATTATTCCATGACAAATCAATAACTTAGAATAACCATCCGGATTCAATCGCATGAAACAATTTAATCCAAATACCGACTTCAATTGTTTAATTACAAATTTCTAAATCTGAATACATGAATCAACTCATAATCCCAATGTCACTACAACTCTGGTCTGCCTACTCACTGTATCAGCTACGACATTTGCTTTACCAGGATGGTAGTGCAACACAAAGTCGTAGTCTTCTAAGAACTCCATCCAACGCCTCTGACTCAAGTTGAGATCGCCCTGGGTGAATATGTATTTCAAACTCTTATGGTCATAGTACACTCTAAACCTCTCACCATAGAGGTAATGGCGCCAACTTGATCCGTAGTCGGTCCTGTTCAATGTCCAGCAACTCCAGAAAGCGCGTGGTCTCCTCTAGCCAGTCCTCCGCTACAGCTGAAGATTTTCTACTACCGCCACGAAACTTTGGTGGGTCCATCTTCCGGAATTCCCTGATCAGCGAGATCACGTCTCTGGCGGCTGCTCCAATGCTCGGGCTCCCAGTCTCAGTGGCGCTACTCTCAAAATCTAGAGAATGCTCGGCAACTACGTATCCTCGTCCTCGGCCGACAACGCCTCGACCTCTCCCTGCAGAAGCTTGGTCTCCACCTACAGGAGCTTGACCTTTACCTGCAGGGGTTTGATATTGTAACGCCCCGGCCCTCCACTGGGCGGCCCCCGCCCGCGGGCTCCGCCCAGCGGG
>OY986966.1:23873764-24022764 GCA_963920575.1 Narthecium ossifragum
TTCTCATCGAGGATTATCAAGTAGTCGGACTGGAATATTATCTTGCTTTGAGATTTAGAGGTCGTGTTGTCTTCCCAAGGCTAAGTGCTAAGGATGGATGTCGATGTGTTCCTGACGTGGGTCCACAAGGCATGGTCTTCTTGCTTGGGTAAGGGCAACCCTGCATGTTACCGTCCCGTGGTGTGAGGACCCGTCCCTCTACTCCTGGGTCGACCGGCTGGGTCAGGCCCGTGGCTCGTTGGTTTGCTTCGCGTCGAGCGCGCGATCCGGTGGATCGTATTGTTTCTTGGACCGCAAGGGCAATTTGGTAAATTGTACATTGTTGGTTTGTTTCACACCCGCGTGTGCACACACTGACCTTGTATGTGTTAGTGTTTGTTTAGAATGGCTAGGTGAACCCGAGATCGGAAGATCTGAGCTTGGACTTGTGTTTTAGCCCAAGTTTGTCTTTCTGGGCGAAGGAGATCGATCTGGATTGCTAATGAGATCGATCTGGCCTTGCTAGTCAGATCCATCTGACATGCTTTGGAGATTGATTGCTTAGTGCAAAAGGTCTTTGGGCTGTTTGCGGCTCGAGAGCGATCTATCGCTCCTTGGAGCGATCGATCGAACTCGTGATCAAACAGTCGGTGGCTTGTTCCTCTTTCGCGAAGACGGCAGCCGGCCGTCGCTCTCCCTTGTCAGAAGGGGAGGACTTTCCCTCCCCTCCCCCAGCTTTTCCCCGCCTTCGCCGGTTTTCCCCCAGGCTTTCCTTCCCCTTCTTCTCTTCTCTTCTATTCTCTTCTTCTTCCTTCTTTCTCTTCTTTCCCGCGGTGCTCTGTTTCTTCTCTTCTTCCGCCGGCGAGCTTCTTCTTCTCCGTTCTCCCTCCTTCGGCCACCGATTTTGGCGTTCTAAAGCTTGTTGGATTCGTGGCGACGAGAGGAAGGTTGCTGAGGTGGTTTGGAGTCGTGTTCGTGACTGGTTTGCGAGGGATCAACCGAGGAATGCGCAGTTGGGTAGGTTCTTCTACCTACATGTGTTCATTAATGGGTTTCGCGTGATCTAGCCGTTGGATCTTGTTGATCCTTAATTTGTTGGATTCCTTATACCTGTTAAAATTACTAATTTAAGTTTCATGTTAATTAGTTGAGATTTGAGTAGGTTTTATACATGATTAAGCTCGGTTTTTCTGTTTTTCTGCTGTTCTTGAAGAATAGCCGGCTTGCGGCGTGTTTTCCGGCCGGCCTGTACGTGATCTTGGGTTAAGATAAACATAAGAGTTGTAGAGCTATTCGTTAGCTTTCCATTCCATCTTATTTCGTAATTTTTCGATTTTTGTACAATTTGTTATGAATTGTTTTCTGGAGGGCTGCGTTGCAGCAATTAATTAGAAAGTTAGTTTTGATTAGTGGTTTTCATATGCGTTTTCCCGTTAATCCAACCGTTGGATGATTCTGAATTTTGGATATATTGATCCATACATGTAGCTCTACTGGTGACTTAGTTGGATCTTGAATCTGACATCGTTTAGATGTCAGATCGACCAGATCAAATAGCCTCTAGTAGAGAACATTTGGTGTTTTAAATATAATATTATATGTCGAATTATAATATTATATTTCTACTGTTCATCATCGTTTTCGGGGTTGCTTTCCGTTGCAGGAGTTCGCGGTCGACGGTCGCGGTACCGTCGTAATGTCGGGACCCGCTGCGGATCGGCTGGCAGCGGTCAATAGTACCGCTGCAGCGATCCAGTAGACTTATATGATGCTCGACATACTGTTGCATGCTTTGCTTCTTATCTGTGTATGTTCATAGCATGCATTTCCCTGTTGTGCATTAGTTGCATTGGTTAGGGCGTGGGTGATCCTTGGGTCGCCGTCCCGAGGCTGGAAGCTCGGACTTAGCCCTAGGACCGGGGTTGGGTAGTTTGGACCCGGTTGAATTGTGGTGTCCAGTCGAATCTTATGATAGGCTTAGAGGACTGGTACACCTAATGCTTGATGATTGTAGAGGTCGTGTCGGCCTCAAGTCAGGTGTTGAGGATGCCACTGGTGACGGGTCTTATTCTTTGGGTAGTGTCCGTTCCTGCCAGTAGGGGCATCAGTGTGGGCCCATGGCGAGTTGGGTGACCACAACTGGAACCCTGCGACACTGGGCGTATCCAGGATGGGCCCAATCCGTTGGGGTGACCATGGTTGGATATGCCTAGAGATCACCGGTGAATGGTAATGGGACCATTGTAGCTCACTCGAGTCTGGCTTGAGGGCGACACTGTTGCGTTTCCCTCTTCCTTCTGTGTGGCGTAATGTAGATCCCTACTGAGCTTAGTGCTCACACCTACCCAGGACTGCGTTTTGCAGGTGCAGGCGTCAGTTCTTCTTCTGTGGCCCCTACCGGGCAGTTGGTCGGCGGTGCGGCGGCGCCTGATGGTCCTTGAGAGGTGGTGATCGTTTACTGCTTTTACCCTATGTTAGTTAGTCTCCTACGTGAGTAATGTTGTATTTTGGATCTTCCCCTCTCCGAGGATTTGTATATTAAATCTTTTTGAGTTCGTAAATCTGTGGTTCGAGGCTTCATTATAATATTGTCTTTTAATTGAGGGTGCTTTGGTGAATTGCTAGGGAGACTGATAGGTTAGAGGGAACCCTCGCCGTTCTTTTCCGCGTTTTGTAGGTTCCGGTTCGCGTCGCCCGGCCCGGTTGGGCTTTCGCGGGTCGGGGCGCGATACGTGGCCTTCTAGTAACTTGTACAGGAGAGAGGTTCCATGGCAGGCGCCCTTGGGGCATCGACAGGGGTTGTGGGGCCCCGTGGCACTCCCTAGACTTGAGCGGGAAGATATCACTGTTGATGTTTTCCTCCCTTTTGTGTGCCGTAGAGTAGAACCCTACTAAGCTTATCACTCACTTCTACCCGGGCTGCGTTTGCAGGTGCAGATGCCAGTTCTTCAGCAGTAGAGCCAGCGGGATCGGCCTTTGGCGGCGCGAGTACTTCTAGAGGCGTCTGAGGTTGTTACATGAAGACTGTTGTACTTTTTGATAGTTTTGTATATTATAAACATCTTTCAAGGATTTTTGGATTTTTTTGTATAATATCTTTTCCCTTGGAGGAGTTTGATAAGAACTTTGTATCAGATGTTTAAACAGTACAACTTGATGTATTTATAATTTGATTTACAGTTTACCTCTGGAATATGAATTGTTTAAGTTTATCCATGTTTTCTGTATTGTATCGCGCCAGTTGGAAATGAATAGTGATAGGAATTGTCGCGCCCCGACCCGCGAAAGCCCAACCGGGACGGGCGACGCGAACCGGAACCTAACCAACGCGGAAAAAGAACGACGAGGGTTCCCTCTAACCTATTGGTCTCCCTAGCAATTTACCAAAACACTCTCCATTAAAACAACAATATTAATTAGCAAAACCTCGAACCTCAGATTAAAAACTCAAGTGTAAATATATACAAATCCTCGGAGAGGGGAAGATTCAAAGTACAACATCACTCCCGTAGGAGACTAACTAACAAAAGGGTAAAAGCAGTAAATATCGCCACCTCTCAAAAGCCACCAGGCGCCGCCGCACCGCCGTCCAACTGCCCGGTAGGGGCCACAGAGGAAGAACTGACGCCTGCACCTGCAAAACGCAGCCCGGGTAGGAGTGAGCACTAAGCTCAGTAGGGATCTACACTACGACACACAGAAGGAAGATGGAAACGCAACAGTGTCGCCCTCAAGTGGAATCTGGGTGTATACAGGGGTCCCATAACCCCACCGCGTGTCCCTGAGGCCCACGATCATGGTCTTCCAGCCGGGCTGGTCACATGTCAGGTCACACTCAGTAGCAGGAAACGACACTGCTAACTCTCAACAGGACACTGAACACTGTTTGGTGCGAAGAGACACCACTGAGTAGGCAAATCCTCTACTCAAGAGTTTTGAGAAGAACCGGACACCGGCTACACCTCAGATCCAACCCGAGGCCGACACGACCTCTACAATCACCAAGAACAACTGCGCCTGTCATCTAAGCCTATCATCGAATCGACTGAACACCACAATTCAAACCGGGTCCTAACAGCCCAACCCCGGTCCTGGGGCTAAGTCCAAGCTTCCAGTCTCGGGACGGCGACCCAAGGATCACCCACGCCCTAACCAATGCAACTAATGCACACAACAACAATGCATGCTATGACATACACAGATAATAGGAAAGGCATGCAACAGTATGTCAAGCATCATATAAATCTACTGGATCGCTGCAGCGGTACCACCAATCGCTGCCAGCCGATCCGCAGCGACAGTACCGCGACCGTCAACCGCGGACTCCTGAAATGGGAAGCAACCCCGAAAACGATGATGAACAAAACACAATACAATATTATATTCCGAAATATAATATTATATTCAAAAACACCCAAAGCCTCTACTTAGGGGCTAATTGATACCGTCGATCCGACGTTCGAACGACGTCGGATTCAAGATCCAACTTAGCCACCAGTAGGTGTATACACCAGGATCATCATATCCAAAAATCATAATCATCCAACGGTTGGATTAACGGGAAAACGCTAATCAAAATCGTTAATCAAACTAACTTACCCATTAATTGCTGCAACGCAGCCCTCCAGTAAACAATTCATAAGAAATCATACATAAATCATAAAAATATAAAACAAGATGTAATGGAAAGCTAACGAGTAGAGCTACAACTCTTATGTTTATCAAAAGCCAAGATAATGTACGCGCCGGCCGGAAAACTCGCCGCAAGCCGGCTGTTTCTCAAGAACAGCAGAAAACCAGAAATCCGAGACTAATCTTGCATAAAACCTACTCAAATCTCAACTGATTAACATGAAACTTAAATCCGTTATTCTACAAGGTATAAGGAATCCAACAAAACAAGGATCAACAAGATCCAACGGCTAGATCTCAAGAAAACCCGAAAAGATCACAGTAGGTATAACCCTACCTAGCTGCGGTTTCCTCGGCTGATTCCCCGCGATTTGATCACCAACAAGCCTCCAAACCACTTCAAGGATATTCCTCTCGTTGTCACAAATCCAACAAGCCTTAGAACGCCAAAAAAGATGGTCGGAGGAGGGAGAACGGAGGAGATGAAGCTCGCCGGCGGTAAAGGGGAGAAAACAGAGCACCGCGGGAAAGAGAGAAGGAAGGAAGAAGAAGAGAAGAGAAGGGAAGGAAAGAAAAGGAAGGAAAAGCCTGGGGAAGCCGGGAAAACGGGGGAAAAGCTGGGAGAGGGGAGGGGAAGTCTTCCCTCTCTGACAGGGGAGAGCGACGGCCGACGGCCGTCCTCGCGAAAGAGAAAGAAAGCACCGACTCGAGCATGATCGATCTCCAAGGCATGTGAGATCGATCTCCTTTGCAATCCAGATCGATCTCCTTTGCAATACAGATCGACCTCCCTAGCCATCCAGATCGATCTCCTTTACTCAGAAAGGCAAACTTGGGCTAAAACACAAGCCCAAGCTCAGATCTTCCGATCTCGGGTTCACCTAGCCATTCTAAACAAACACGAACACAAACAAGGCCAGTGTGTGCACACGCGGGTGTGAAACAAACCAACAAGGCGCAATTTACCAAATTGCCCTTGCGGTCTACAACGAGCCACAGGGGTAGAGGGGCAGGTCCTCACATCCTATTACCCTTAAAGGAAATCTCGTCCCAAGATTCGATAAGGGTAGGGCTCGGAACGATAAAACAGCTACACTAGAGGACAGGACAAGAAGTACCTGGAGAAGAAAACAACTGCGGAAACTCCTGTCGCATGCGCGCCTCGCGCTCCCAGGTGACCTCCTCGGTGCCTCTGTGCCTCCACAGCACCTTGACCAAGGGAATCGTCTTGCCCCGCAAGACCTGATCCCTCCGGTCAAGTACTTGAACCGGCTGCTCAACAAAGCTCACGTCTGCCTCAAGCTCAATGTCATCCACCCTGATGATATGAGACGGGTCTGGGTGATACTTCCTCAGCATCGACACATGGAAAGTCAGATGCACAACAGACATGTGCTGAGGAAGATCCAAGCGGTAAGCTACCTCGCCGACCCTCTCTAAGATCTCAAACGGCCCGACAAACCTCGGCGCCAATTTGCCACCTCTGCCAAACCTGACAGAACCTCTGTACGGCTACGCTCGCAAGAACACTCGGTCGCCGACTGCAAACTTCAACGGTCGTCGCCTCTGATCTGCATAACTCTTCTGCCGGCTCTGAGCCGTCAGAAGCCTCTGCCTAATCTGTTCCAGCCTCTCTGACGACCGCCTGACGATGTCTGGACCGGTGAGTGAAGCCTCTCCAACCTCTGTCCAGCACACTGGGGAACGACACGGCCTACCGTACAACGCCTCGAAAGGCGCTACTCCAAGACTGGACTGGTAGCTGTTGTTGTAGGCGAACTCCACCAAGGGAACGTGCTCCTCCCAGCTGCCTCCTGCATCGAGGACACATGCTCTCAGCATGTCCTCTAAGATCTGGATCGTCCGCTCTGACTGCCCGTCTGTCTGCGGATGGAATGCCGTACTGAAAGTCAGGAGTGTGCCAACTGCCTCCTGAAACGATAGAAACTTGAACTCCGTGCAGTCTGACCACCTCTCTGACGTACAAGCTACCCAACCTGTCGGTCGAGTCTGTCACCCGCATAGGCAGGAAGTGCGCCGATTTGGTCAATCGATCAACGATGACCCAAATCGCGTCATTCCCCCTAGGAGATCTCGGTAGCCCGGTCACGAAGTCCATCGTGATGTGCTCCCACTTCCACTCAGCTAGTGGAAGCGGCTGAAGTAACCCCGGAGTCCGCTGGTGCTCTGCCTTGACCTTCTGACAGGTAAGGCAGCGCGATACGAACTCTATCACTGCTCTTTTCATCCCGCGCCACCAGAACTGTCGCCAAAGATCCTGGTACATCTTGGTGCCGCCGGGATGAACTGCAAAGCGAGAGTGGTGGAACTCTCGTAGGACGTCGTCTCGAAGAACTGGATCTGCTGGAACCATTACTCTGCCTCGGAACCGTAGCCCTCCGTATGGCGATACTGTCCAGTCTCCGTCTGCGCCCTCCGTGCCCGCTGCTGCGCGTAACTCCTCGAGCTCTGGGTCACTGTGCTGTGCCTCCAACACTCTGGCTAAGACTGCTGGCATACTCTGCACTGCATAGAGAAAACCGATGGATCCCTCATCCTCGAACTCGAGCCCAAACTGGCCCGCCGTCTCTAGAACCTGCCACTGCCGCACTGACAACCCTGCAACTGCTACTCTGGTGTCTCTCACCTGTCTGCTCAGCGCGTCTGCTACGACGTTTGCCTTACCATGATGGTAATGCAACGCAAAGTCGTAGTCCTCCAGTAGCTCCATCCAGCGTCACTGCCTCAGGTTGAGGTCACGTTGGGTGAAAACGTGCCTCAAGCTCTTATGGTCCGAGAAGACTGAGAACTTCTCGCCATAGAGATAATGCCGCCAGGTCTTCAGGGCGAGGACCACCGCTGCTAGCTCTAAGTCATGGGTCAGGTAGTTCCTCTCATGGTTCTTCAGCTGGCGAGAACCATAGGAAACTATGTGGCCCTCCTGCATGAGGACACACCCCAAACCCTCTCCACTGGCGTCGCAGTAAACATTGTAACCAACACCTCGCTCGGGGACGATCAGCACCGGCGCACTGGTCAACCTCGTCCTCAGCTCCACGAAGGCTCGCTCACAAGCATCATCCCACACGAACGGGACGGCCTTCTGTGTCAGTCTGGTCAACGGTCCGGCAACCTTGGAGAAGTCCCGCACGAACCGTCTGTAGTAACCCGCCAGGCCTAAGAAACTACGGACCTCAAACACTGTTCTCGGTCTCTGCCACTGTACCACTGCCTCGACCTTGGCCGGGTCAACTGAGATCCCTGCTGCCGACACCACGTGTCCAAGGAATCCCACCTGTGCAAGCCAGAACTCGCACTTGGAAGCCTTGGCATAAAGCCGATGCTCCCGAAGTAGCTGCAACACTGTCGCCAAGTGTCGCTCGTGCTCCGCCTCTGACCGGGAGTAGATAAGGATGTCGTTGACGAACACCACCACGAACTCGTCTAGGAAAGGCCGGAAGATCCTCTGCATGAGATCCATGAACGCTGCTGGTGCGTTCGTCAGCCCAAACGGCATCACCACGAACTCGTACAGGCCGTACCGAGTCCAAAAAGCCGTCTTCGGGATGTCGCAATCCCGAACCCTCAACTGGTGGTAGCCGGTGCGGAGGTCGATCTTCGAGAACACTGAAGATCCTCTCAACTGGTCAAACAGGTAGTCGAATCTCGGCATCGGATACCGGTTCTTCACCGTCACCCTGTTGAGCCGCCTGCAGTCTATGCAAAGTCGAAGGGTACCGTCCTTCTTCTTCGCGAACAACACTGGCACCCCCCAGGGAGACATGCTGGGACGGATGAAGCCTCTGCTGGTAAGCTCGTCTAGCTGGGTCCTCAACTCACTCTGCTCTGTTGGTGCCATCCTGAAAGCTGGGAGAGAGATCCGTGCGGTACCCGGTACCAGGTCGATCTCAAAATCGACCTCTCTGGGCGGTGGAAGCCCTGGCAACACCTCGGGAAACACGTCGGTGTAGTCGCACGCGATCCTGGGGAAACTGCTCTGCTGCACTCCCTCTGACCCAAACAGGGACAGGTTGGCCAGCAAGGCTGAAAGCTCGCTGCCACGCCTCCCTACACCACAAGCAAAGGAATCGGCTGAAAACCGATCCCCCAACAACACAAACTGGGTCCCATCGGGTGTCCAAGCGACCACCCTCCGGCGACCACAGTCGATGATAGCTCGGTATGCTGCTAACCAGTCCATACCGAGTATCACATCGAAGCCTGTCATGTCTAACACCCGCAGGTCTAGACAGACACGGAGGCCTCCAACCTCCAAAGAACAAGATCGGCAGACCCGGTCTACCCTGACTGTGCCGCCGATCGGTGATTCTATAGACTGTGCCACCTCTAGCCAACTCGTCTTTAATCCTAGCGATGCCACACACATGCTAGCAATATAGGAATGAGACGCCCCAAAGTCTATCAACATATCTACTAAGGAACTAGAAAGCTGAAAGATACCTCCGAGGACAGTTGGCTCTGCCGCTGCCTGCTGGTACTGCAACGGCTGCTGGTACTGCGGTGGCGGCTGATACAGCTAGACGGCGTCCTGCCGCTCTCGAACTGGGAGGGCAAACACCTGCCCCCGCTGGCCGCCTCTGCCTCTGGGACGCCCCGGCCCGCGTCCAACCCCGCTCCCCTGCCAGGCACCGGACCCTCCACCTCTACTGCCTTGCGGCATAGCGCCCTGCGCTCCTCGCGAAGTGCAGTCTCTACGGTAGTGCCCCGGCTGTCCGCACATGTAGCAAGTGACTGACGCGCCCGGCTGTCGTCCCTGGTCCTCCCCTGACGAAGCCTGCCCAGATGGCCCGGCCGTCAGTAGAAACGGGGCTGGTGGGCTCGGTAGTGGCTGCTGGTACTGCGGTGCACGCTGCGGCCGCCTCTGAAAGGGCCGATGACGCCACGGCTGCCCCCTACCGAACCCCCCTCTGCCCTGGGGTCGCTGCTGTGTACCGGTAGAAGATGCCGGTGGAACTGCCCGGCACCTCTCGTCTCGTAACTGCGCCTCCACTACCAAGGCGCAGTTCAGGACTGCTGAGTGCGTCTGAAAGCGATGGATCCTGGACGGAACCTGCAGGCCCTGGACGGCCCCGAACGGCGGGGGCCGTTACATTAGTCCTCCCTTACGACAACAGCGAGTCGTCTCTCATGAAGGTGATGGCACATCAGCCCGTTTCAGTTGCCCTCGATGTCAGCGGATCCACCTACCAATTCTATTCTTCAATCCTCTTCACAGATTACTGTGATACTAGCGACCACGATGTCACTGCAGTTGGCTACGAGACAGCCAGCGACGGAACGAAATACTGGATAGTGGAGAACTCATGGGGCACCTCTTGGGGGCAAAATGGGTATATATATATATATTCATGGAGCGTGACATCACATCCCCAAAGGACCTCTTCAGCGTCGCAGACTCGCAATGCAAGCTTCTTACCCCACCGCATGATTTGAAATAGTTATGTGAAATCTAGAAACCATCGTGTGTGGATGTGTAATGTACTGCGATTTTGGATCATGCTGCGCATCCATTCTCGCGTGTAATTTCGGAGGGATCTCACTTTGTGCTTTCATAACACTGTGCTTGAATAAAAAAAACAAGGGTTATTTGGCCGCAACTCCAAATCTAGACCCCTATTTGTCCATCACCCCGTGCACTTTATCAAAAACCCTATGATGTAGGACCAGGGCCGGACCTGACTGAGTCCGATCCGCTTCCAAGGCGATCCGGACGCATTCGGATTTCATCCGTCCGACTGAGACCTTTGGATGGCCATAACTTTTGATCCGACCGTCCGATCGGGACGTATGACCCGTCGAAACGACCGGGTCGACGAACCCGTCATTTATGATCGGAGATCTTCGATCTCTCCATGACGGCTTGTCGAATCGCCAAATTCCGTCTCCTTTTGCTCTAAATCTCAGTTTTAGTGAAAACTTTTCTTTTATGGCAGTTTTATCGGTTTCTATTTTCGGCAAATTCCTAGTTTGAGTAGGATTTCTTTTAATTATTGAATTCCGGATTAATACTTGGATTAGGGTTTGAGTCCATGTTTGAGTTGGTCAGGTCCTTCCTTAATCCTATAAAAGGAGGCCTTAGGGTTTGTAAAGAGTCAGTTTTTTTGATGAATAAGAAAATAGGGTTTTTGGTTTCTTCTTCTATAGAAATCTGGTTATCTCTCCCATAGAGAGTTTGGTTGTCTCTCCTATAGAGAGGTCCATCTTCCACGTTTTACCCTGCGCCAGAGTGGTATCAAGAGCTACACAAGTTCCTGGGAAGAGGAGCCATGCCGCCTCGAACCAGAGCTAACCTTGCTCGACGGCCGCCTAGTGTATCTCCACCGCCGCCCAGAAGACGTGGCCGGTCCCCTGTAGACGAGGGCCCTCCCCCGCGGGAACAAGGAGTCTTGCAGGCGACCACCGTTGATCTTCAACGACAAGTGGCTGCCCTCCAACTCCAATTACAACATCAGGATCGAGATAGAACGCCCTCGCTGGCGGAGGAAGAGGAGTTGTCTTCGGATGAGTCCTCCTTTCAGAACATGTACGCCGACCCACCCCCCTTTCGACGCCATGACCGGCAGGATCATGCCATGGATTACGGATTCAAGGTGGACATACCTGAGTTCGCGGGAGGGTTGCAGCCAGAGATCTTCATGGACTGGCTTCATCAAGTGGAGCGAATTTTTGAGTTTCGGGAGGTTCCCGACGACATCAAGGTGAAGTTGGTGTCTATCAAGTTGAAGGGCCGAGCTTCAGCGTGGTGGGAACAACTGAAGAGGGCTCGTGAGAAGCAGCAGAAGGGCAAGATCCGAAACTGGGAGAAGATGAAGAAGAAGTTGAAGGAGCACTTCCTTCCTTTCGGCTACACCCAGTCCCTCTTCCAGAAGCTACACACGTTACGCCAAGGTACGCGATCTGTTGAGGAGTATACTGAAGAATTTTATCAGTTGCTTGCCAGGAACGACCTCTCTGAGACAGAGGAGCAGATGGACGCTAGGTACCTCGGGGGGCTGCGCCTATCTCTCCAAGGCGCGCTCAGCCTTCACGCGTTGTGGACGGTGTCCGAAGCCTACCAGCGAGCGTTGATGGCGGAACGGCAGCAAACTAGGGCGTCTACCGTGGGGCGGATGCAACGGCCACCTCCGGCACCACAGAACCCGACGCCACAGAACCCGACTCCGCAAGTGAAGCTACCAGGGCCGCGGCCTACTCCCCCAAATCCGACATCGGGACCCACCTTCAGGTGCTTCCGTTGTGGGGAAGTGGGGCATCGGGCCTCGGACTGTAGCCTACCGGCCAGCCGACCAAGGAAGGCTCTGCTCATTGAGGAAGAAGCAGAGGAGCATGCGGACCAAACCGAACCCATCTTCGATGGATATGGCGATGAAGGGGAGATCCTGTACGGGGACGGCCAGGAGACCTTGATCCTGCGGAAGAGCTTCCTGTCACCGAAGGAGGAGGAGGTTGATGACACCTAGCTGCGGACCAATATCTTCCAAACCACGTGCACCATCGGCGGACGGGTCTGTAAGATGATCGTGGACAGCGGAAACTGTGAGAACGTCATCGCGGACGACGCGGTGACCAAGCTGCAACTGCCAACAGAAGCCCACCCAGTGCCCTACCGACTTTCGTGGCTCAAGCGCGGTACCGAGGTAAAAGTCGATAAACGCTGCCTGGTGTCCTTTTCCATTGGTTCCAATTACCAGGATAGTGTATGGTGTGATGTGGTGACCATGGATACGTGCCACCTCTTGCTGGGACGACCCTGGCAATTTGACCGATTTGTCGTCCACAACGGGCGGAGGAACACCTACACCTTACGGATCAAGGAGCAGCGACTAACCTTAGCGCCGAGACGGGAGGAGCCGCGGCCTAAACCCAAGCAAGGCCGCGCTGTGACTATGCTGTCACGGTCGCAGTTCCTAGAGGAGATGAAGGAGCAGCCAGTCATCTATGTGTTGCTGCCAGGCGAGCCAGAGACGAACGTGGAAGTCCCTGAACCCGTGAGGCCCCTCCTGGCAGAGTTCGCCGATCTGCTACCTGAGGAGCTGCCCCTGGGCTTGCCTCCACTACGAGACATCCAGCATCAAATCGACTTGACCCCAGGAGCCAGCCTACCAAATTGACCAGCATATCGGATGAGTCCGAAGGAGCTCGAGGAACTGAGGAGGCAGGTCGCGAAACTGATGGAGAAGGGCTATGTACGTGAGAGCATCAGCCCATGTGTCGTCCCTGCCCTCTTAGTACCCAAGAAGGACGGTTCCTGGAGAATGTGCATCGACAGCAGAGCTATCAATCAGATCACCATCAAGTACAGATTTCCCATACTGAGGCTGGACGATATGTTCGATCAACTGGCAGGTTCCAAGCTGTTCTCAAAAATAGACCTCAAGAGCGGATACCACCAGATCCGCATCAAGCCGGGGGACGAGTGGAAGACAGCCTTCAAGACCCAGGATGGACTATACGAGTGGATGGTGATGCCCTTCGGTCTGTCCAATGCGCCCAGCACATTCATGCGGTTCATGCATCAAGTCCTGAGGCCTTTCATGGGTCGATTTGTCGTCGTTTACTTCGTCGACATCCTGGTGTACAGTGCATCTGAGGAGGAACACTTGAAACATCTGCGGTCTGTCCTCGAGGCGTTGCGGCAGGAGCGGCTGTTCGCCAACCAGAAGAAGTGCACCTTTCTGACGGACCGGGTATGTTTCCTTGGTTATATTGTCTCTTCAGGTGGTATTAGCGCGGATCCCAACAAGGTGGAGGCAATCCAAAGATGGCCCTCGCCACGGAGTCTACATGATGTTCGCAGCTTCCACGGGCTGGCCTCCTTCTACCGGCGTTTCATCCACAACTTCAGCTCGTTGACAGCCCCCATCACCGAGTGTCTTAAAGGGTGGAATTTCCAATGGACCGAAGGCGCGGAAGAAAGCTTCCAACTGGTGAAGCAGAGGATCTCGGAGACGCCAGTTCTTGCACTGCCGGATTTCGAGAGGATCTTCGAAGTCAACTGCGATGCGTCGGGAGTCGGCATCGGCGGGGTGCTCAGCCAAGGAGGAGGACCAGTGGCCTACTTCAGTGAGAAGTTATCAGGTGCCACCAAAAACTATTCTACCTATGATCTAGAATTCTACGCTATTGTGCAGTCCTTGAAGCATTGGCGGCACTATCTGGTGCAACGGGAGTTTGTGCTGCACACCGATCATGAGGCTCTTAAATTTCTCCATGGACAACACAAGCTCAACCGGCGACACGCCAAGTGGGTTGCCTACCTGCAGGAGTTCACCTTCTCTCTCCGACACCTGGCGGGCACTCAGAACCGGGTGGCTGATGCATTGAGCCGGCGCGCCAACTTACTGACTACGCTGGAGGTATATGTCATGGGTTTTGATGTTTTCAAGGACCTCTATCCGAATGATCCATCTTTTGGCGCCGTATATGCTGAGGTCACGGAGGGGCAGCGCACGGATTTCAGCTTGCAGGATGGGTTCCTATTCCGGGGACTTCGTCTCTGTGTACCTGACTGTTCTCTACGAGCCCAGATTCTACAGGAGCTGCACCGCGAGGGTCACTTTGGGCGCGACAAGATGCTGGCTCTTGTGGCTTGCAATTACTATTGGCCAAAGTTGTCCAGAGACGTATCCAGATACGTGGAGCAGTGCCATATCTGCTAGTTATCTCGGGGATCAGTCACCAACGCAGGACTCTACCTGCCTCTCCCTATCCCTGATGCGCCGTGGATCGACGTCAGCATGGACTTTGTCCTTGGCCTACCTCGTACAGCTCGCGATATGGATTCCATCTTTATGGTAGTCAACATGTTTTCGAAGATGGCTCATTTCATAGCCTGTCGGAAGACGATGGATGCCGCGTGGATCGCTCACCAATATTTCCAAGAGGTGGTGCGGTTACATGGGATCCCTAGGTCGATCACCTCTGATCGCGACCTCAAATTCATGAGCAACTTTTGGAAGTGTTTGTGGCAGAAGCTGGGCACCAAATTGAGCTTCAGCAGTGCCTATCATCCCCAGACTGATGGCCAGACAGAGGTCGTCAACAGAAGCCTCGGCAACCTCTTGAGGAGCCTCGCAGGAAGCCAACCAAAGATGTGGGATGCAGCTTTGAGTCAAGCCGAATTCGCCTTCAACCGGTCCAAAAATCGTTCGACCGGCCTGAGTCCTTTTGAAATTGTCTATGGCTCTAATCTTATGGGGGTATTGGATCTGGTTCCAATTTCCAAGCCTGGTCAAACCAACCTGAGCGCTGAGGACTTGATCGAGCATCTCCACACCATCCAGGATCAGGTCAAGTCTCAACTGGAGATCACCAATGCCAGGTATAAAAGTGCTGCAGATTAGCACCGACGCCGGGTCTCATTCGACGTTGGGGATGAAGTATGGGTCGTCTTGACCAAAGAGAGGCTGCCAGCAGGGGAATATTCCAAGCTGGGAGACAGAAAGATCGGTCCCTGTGAAGTCCTCTAGAAGTTTAATGATAATGCCTACCGAGTCCGGCTTCCACCTCACTTGCAGATTTCAGACACCTTCAATGTGAAGCATTTGGTGCCATACAGAGGGGTTTTGGATGATTCCGACTCGAGGACGAGTCCTTTCCAACCAGGGGAGGATGATGCAGAACCAGGGTCGGACCTGACTGAGTCCGATCTGCTTCCAAGGCGATCCGGACGCATTCGGATTCCATCCGTCCGACTGAGACCTTTGGATGGCCATAACTTTTGATCCGACCGTCCGATCGGGGCGTATGACCAGTCGAAACGACCGGGTCGACGAGCCCGTCATTTATCATCAAAGATCTTTGATCTCTCTATGACGGCTTGTCGAATCGCCAAATTCCGTCTCCTTTTGCTCTAAATCTCAGTTTTAGTGAAAACTTTCCTTTTATGGCAGTTTTATCGGTTTCTATTTTTGGCAAATTCCTAGTTTGAGTAGGATTTGTTTTAATTATTGAATTCCGGGTTAATACTTGGATTAGGGTTTGAGTCCATGTTTGAGTTGGTCAGATCCTTCCTTAATCCTATAAAAGGAGGCCTTAGGGTTTGTAAAGAGTCAGTTTTTTTTATGAATAAGAAAATAGGGTTTTTGGTTTCTTCCTCTATAGAAATCTGGTTATCTCTTCCATAAAGAGTTTGGTTGTCTCTCCCATAGAGAGGTCCATCTTCCACGTTTTACCCTGCGCCACCCTACACTCATTTCTTTTCCATTAATAAGCCCAAATCACCTCAAGAAGACAATAATACCCTTGTTTTATTTTTCTTTTTTTATTCCAGCCTTTTCTCTCTCCCCTCTCTTCTCTAGCGACTGTCAGCAAGCTCCGGCACCACCTAGATCTCGATCTGCAGCCGCCGCTACCACCCCTCGACGGCCATCCATCCAACTCTGGTTAACCACCTCACCTCAAATTCGACCTCTCCTCCTCCTCCACCACTACATACCCGACGCTGCTCCGACCTCTCCTCCATCCCAGGCAAAGACCTCAAGCGTCGTCCTCCTCACGGATCCGACTCCGGACCTACCCAACTCCGCCATCTCCGGCCTCCTCAACCTCATCCGACATCAGATCCGATGCCCCTACGACCCTCCCTTCTCCATCTTCGAGCCCGATCAGGCAAGATCCACAGGCCCAACCCCCGCCCACCCGCCCCTCACCACCATCCGCCTCTTCTCCACTCTCTTCTCCAAGAGCACCGTCGTCGCCTCCTTAGATCCGAAATTTACGGCGGCGCCACCGACGATCCAGCACCGTGGATCGAGTCCCTTGGCCACCACAACTTCATCCCTACCGGCACCGTCGACCGCCGGTCCGTCCTCATTGTTGATCAACGCCAGAGCTCTCTCAGTCATCCGATCGACCATGCATCGGGTTGAGCCGGTTTGAATTGATAGCACTTGAGCCTGATCTGAACAAATTGACCCCCCCTCCTAGCCAGATTGGACCATATCATGCCCATCAAGCTCAGTTTCAGCTTACTCCGATCATGCCCAGATCCAACAATCCATACTTGACCAGATTACAACCAGATTGGGCAGGTTTGGACCGGATTAGATTAAATCCGAACCGGAATCGAGCCAGATTAAGCTGATTTACGCATCAAAATTGTACATAAAATATGAAAAATTGACCATCTAAAATTGACCAAAATGCATTTTTATCTTTTTAAATTCAATCTTTCTAAATTCATTTACATCTTTTTAAATTCATTTTCATCTTTCAAAATTCATTTTCATCTTTCCTGTATTTTCATCTTTCTAAATTCATTTTCATCTTTCTAAATGCATTTTCATATTTTTAAATTCATTTTCATCTTTTTACATTTCATTTTCATCTTTTTACATTTTATTTTCATCTTTATGAATTCGTTTTCATCTTTCTGAATTCATTTTCATCTTTCATACAATTTCATACTTTTAACTCTATTTTCGTCATTGTAAATCTATTTTCATCTATTTTTTACTTTTTTTTATCTTTTTAACTTTATTTTCATCTTTCTAAATTCATTTTCATATTTCTAAATTCATTTTCATCTTTCTAAATTCATTTTCACCTTTTTGAATTCATTTTCATCTTTTTACATTTCATTTTCATCTTTCTGAATTCATTTTCATCTTTCAAATTTCATTTTTATCTTTCTGAATTCATTTTCATCTTTCATATATTTCTATCTTTTTAACTCTATTTTCATAATTTTAAATCTATTTTTGTCTTTTTTTAACTTTATTTTTATCTTTGTTAACTCTATTTTCATCTTTCTAAATTCATTTTCATCTTTATAAATTCATTTTCATCTTTTTGAATTCATTTTCATCTTTTTGAATTCATTTTCATCTTTCTGAATTCATTTTCATCTTTTTAAATTCATTTTCATATTTCTCAATTCATTTTCATCTTTCTAAATTCATTTTCATCTTTCTGAATTCATTTTCATCTTTCTGAATTCATTTTCATCTTTTTAAAATCATTTTCATCTTTTTTACATTTCATTTTCATCTTTCAACATTTTCATTTTTTTAACTCTATTTTCATCATTTTAAATCTATTTTCATCTTTTAAAACTTTATTTTTATCTTTTTAACTCTATTTTCATCATTTGAAATATATTTTCGTCTTTTTTAACTATTTTTTTTTTATCTTTTTAACTCTATTTTCATCTTTCTAAATTCATTTTTATCTTTTTAAATTCATTTTCATCTTTCTAAATTCATTTTCATCTTTTTAACTCTTCAAATTACAACTTAATTGGCTGAAAAATCTCCATCAAGAGTCTCTTCGATCACATCCACTTTTCTTCTATAAATTTCATTATCTTTTTCCCTACTTTTTCCTGTTTTTCGACCACTTTTTTCCTTTTTTCCTACCCTTTTCCCTATCTTTCGTATTTTCCTGGCTTTTCTCTCCCCTCTTCCTCTATCTCCACCCCCGGCTCGCCTCCCCAGCCTTCGTCTCAAAAAGTCATTGTCTCGATCGCCATCGGCTCAAGCGCCTTGATCGGGACCGGAGATGGTTCGAAGGAAGGGTTGTAGAGGCGAGGGGGCGTCGGATGTGAGGCTGGGTGGAGCTGGAGGGCGGCGGGGAGGTGGAGTCTGATGGGTCGGAGGAAGGGTTGTAGAGGCGGGGAGGGCCGAGATCCCTCGGCCCCCTGCCGGCAAATACCCGATCAGAGATCTCGGTGATGATGGCTTGACGGTGAGCAAGGCAATGTTGGAACCAACGATGATGGCCAATACGACCCCCGTGGTGCCCATCACCTTCTCGAAGCTCGGCCACTCGATTTCCCTCATCTCGCACCGTCCTCCACCATTCCTTGGCGCGATCCACCACCGGGATCCGCCCAAGGTCCATCACCCTCCCATATCCGGCCAGATCCACCCTCCTCACGAAGCTTCCTCCCTCCTCAGGTGATGTCGCGTCCACCCGACAGCTCCGCTCTGTCTAACAACGCCGTCGACACCTCCTCATGAAGCTTACCCTCCTCCGGTGAGGCCGCGGCCACCCAACAGCTCCTCCTCCTCTTGGATCCGGCTGCTTCCGCCTCCTCCCCCAGTTTCGTCGTCACCACGGCCACCCGACAGCTCTGCTCCGTCTGACAACGCCGTCGACACCTCACGTCTCCAAGGCCCAACTTTCACTGGAAACCAACGCCGCCCGACAAGACCTCGACGCCGCTTGTCCTTCCCGGCCTCCGTCCACGTCAGGAGCCCATCCGAGCTCCTCCTCTCTCTTGGATCCAGCTACTTCATCCTCCTTCCCCAACGCTGATCAACATCATCGTATCCCAGACCCTCCACCACGCCGTCCTCCACCGCTGCGCCACCGCCACCATGCCTAGTAGATACCATTAGCACATATTTTCTCTAAACTGTGATTTTTAGCAAATATTAAGTGGGGTTTTTAGCTTTCCATGTGGTTGCAATGTGGCATATAATGGCATTTCAGATTTTTAGTTTATTAATACACCACAACTACCACCACAATGGGGTTTTCACCTTAAAAATGAGGCTAATGGGGTTTTTAATGATAATTTTTGTTAAAGTGATGTTATCGACAATTAACTAAAAAAGCAAAAAATCCTCTTCTGATATGCCCTCTAAGCATATTGTACCCAATCGATGTACCGCAAAACTTATCGCAAACCATGAATAGAAGTCCCACCGTTGGACGTTGCTGGCGTTATACTCGGCCTTTATGTTGCTAAGAAGGACCTTTATTGACAATTCGTCATTTTGCCACCAAGGTGAAACTCGTACCACTATCTTCTTGCTCCGGTCTACGCCTTGGTTCTGCAAGCGCTGCGAAGGGGATCGAATTTTTTCAAAATGGAGATATGAGACAAAAAATTTGAAGAGATTCAAAGAGCAAAACAAGTGTGGGTTGTTGGGAACATGATTTACCCTTAAAATAAAAGTTGATCTATTTAATTTGGAGACATGGGAAGTAAAGATCACGTTTGGTTGATATGAGAATTGGAATGAGGATGATAACATGATTGAGAATGAGAAATGAAACTAGAAAAGAATTGCGGTTGTTTGATACGTCAAGGAACTGGAATGAGAATGAAACTTGCAAGTGTTTGGTATGCATAATAAACATGGGTATTGAAATGAAAATATAAATTAAAGACCAAAACACCCCTTACTCTAATAGCATAGATTTACGAATATATTTATGCATGTATTTGCATTTGCATTAGCATAGCTTATTTGAATGAAAGATTATTCATATTGAAAGAAAGAAATAATATTATTATTTGAAATGAATGGACAAATATCTCCGTCGAAATCATACATGTCGAGCATCAATTTGATTAGATAATATTTTTAAGATTGATCCTAGCCATTTGATTAGATTAATAATAAAAAAAAAAAATGATATCCATGTACATTTCATGAATAAGAGAGTTCATGTGTCTGAGAGAACTCTGAATTCTCATATCAAATTCGAGAATCCAAAATTCCCTCAAATACAGAAACTTCAATTCCTCACGTACATTCCATAAATAAAAGACTTCGTGCGTCTGAGGAAACCCTAAATTCCCATATCAAATTCGAGAATCCAGAATTCCCTCAAACACATAAACTTCAATTCCAGTTCCTGAATGGAGATTGCAACTAAACATCTTAAATTCCTTGTTTTAAGAAATTCACATTCCAATTCCTAGATGAATAATGCAACCAAACATAACCTAACTCTTTATCGTTATCAGATCTAAAGGAATCGAGCTGTTATTGAGATCGAGCCATCATCAAAGGAGCTATTATCAAACTCAAGGTTGAGCCAATACCAAGCAATTTTCGAGTTACAAGTTGGATTGCGACCCCTTAGATGGATGACTTCAATCCAGCATGAGAAGCGCTGCTTTACGGGACTCGAATGAAGCAGGCATTGCAAATGGTTTACGCCGGGTGGCTACAATAAACTTTGGTAAGGAGGGCATTTGCCTTCCCAGGCATGTATGTAATCCTGTGCATTGCAAACATTAGGAGGCACAGTAAGCACTACGTAAAGCACTACAGCAGCGTTTCCATCAGCCATCTAATCCCTGCGCAGCAGCTTCGCAGCATTGGAAGGCGGGCGTCTCGGCGAGTCCCGAGGAATCAATCAAGAGAGCGGCGACCTCTTCACATCTATCAAAACCCCAGAGACACACATCATCAGATAAGACTACTCGGAACCATATACACCAGAACAAGCCATCGCCACCGCCAACGCAGAACTCCTCTCGCCTCTCCCTTCTTGACACTATACTGCCCTACCCTCTACCCAATACAAAACCCAGAATCCTCACCAAAACTCGCCATTCTGATCCAATGGCTAATAATAGATAGCAGCAACATGCACTACTAGGTTAATTAATTTCTATAGTCTGGGTATGAAGAATGCTTGTGTATAAATTGAACGAGGTGGTGGCCGTGGTCAGTAATGGTGGGGTGGTCCCCGGCTGGAGGAGGGCGGCGGCGGCGGCGGCGATGCCCACAGGACCATCTCGTGGGCTAGCTGGCCAGGGACCTGGTAGATTTCGGTGACCGAGGGCTTGACGTCCTCCTCCTTGGTGGCGTCGGCGGCCTCCGCGTCCTCCTCCGGAAGGTGGTGATACTCCGGGGTGGTGAAGGTCGCTGCGACCACCACCACCGACCCCGCCGCCGTCAGCGGCCCTGCCACCGTCCCCCCTATCACCTGCCCCTGCGACCCCGCCAGAGATATAGTAAAAGGACAGCAGCTGCTGCTGCTGCTGCTACCAGGAGGAGTAGTGTGGGCAGGTAGGAAGGTGCCGGCGAGGGAGAGGAGGTCGAAGCGGCCATGGAGGGTGATGGTGGCGGCGTGGGAGGACGACGAGGCAGGGTGGCGGAGGGCGACGTTGGCGACGGAGCCAGTCGCCCCGAGGACAGAGAGACCAAGGCGGCGGCGGCGGGCGAAGGCCGCCAGACAGTCGAGGACGTCGCAGCCAGGCGCCACCTCCAGCACCACCGGCTGCATCGCCGCCTCGCTCTCCCTTGTTATCACCACCGGCGGCTTCGGCTTGTTCTTCGACCCCGGAGGCCGGCCCCTGGGCTTCTTGCTTCCCGACGACGACGGCGAGGCCAAAGCCTTCCCACCAGAGCCCGGGTGAGGCCCTCCGGCCTCCTCGTCCTCGTCAGAGGTGGGCTGGGCGAGGGTGATGGCGGAGCTCGGCGGCCGCGGGTACTCAGCCATGGATGGGAATGGTCTAAGAGCTGGCGAAGACTGGAGACCAAATGGAAGCAAAGGAAGAGTGTAATTTGGTAGTGAAAAGAAAGATCCTGAAGCACGCTTCCAGGCCTTTTATAGAAGGGTTGGATTCGGATAAGCACCTCTCTCTTTATCTCTCTAGCTTTCTCTCTCTATTGCTTGGTTGTATTGTAGAGTCACATCAAGAGGGGGTCTGTGTTGCAGTGCAGGGAAGAGCGGTCAAAGTGAAGGAAGAGAGAGAGATGGAGCCGGGTTGTTCATCTTTAATGGGGGAGGCGTTTTTGCTACGTTGTTAAGGGATGGTTAGGGGTAAAACCTGTTTTGTTCCTTTAAGTGGAAGTCATAGTTGTGGAAGGTTTCAGAGTTGTGGCAGCCTTTTTGGAGTTAGTGGAGGCACCAGCTAGTGGGCTCTCGAGGAATGTCCATGGTATATAAGACGCGTCCTGGAGCCGTTACTCCGGCATCCAAACCCTATCTTTGGTGCCGTACATGTCGATCATCTTTCTGGGCTCAAAATTGCAGGTAGGTAGGGCTGGCACTAGATATCAACTCGAGTAGGCTTGTTTGATGGTCGGCTCTGATCGACTTGATAGATATTTCCTCCATCAACTTTAAATTTTAATAATAAAGAATATTTTGTATTTCATATTTAATTTTTTGAATTTATTGGAAAATTGATAATGGCTTAGTGTAAGAGTGGCAAAACGGCGATTCGGCTGGGGTCATGTCGAGATAATATATCTTAGTCTACAAGTCTAACTAACCTGACTTGTTTAATAGACGAATTAAGTTCCTCAATCCAAACCTGACTAGAAACATATTTATAAACATATTTAGTCATAGTTCACGGGTCAAATGGGCTACCCCAGTTCAACCCGAAAACCAATCTATTTATAAACATGTTGCTAATTGGTTGATCTGTTTTTGACCCATGCATCGGTTGATGCATGCCCCGCCAAATAAAGGATCGGATGTATCAAGCATTGAAACATCAATTGATACATGCATCATGTAGTTTCCAGTTAGCCTTTCGTCTAAACTCATCGAACAAAAAAATATCCCTCTGGTCACACGTTTGGTGAGGTTATGGAACAATGGCTTTTGTGCCTCGATAGCAATCATCACCCATCGTGCGGTCATTACTCAGATTATTAACAGTAGCTGTAATGTACTTTACACCAATGATTGTTCTTATTATACGTAACCCTTGCATCAGAGTTGCATCTAGAGCCGAGGCTTAACAGTAGTCGTTGGTGGGGCAACACTGGAGAAGAAGAACAAGCTGGGTCTTAAATGACTGAACTTATTGAATAGAATGCCAAAATGACCTGAAGGCAAAAAAGTATAGTATGACTGTCAGATAACTTAGCGGAATAGTTGTCCTTTTTGGACCACTGAATTTAGAAGTCTGCCGTTGGTACTTAAGCTTTGGTAGATTTGACCTAGAGACTAGTATTTTGGTTTATGTTATGCATGAAAACACTGACACAAAAGTGATGGTTACAATCTCAGAAAAACTGGTATTTAAATTTCAAATAGCCTGAACGAAATGATGGGTAAAGCTGACCATGCCATTTTACTTTGAAATGGTGACCGAGCATAAATACTCATCAACGTTTATGTGCATGATGCGTTGATAAGACTTATATTTGGAATATGAAAATCATGATAAGTTATTTTTCCAAGTATTTATATTTGAAATATAGAAAATAACTTGTAATAAAATCATGGTGATCTCCCGGGGCTCCGCGAGGTGTCTGGCGGCCTTGAGGATGGCACGGAAGGTGAGAAGCTGGGTGACGGCGATGTGGTGGAGGAAGTCCCGGATGAGGGAGACGTTGCGAGACTTGGCCAAGACGTCGACGAGGTAGGAGGTGGTGGAGGGGGAGTGGAAGAAAAGAGGGGAGGAGGAAGGTGGTTGAGGAAAGAGGTTGGCAGCTGTGGAGCTCGGAGATGGGCACGGCCCGTGGTCGACGTCCACTCTCCGCCGTTTCTAGTCGGATTCGACAGCATCGCGACGTGGAGCTTGGGATCGAACACGGAGATCTCGATCGGCGACGGGGAGCTTGGGATCGAACGGGGATATTAGGATCGATGACGGGGAGATCGAGATCGGCGACGGAGATCTCGGATCGATGAGGACGGGGAGCTCGGGATGGGCGACGGGGTGCCCAGGATTGACAACGGACTGGGAGCGTGGGATCGGGGACGGGGAGCTCGGGATCGACGATGGACGGTGAGCTCGGGATCGGTGATGTGGAGCTCCGGATCGATGACAGGCAGAGAGATCGGGATCGGCGAAGGGATCCGACTGGATCGGCGACGGGAGTGGGGGAAGACTGGATCGACCACTGGGAGTCCGGGAAAAAGGTGGCAGTGACCTCGATCCGACTGGATCGGTGACGGGGAGCCGGAGAAGGCGGCAACGGCGTGGATGACGCCAGGGAAGGAGGTGGCGATGAGGGCGCCGAGGAAGGAGGTGGCGACAGGGGCGTCGGGGATTGGAGGTTGAGGGGATAGGGGGTTATGAATATATATAGATATATAATAGTGATATTTTGGTTTGTTAAACAGAGAGAAATGCAGTAAAGGACGGAAGAAGAGTTTTGTTGGACGGTAAGCGGTACATATTTCTTTTTTTATATATATTATTGACAAATCTCTCATTTTATTCGCGGTCAACGATTCTTAAAGTCACTGGCGGCAAAATTGGTCAAACAAATGAAAGGAGTACAATCGGTTAATATCCAAGATTGGGTAATTAACACGATTAGCCTGCGGTCCAAACTTGTGGGTTTTAGTTATTTATTTAATTTTATAGGTCTAAAATACCCCTAGCGTACGCGACCTTCTCCTTCTCTTCTCTTTGCCGGCGATCCCCGACGCCCTTCATCCTCCTCCGAACTCCGGCGCCGCCGCTTACCAGTACCACCACCCTGATCGGACTCCGACAACGCCTCCTATTCCTCCCTTTTTCTCCGGTGAACTCCTCCCGGATCCCAGCGCCGCCACCTTCAAGGTCCACCACCCCACGGCCTTTTCGCTTCAACCGACCCTCAAGCTCGATCAGCACCACCGCCGAGGCCCTGGCCGTTGCCGAGGCCCGTTGTAGCGACCGGATCTGAGCCCCTCACGCCACCCCGACCTCGGAACCCTCCTCCTCTTCTCTTTTCCGGCAAACCCAGCGCCCTACATCCTTCTCAGGACTCCGGCGCCGCCACTTACCGATACCATCACCCCGACCTCCAAACCTCCATCCAGACCAAGATTCGGCGTCCCCGTGACATCTCCAGAGCTCCTCCCATATCCCTCTCTTCTTACGGATCCCGACGCCTCCTATTTCCCCCTTCTTCTCCGGTGAACTCCTCCCGGATCCCGGCGCCGCCACCCTCAAGATCCACCACCCCAACGGCCTCTCCGCCTCAACTGACCCCATATCCGGATACTCCTCTCCTCGGCGACCTCTCTTCTCCTACTTTCCGGCGAGATCCGGCGACCCCGCCCCTTCTCCTTGCTTGTTGTCGTTGTCCCTGACGTGCAACCCACTCCTGAGCTGGTTCAACCAAGCCAAGCACCTTTGGACCTGATCTGATCTCCATCAGATGAAATCGGGCTCAAGCCCAAAGCCTAAATTGCGTTCCCACTCGTTACGATCAGATCCATGTGCACTTTGATCCAGCCTTGAGTGATCCAGGCTCAGCCACTTGGCTGGATCAAATTCCTCTCTGATTAATCACTTTTCAAGGTCTAAAATGAAAAAAAGAGAAAAATAAAAAAGAGAAAATTGACGGTGGATCTGAGGTCGTTAGAAGTTAAGATCGGCATAGGAGGGATCATAGGAATTTGGGGAATTGACCTTTGGTGGCTGATCGACAAGAATAACAACGGAGACAATGGTCTGAAGTTTAAAGTGCGAAAAGAGAGAAATGAAAAATAAAAAATTGACTGCGGATATGAGGTTGCCGGAGGTTTTTTTTTTTGAAAAGATGAGCCCGCAAGCTAGGTGATTACAATTTATTGATCACAAGAAACGGCCGTATTGGCCACATTAGCAGGACTGGCACTCATGCCAAGTCTCGCCACTTGCCGTGCTTGGCCAGCAATATGGTCCGCACGCTGATTAGATTCTCGAGGGATGAAGGAGAACTGCACATCCTTAAACCTCCCTACAAGCCACCAAACGTCCTGAATGTGTGTCAAGATACTCCCTGTACTGGGCAATCTCCCATTCAGCAAACCAACTGCCAATGCAGAGTCACTCTCCACCAACACAGATCATGCACCTCTCCTTAAAGCTTCTTCAAGGCCTAGCCTAATTGCAGCAACTTCCCCCAGCAGCACAGGGTCCTGCTCAATGTTCACCACCCTGGACGCCGTCCAAACAATATTATCTTCATGATCCACACATACAGCGCCCAACCCCGTTCCAAATGCAGGGTTAGTCACCGAAGCATCCGTTTGGATTTTCATCCCCTCCCAGTCCTGCCTTCCAGCTACAACTCCACGTTTCTGGTGCACTAGCAGGAACTCCCTGGACAACCATTTGATTCGCCTGATGATACCGGGGAGAGGATCCTGCATCCCTTCGAAAATCAGCGCACATCTGGACTTCCAAATGCACCACAACCCATAGGCCATCAGCGACTTTAGCCGTCGTGTTTCCTCCGACTTAGAGGACCTCCCCAACCAGCCAAAGCATGAGTCATAGTTCCAGTTTGCTAGATCAACTGGTGACCGCCGCAGCAGTTCCTCCCAAATCTGTCGAGCAAATCCACATCGAAAGAAGATGTGTTCCAAGGATTCATCTTCACATTGGCATCGCGGGCACTCTTTTTCACTGGTTAAGCAGAGAGACCACAGAGTATCAAGCGACGGGAGCTTACCGTGCGCTAGTCTCCAGAGGAAAAAACGCACTCTCGGCCCCGCCGGAGCCTTCCACACACTCCACCACCACCGGCCGTATAGCTCTGTAGGTGAGTCACTGGATTCCATAGATTCCAGGAACCTGTAACAGCTACTCGTTGTGATTTTTCCTGATGTTGAACCCATCCATCGATGGCGGTCCGTTGGCGCCACACGATCAATAGAGGTCTCCCGGAGAGCCTCTCTCACATGCTGCGGAAGGAAGTCAACACCGTCTCCCTCCAGCCAGTTCCCCTGCGAGTCCATAAGGTCACCAACGACAAGGTCATTGATGCTGCAGTCCATCCTCAACGGGCAAGGAGTACGAGACTGAGGTCCATCTCCAAACCGCCATTGTTCCACCACCCTCAGCCTACTTCCAACACAGGGAATCCATTTCAAGCCCAGGTTCAGCTTTGCCGCCGCCTTACAACAGGAACGCCATAGTGCCGAAGCTCGCTGCCCAGGTTTCAGCAGTGGCAAACACCCCTCCCAGCGATACTTGCTGCGAACTATCAAGGACCAAACAGAGACTTTCCCCGCCAGCAGATCGGCCACTCTCTTCATTCTCATGGATAGCTGCCAGCGCTTCAGATCCTTCAGACCAAGGCCACCCATCCCCATGTGGCGACAGACCGTCTCGCAGGCGACAACAGATATGCCACCCCTTTTGCCATACCATAGGAACCTTCTAATAGCCATATCGATCTTGTCTAGAACACCAATGGGGATCTGCATTGCCATCATCTGAAAGACAGGTACAGCCTGCAGAACCGCCTGCGACAGCACCGCCCGGCCAACACCCGCCACCTTACGAGAATTCCATGCCATCAGTCTTTTGTTTACAGCTTCAATGAGGAAACTGAAATCAGACCCAAGTAACCGTCTGCTATCCAAAGGGGTTCCTAGGTACTTCCAGACCCCCATGCTTTGCTGTATTCCTAGCTTCCCCGCTAGGCGGCGGCACCATCGACGCGACAAGACTTTAGAAAACTTGACGCTCGACTTCTCAGGATTCATCTATAGGCCAGAGAGGTTCCCGTACCACTTCAGCACCGTTTGGAGCTTCCAGATTTCAGCCAGTGTCGCCTTCGAAAAGAAGAGACAGTCGTCCGCATATAATAAGTGGCAAATGCGGAAGTCCATCCGCCGGTAGTGCACCCCATCCAGTGCAAGTAACGGTAGCTTCAGGAGCCCGGTGAGCACCTCCTGACACAGAATAAACAAATAAGGTGATAAAGGATCACCTTGTCGGAGACCACATTCGGACTTAAAGTAACCATGGACTCTCCCATTTATAATTAGAGAGAAAGTTGGGGTCGTCACGCACTCCATGACCCAAGCTATCCAGCGATCAGGAAAGTTCATAGCACGAAGAACCCTCTCCAAAAATTCCCAACTCACTGAGTCATAAGCCGCACTAAGATCAATCTTTACAGCCATCAATGGAGTAGACGCCGGTGCTGTGTGAAGACTATGCATGACCTCCTGCGTAGCTCCAAGGTTGTCAAAAATAGTTCTTTCAGGAATAAAAGTGGACTGCTCAAGACTCACCAGGCCCCCTAGAATTGGCTCCAGGCGATTTACCAGGATAGAAGATATTAACTTGTACAACACATTACAGAGAGAGATGGGCCTGAAGTCCTTCACTTTGCGCGGATTCTCAACCTTCGGAATTAAAGAGATAAAGGTAGAATTCCAATTGTTCGGTAGCTCCCCCGTTCTGAAGAAATCTCCAACCAGTTTGGAAATGTCAGGTCCGACCGTATCCCAATATTCTTTGAAAAACTCCATCGGTAGCCCATCCGGACCAACACATTTGTTAGAATCCATCTCCCGTAGGGAGTGGTAAATTTCTCCTTCAGAGGGATCAACAGTGAGAGCCGCACTCGCCTCAGCCGAAACTTGGGGGAGGTTTGGCAAGGCTAAGGACCGGTTCGCCTTTTTCTTCTTCCAAAGCTTCCGAAAATAGTCTTCGAAAACCCCTGCGATGGCACTCTGCTCCTTTACCACCCGCCCCTCATCATTAATGACCTCCAGCACCCGAGATCTGTGGCCTGTTGGCTTCATTTGTCGGTGGAAGAACTTCGTGTTGCGGTCCCCATCTTCAACCCAGCTGGATCTGCGATGCTGTGCCACGTAGGTATCGTGTTGTGAAATTAATGCCACATGTTTATTCTCAAGTGCCCTCATGCGGCGCTCATCTTCGACTGACAACAGCCCCTGCTCCTCAAGTAAGTACAGGCTTTGAAGATGCTGGGTCGCGGAACCCCAGGTCAACAAGACCCCCTTTCGTGATGAACTGTAAGAAATCCTCCACAGATCTGGTGTAGGTAAAAGGAACACGGCTACGCTTCTCCGACGGGGCCGCCACAGTATTAAAATCACCCACCATGAGGTGAGGCCACCCTGCTTCATTGACTCTCTCCAGGTCCTACCAAAGTGAAGTGCACCCCTGTCACGTTCGTGCCGCATAGATTGCAGAGATGAACCATTGGCCATGAACCTCAGACGTAAAAGTTCCATGTACCGCTTGATCAGAAAAGTGAGTGAAGGATATATGGCCAAGGCCAGTTCTCCACACCACCAGTATGCCACCATGTCTGCAGCGGGATGGGAGTAGGTAAGTTTCCCAACCTGGGCCAAGGTAAGCCTGCACAAAAGGCATACTTTCTTGCACCACCACCGCTTCCAATAGAAAAAAACAGGTCCAACTGATACCTCATTATCAGACTTCTACAAACTCACACCAAACGCTTTGGCCCCAACCCATGCACGTTCCAGGCCAAGATGCGCTTCATTTAACTATTGGGTTGGGGTAGGGGTGCCCACCGCATGGGCCTCAACACGACTTCGCTTGAGGCGAGAACCGCTACTCTGCTTCCGCCCCCCATCCTCATGATCTGAAGACAAGATGAGCCCCGGTGTAGCATCAGCCATCCCGCCATTCAATCGGCTCAGCCCCGCGAGTTCATCATCAACTCGAAGGAGCGCTTTCTGCAAAGCCGCCATACCTACTGTATGATCCTCTAACATCTTCACAGCACTAAAATCCTGAGGAGGGGCCGCGGCTTGGTCGGCGGTGCCTGGGGGGCAGTATCCCCGCAGGATCACTAGGGGCCCTGGGCGACGGGGATCACCATGTTCTCTTCTATACCAGCCAACAGCATGCGGTGAAAGATAAGCAAGGATATCATCATTGAGAAGCAGAGATGGCCCGTTCTCCTTTAGCAGGTCAAACCTGTTGCTATTCGACGAGGACCCTTTCACCATGCTCACACTCCTACCACCAGGAGGGAAACGGGTCTTCTCCTTAGACCCAACTGGTTTAACCGTTCCAGATTTGCCTCCTTGTGAACCCGACCCAATGAGAGCATGTTTATTCTTCACTGATTTTGAAGTTTGAATAGCAGGGGACTTTCCCTACGGTGTGCCGCCATCCTGTACATCCAACGCACGTACAGCTGTGAACTTGAAACCTCCATCCAGGTTGATCGGTTCAGTATCTTTTACAAAAGGATTATTCTTATCCAAAGCATTATTCACGGGATTCCCATCCTCACGACTACCATATTGGTCAGAAAAAACCCCCGAGATTTTCGCAGAGTCCAGATCGGCCCTCACCGGCGACTTTGGCACCCATATGCCGGCACCCTTGGCATGACGGCGATTATCATCCCCAGGAGGCTCGCTCTGTTGGTGTTGGCGGCCGCGATCCCTCCATCGCTTGGATTGAACTGTCTTCCATTCCCCTTCAGAGGCCTTGGTTTGGATATCTCGGACTGGCACCGCCGGAGACCTCTGCTCTGGAACCACCGTCAGCATTGTAGTGCTAATGTCACCATCAGTATGGGTCGGTGCCTGAGCCACCCCCCCCCCCCCCCCCCCACCGTGGCCTCGTCCACCACTGTAGTACTTGTGCATCTCGACTGTATGTGCCCAATGAATCCACACTTTTCACACAGCTTGACATTCTCATAGACCAGTGGCTGTGCAAAGGCCTCTTGTTCACCACGCTCATTCAGAAAGTGCACCCATGAATCCTTCTTCACCGGCTTTGTCACATCAATCTCAATACATACCCTAGCAAACCGCCCTCGCTCCAAGAATTTTGTAGATGAGTCAATAGCTAAAGGCCTCCCAACCATAGCAGAGATGATCAATAGTGGCTCTCGATCACTAAGGTCCTGCGGGAGCTCTGGCATGCGCACCCACACCGGGACCTTCGTGAAGTCGGCTACTGTTGGTCGAAAACAAGGTTTCCACCGGATCAGCGACAGGGTCTTACCGTCAATGGTCCATGGCCCCCCGGTAAGGATTTTCAGGAGATCCAACTCATTCCCAAACTTGAAAACAAATATGCCCTGTGCCCTGTCGGTGACGAGGAAGGGCTCGGAGGTCTTCCAGACATACGCCAGTCTTCTTCGCAGGTAGTCTAGCCCCACCGTGCCACCAAAGAACCGCCCAAAAAGAGAGAATTCCCACTTCTTTCTGCTCCGAGCTATCACTTCCGGCGGTATGAAGGCCACACCATGGTGTTCTGCTTCCAGTCTTCTAGCCTCATCGTCCCCAACGAAGTGGTTGTCCTCCCCCGAGCCAGCCACAACCCTAGCCCAGTTACCGCTGCCCAGGCCCCCAGTATCCTCCCCCTCACCACGAGGAGGGGATCCCTCTTCAGGCGCGCCCTTACCACCGGTAGGGTCGCCCTCGTGTACCCCGTCGCCCTCGTGCGCTCCATCGCTCTCGACCTCCATCCACAATCCTCCAGTTCGGATGCTGTACTTGGACTGGGATGGGGTTGATTCTAATAGGTTGCCGGAGGTTAAGACCGGCATAGGAGATAGAAGGTATCCCAAGGACTTGTGGCCCAGGTCTCTTAGATAAAATGTAATCTTATTTTTTTAATTTTTTTTTAGTTTTCTCTTTTCCAGGTTTTCCATTTTTGAAGCTTATAATGTGAAAATCTCCTAAAATTTGGCAATACAACTAGCTTAGCTATCATACATGGAGGAGAGAAAAGAGAATAATACAAATACACTACCATATTAAGCTCTTTTTAGTCAAAATTTCCCTATTTTCTCGGTTTGGTTTAGGGCCCAATCAGCTAAACTGGCTCGAATCCGGGCTGATGGCTCAATCTGGGTTGCAATCTGCTGGGTCAGGACGAGGCCTGGGTCAACATTGACCGGATCAGGCTGGCTGGCTGACGGTTTGGATGTGAAGGGGTTGATCTGGATCAGAGCAGATCAAGTCAGATCGGGTGGGATCTGATTTGGTCCTAGAGGCTGGCTCGGTTGAACCAGCTCAGCACAGTGGAGCTCGCCGGGGAAGACGGTCGCGAGCAAGGGGAAGGCTGGCTCGACGGCGGATCTCGCCTGAAAGGGGTCGGAGGAGAGTTGCAGCGGCGAAGGGGCCCCGGATCCGGTGTTAGATGGGGTTGGGGGGCCGGAGACGATGGAGTTGAGAGGTGGTGCACCGGATTCGAGAGGAGGAGCTCGAGTTAGGGGTCCGCCAGCAAGGAGAGGCCGCGGAGGAAGTGGACGGCATCGGGGGGAGGTCGTGGGGTTGTCGGATGGAGCGGAGCCGTCGGGGATACCGGCTCCGAATGAAGTGGTGGGAGCTCGGGCGGCGGAGCTCGGAGTCGGGGCCGGCGGTGACGGAGACGAGCGTCGTCGATGCAGGGGCTCGCCGGAGTTTAGGTATGTCTCCGCGGTGTGGGGCTCGCCGGAGATGGTGATTGAGGAGGCTATGGAGGCTGCGGTGGATGGAGGTGAGGGTGGCTGCGAGGTTAGAGGAGGGAGCAGAGGGAGATGATGGGATCGATGAATCGAGGAATAGAGAGAGGAGGAGGTGGAGTTGGGGTTGGCCGAAGTTGTGGAGTATTGTGGCTGGGTGCTCGCGACCGGCGGGGTCGTCGGAGAAGATGGAGCTCGCCGGAATAGGAAGTGGAGGTGGTCGGAGGTGGGAAGCAAAGGTAGGAGCTGAGCCATGCGGCGAGTTGAAGAGGAGAGAGAGAGGAGAGAGAAAAGAGTGGAAAAACTAGAAAAAATAAAAAAAGGGTAGATTGGTCTTTTGTCACGCGGTTCGGTTCGTCTTCAACGCCCCCAGAAAAAATAAAAAAAAAATCCGCTTGGACTTAATAAATTAACAAAGTGGGTGTCATTTAGGACCTGGCCCTTCTCCCTAAAATTCAAATGCAACAACATCTAGCCAATTTGCTTTTCTTTCCTGGCCGGCGGAGAGAGAGATGGCTGCAGCAGCGCCGCCCATGATAAAGGTGGCCGCCGTATGCGGCTCCCTCCGGAAGGCCTCCTACAACCGCGGCCTCGTCCGCGCCGGTGCTTGCTCCCCTCCCTTGTCTCTTCTCCTCTGCTCTACTCGTCTCCTCCCTCTGTTTTGATAAGGCCATCCGTGTTATATACTTGTGTGTAGCTATTCAGCTTTCCAAGGAGTCCATCGATGGGATGGAGATAGACTTCATCGACATCGAGCCGCTTCCCTTCCTCAATACCGATCTTGAGGTGAATGGTACTTTTCCAGCGCCGGTCGAAGCCTTCCGCCGGAAGATCTTGGAAGCTGATAGCGTTCTCTTTGCTTCCCCGGAGTATAACTACTCCATGACAGGTACTTGTGCCGATACCAACCTTTGATTACCTTATAAGATGCTGCTTGTTCTTTAGATGATCTTGGCTGGAATGATCGGTTTCACTGTTTGTGCTTTAGATTTTTGGAGGTTCTTGTAGTTCATGTGTCTGTTGTGGACCTCAACTATGGATTTCTATTAACTGTTTTTGGACTGAATCAACTGGCGACGAAAATTATGCATTTGGTTGATCATTTAGAGAAATGGAGGAGCGGAACAAAAATGATTCTGTTCTTCGAATTGATAACTCGTCGAATTTAATCCTTTCTTAAAAACTTGACTCGGTCGCCATAGTTTCCTCTACTTTTTCTGTCGAGCTGGAGAAAGAGATAAACCAGAGAATTGGAGAGCAATTAGCCTATCACTAAATTTCTAATAATTTGTTGAAGAGACAAGAAGAGAGAGCTATCTTTAACTTGTTGTTATTGATGGCGATGATCTCTTCTTCTGCTGGTCGTTATTTGTGACGAAAATTCCTCTTTGATATTGTCCTTGAAGGATTTTTTTTTTTTTTG
This sequence comes from Narthecium ossifragum, assembly GCA_963920575.1. Classification (NCBI taxonomy): domain Eukaryota; kingdom Viridiplantae; phylum Streptophyta; class Magnoliopsida; order Dioscoreales; family Nartheciaceae; genus Narthecium; species Narthecium ossifragum. The sequence continues at coordinate 23,907,662 of OY986966.1, forward strand.
AGAAAATATCATTGAGAGAAGTGGAGGAGTGGAACAGAAATTGTTTGCTATAATGTGTAAAAGAGCTTGCTGTCCTCAAAAGAAAGATCTCCCATGTTCCTTCTTGCTCTGGGAGCATGCTTAGCACCTGCGCACATGCACCCAAGAACGTGCAAATGCGTGCGCACGCACACACACACATATGTATATATAAAAAGAGAGTGGTAGACTGCTGAGTTCGAGATATTAATCTTTTCTGATGTTAGTGTTAAGTTCTCGCCCTAGTTTGATTAAATAAATGGACAGTGGTTCACAAAATGCTTTATTAGGTTCTTATACATATAGGGGAATCTGTAATTCCACAGAATGTAGCGTGAAATGGAAAATAGTGGGTTCTTCTAGTGATAATTAGGTAAACAAAACCTTGACCCTCTATGACCTCCTAAGGCCTTCTGCTTCTAATCTGCCAATAATTATAGCAAGACAAACTAGGTTGAATGAAATAAAGCATTTGCTAACAATAGGAAATTTTTATAAGCCTGTAACTCAAGATATCTGACATGCTAGATGGCCTCGAACAGGTTGGTATTCTCTATCAGCAGTTATGTTGCAGATACATTTTCTTTATTTGATAAACACATGAAGATTGCTATAATCCTCTCATTCTGAATAGTTTGTTTGTTGACTGGAGGCTTGTGTAAGTCGGTTATAAAGTTTACTCAAGTTACTTGAAGAACTACTACAATCATGGGATGGTTTTCATATCAGCGGGAGAATTAGCCTCGTATCTAATAAATGGGTATAATCCTTGTGCATATGTCCTTTATAGAGGATTGTATAGTTTTTGTTTTGCAAATGATACCTTCAAAAAGGAGAAGACAATGATTCCAGCTCTAAAAACTTTTTTATCCAATCACAATGCCTGCTGTAGCTGCTACATGCACACAGCTTTTGTGACAGGAAGCATTCATGTACGCGAAACTACAGTTTCATATGGGATTAGTTTGATATCATCAATTCCTAATTAGTAAGGTTATATTAGTTTCTTAATACTAGTTGTAGAATTTCTCAGTTCACATAGTGCGACCAAGCTATTTTTTAGTTTGGCATGCTCGTGGCCACATAATAACATGTATGACATCTTATCTAATTGTTGCAAGCCTTGATCATGAAGTTAAAACGGATTTTGATCATGCGGTTATTGTAAATTAATAACCTAGCAGGAGCTTCTCTATTGATAAATGACAATAGCTAAAACCATCTAATCCTCGTGATGAACTGATGATAGTTTGGAAAATATATAATCAATAAACACAATTGCTACAATTAGATGGTAGGAGTAAGGAGTTCAAAGCCTAGTTTTATTGTTGGCGCCATAAATTGTTTTTTTTTATATGTAGAATACTATTAAAACTTGGGCTTCCATGTTCTTGACATGACTTAAACATGGGCAACAGAGGAATTCGGTAAAAGAAAATTTGGAGTTAAGGACTTGTTAGTTGTCATTTCTTGCTTTTGAGGGTTGAAAGTTCTATTTGATGGGGAGAAAAGGCAAACATATATTTCAGGTAGATGTTAATACCAACAACCTTCATATGTCACAAGACTATTGAGTTAGTAGACAACACTCTTATACCGGGTATTATGACCCATTTTGATATCATTCACATAGATCGAATAGCAACAATAATCCTCCATCGTACAGTATCCCAGGGGATCTTTTTGGTAAAGAGCTTCAGCAATGGCAGTGATAAGTTAGGTAGCTCTAATCATCTAAGGCCTTTGTTAACTATGTTCGTGGAAAACCCTTCTGCCTATTTGCCTTCACCAGGAATGTGGCAATTGACAAGTTGAAACCTTTAGCGACAGACCATTTCTCAGAGTTTGCGTAAGACCTCACCAAATTGCTGTCTCGAAATCTTTGTTATGGTGAGAAAATCATGGCCAACTGAACACTATATATGATATGATATGATGAAGATAACTTAGCAAAGTGGTGATGGAAGATAATGCTCCTACAGCTGTGTGTTCTTTTCTCGCTAAATGGAAGATAAGTAACATACTTTCTATCCTAATCTGGGCATCTAATTCAGCTTTTTGCCTAAGCTCATGCCAATACTTCGTGTAGCTTAAAGAGGATATATGTGAAGGGAAGTGCTAGATTGGCTGTCAAGAGTCATCCTGTCCTCTTTCTCTTTGGTCGAAATTGATGATAGCATAAACGAAGTACAGCTTTTGCCATCAACATTTACAGATGTTTAGGTTTGCATTTGTTGTAGCATAAGATATGTAGCTAATGTATAACAAACAAGCTCTTTGCATCATGGGTTTCTCTCTCGTGCTTTAATAGATGTTCCAACCGTAACAAAAACAACCACTAAGCTCACCTTACGACTTGTGCAAGTTTCTGTTTCCCGAAACGTTCTACTTGGGTGGGTTGCGGTGGTGGTTTCATGGCTTGATTGTGGTAACAAACACAATAAAGCCATGCTTCACTAAGCCTAGCTTGCTCTACTCGGTTCATTCCCATGCTTACTCGTGTCTATATGGGTCGGAAATAGTTGGCTATATAGACCTTGAAGTTGTAGGCTTTTAGGTTAGATGGTCCCATCAAATTAAGTGTACAGAAAAACTGTTTGTTTTTACCTTATTCTAAAAGACTCGTGTAGAATAGAAGCTAAACATCTGTGGCAGATATGGCTATGCTTGTCTACATGCTTTTCATGTTACACAATGATCACCACTCTTTTCATTTGCTTTAGCTGCAATACTCGACAATTACACGGTTGGTCTTTTCGAATGCTCTCTTTGTTTCTTAATACTTGCATCCAATTTCAGGGCCTCTGAAAAATGCTATTGACTGGGCATCTAGAGCACCAAATGTTTGGGCAGACAAGCCCGCTGCTGTTATGAGTGCAGGAGGCAACTTTGGTGGTGGCCGGTCACAATACCATCTTCGCCAGGTCGGGGTTTATCTGGATCTTCATTTCATCAACAAACCAGAAGTATTTGTTCATGCCTTGGCGCCTCCACAAAAATTCGATAGCGAAGGAAACCTCATCGACGCAGACACTATAGCTCGGATTAAGAATCTCCTGTTGTCTCTGCAGGCTTTCACCCTCCGACTCCGTAGTTAAATCTTTTCAGCTGCAAATTGGTTTCAGATGAAATCATTTTTGTAATTTAATTTACGGCTGGTTGGAGATGTGTCAACTGTAAACACATACTTTGTCTTTCCTCTGTTTCCTGCTTTGAACAAGATGTATGATCACATCACATTTGCTTATAAATTCCTTCTCGATAAGATAGGTGCTGGTTCGTGCGTGGTATGGAAATGATTGCATGTACTTGTCAGTCTTCTTTGTGGGGGCACCAATGCAGGGAATATTATAGCACCACCGCCATGCTTAAAAGACTAGTATCGTGTGACGTGCATGCGTAGCGCCAGGAGCAGCCAAAACCCGTGTCGTTTAAATGCGGCTGAGGAGCGGGTGTAGACGTTGATATCAGATTCTCTTGCAACCGAACCCTTCCACGTCTGGAATCCTCCTTTTCTTTTACGGCGATTTTAAATATTCTCAGTTTTTTGCTTTTGCTGGGTATACCTTATTTCTAAGTATACTATATTAAAGTTTGAAAATACTGTTTTTTAACTACCTATGCCATAACATTTTCCATAATATTCTTAATCTACCTTTGGCCCTCAAGAGCTTTGACACCGCAATCCAAACTCAAACCCATCGTCCTCGGTGGCCTAAGGGTCTTGCGTTAACAATTCCTACTATGGCAACCTAAGAGGGTACCTTTAGGCTTTAGTGGAGCGGAGTACATATGTTCGGCGAACAAATCCACTTCGTTCTATTATGTACCGTTACTTAGATCCGAATAATATAAAATAAAATGGTATCATCAAACCGAACTTCGAATACTTGTTGAGATGTTGTTATTGAATGAAAGGACATACTCGGATGTTGAAAGGTCACGCCATGTAGAGGCTTCGGCCTTTTTCTGCTTTGCACTTGGACGACCGCATGTCTTCACCTTCACCTCAGGCTCAAGCATATGGGTAGACTGTGGTGTTCTCATCTCAGCAAGCTTTCTCATAATGTGCACCTTCCTCATATTATCCGACTCATCAAACTGTCTCGCGATCTCCTTGAATTGATTTGTGAGCTTGAAGCTGAGGGTGTTGTCAGCCGGTGTATACGACATGTCAAGGTTTCTCTAGGGGGGATTGATACAACTTGAAAAGTGTCGTGGCTTAGCAAGACTGACCAAAATTACAATATATTCCGGTGCTCTACTTTAACTACTAAGAACTAGTAGATAGTGGAGAGTCCGAGTCGAGTCCACATGGATTTAAGGGATTTAAATCAAATACTTAGTAAATCTCCTACTAAGAAGTTGAGAAAAGATTGCAAGTTGAAATTAAACTAAAACTATGCTAAAAGATTGATGAATATGAGAGAAAGGACCACATGATTCTTAATCAGTAACTAAAGATCTACCAGGTTTTCCAAAGATCAGGGCATGCAAACACGATAAATAGCTCTCTAAAAGTTGATAAAGGAATGGCTAGTTCTCATTATCACTCGACAAGTTCTGTTTAGGATTCCTTGTCGGCAAGAACAATTAACGAAATATCAGTGACCGAATGATTAGTTACGTTCACTGCTAACGAACCCTCTTACTCAGATGAGTTCATCGCAAACAAAGGCATAAAAATGGACTAAGGTGTGATATCGAGATGACTTCGCATCTCGATGGCCGAAACTACAAAGATAAGATGCATGAAGGATTAGGGATGGAACGTAGTGGGACTAGCACTACTATAGTGGGACTAGCACTATACAATCCCTAATCATGAATTAGATTCCATCCGAGATACCATGGGACTAGCATGGTCCTCTTATTTGGATGAATCCAATCCACGCCCTAACATACACAAGCTCTAGAATCAAGTGCAAGCAAGAACGATCCAAACATCCAGCAAGAAATCAACACCAAGATAGAGGAAAAATATAATCAATCCATAAAAGCCAAATAATCGTGTATACAAACCCTAGATCTAAGAAATCCCTAGTAAAAACCCTAGTTACATCATAAGAATCCCATGGCTAGGGTTTTAGCTACTCATCTTCAGGGGATAATCCATCGGTAGAAGTTGATGATCTCCTCCCGCCATGGATCTCCTCCAAAGAATCGTCGAAGAAAAGATGTAGAAAAGATAGGTAAACTCTCTCCAAAAACGTCCGGAAAAAGCCCCCGAAAATCCCTAAACAATGACTACTTATACGACTTGAGACAACCTCCCACGGATTAGATCTGAGCCCTCGAGTTTTACTTCTGGCCGCGTTGGATCGATCCGACCTTTGGAGGTTGGATCGATCTTACTCCTTAATTCCTGATGTTGCGAGTAACGCCCGAGCTGGATCGATCCAACTCTTTGAGTTTGATCGATCCTACGCCTTTACTTGCTGGTATTCCCGTGTTGGATCGATCCATCTGCCTCGACCGATCGATCGAACCAACGTTGTTGTGCTACATCCCGCGCTGGATCGATCCAACTATTGAACTTCGATCGATCCAGCCGTTGTTCATCGTCCCCTCGTTGGTTGAGTTGGATCGATCGAACCTATTGAGGCCGATCGATCTAGCTTGTCAGAATCGCCAAAATACCATTCTTTTAGCTCCAAAGATGATCTAACTCATAGCAGGACCTGTTATACCTGAAATGGAATAAAAGTAGTCAATCCAGCATTGCTCGGGGCCCAACAAAGCCAAATTACAAGGGTGTTTTGTGCACTTTTCAAGTCTTATCAGGGATATATGCATGACAATGGAATAGGCTGGCCGGCCCTCTTGCTTGTATCCAACAATCTCACGTGCACAAGGTAGGCTATGGGTACGATGCCTCTTGCTTGTATCCAGCAATCTCATGTGCACAAGGTAAGCCATGGGTACGATGGACTGACAACCACAAGCGGCCTCATTTAGTCCAATAGAATCTGCCTCCTCTACCTCAATATGGATAATAGAGAGTGCATGTTTCGATATGAAACCCTGTAGCTCCTTAATACGACAGGCTTGAGTTTGTGTTGGACAATGCACTTGCTCATCTCAAAAGAAGCAAGTATCTTAGTGTGTTGGAGCTGAAGCAATGAATGGATCGTGGCCCAAGATGCGTCAAAGCTGTATGGATGTACCAAGATGATGCTTTAGTTGTGCATGTACACTCTCCACCTTGTTTGTGGTGTGTTTCCAAAATGCATGTACTTATCAGTTCATGCACTCATAAATTGCTCCCTATACCCATCCAACCAAGTGTTTTTGATATAATCCATGGCACTTGGATACCCAAAGAAAGTGCGCTCCATGAATTATAGGTTTCGGGTATAATCTTCGATAGTAGTAGAGCCTACTACCAGTTCCCAGGATGACATGAATAGCTTCCACTTCTCCGTTGATTCGAAATTCTTTTTGCACTTGGCGGCAATATTAGTATTGATATGTCACATGCACAGAATGTGATTTGCGGTTGGAAATACATGGTGCATAGCATTCACCAGTCCCAACTCTCTATCAGTCAAGATAACACGTGGCTGCATACACCCATCCATTAGTAACTTCAGTTTATCAAGTGCCCACACATAACTAGCCTTTGTCTCAGAATGAAGATATGTGAAAGCTACTGCGAATGACATATTCGTTGATGTAACTCCAATTATCTGCAATAGCGGGGGAGGTACATATTTATTTTATAGGTACAATCAATGATTAGAACCTCTGGAAAGGTGCGCAACAGCTCCACTGAAGATGGGTGAGCCCAAAATATGCTCTGAACACAAAATGTGGAATCATTACTCTTATGCCACTCCACATAACCATTCTTATTCAGATGTGTCAAGAGAGACTGCATTTTTTACGCTTTCTCTATAACTCTATGCTTTACCTTGCATTGTATATGGTTTTCATGGTCGAGGTGTTGTCCTTGTTCTTGTGCTTGATGGTGGTCAGGATCTCTCTTAGCCTCATTAGACTCGTTGACAGATCAACCAACATCAGTTCCTCCACTGAAGATAATCTCTCGGCATATGAGTGGCCCACAAGAGTCTTTGTAATTTGGTGATTGTGCACCCTACACACCACCCTTAACATACATTCATCGTCTGCAGAAAATCCTCACGCCTTGAAGTCTGAATGGATAATTACATTTCTTCATGCCACTATTCGGCCTCTTCCTCTCACGGGGCTTTGGGTTGCTATTATCAGCCCTCTTCTTCTCCCTATACTTTATCGAGTACTCGCCACTTCTTTTGCATGCCAATGTGAGCCTTGGATTTCGCCCGCATGCCTCAACATATGAATGTTTTATGACAACTACAAGCCCATTTGCCGACCCACTTCTTGTACCCACGGGATAAGACTAGTCTGGCTATAAAAGATATGAGAACAGACAAAATACCACGATAATCAAGTAATTTAAACTTAAAAACATAATTGTCTGATCAATTTAGTATACACACCGTACTAGTTATAAATTGTGTTGAAAAGTCCATGATAATGATATTTCCAACACTACTATAAGCAATAGAAGCTTATGTCTGGAACATTAACAAAGTACAATAGTGAGAATTTAATTAAGAAAATAATAAAGCTATGTTAAATGTTCTGTTTCCAAGAACCGAACATAGTCAATATGATCGGCCTATATAGTCTGTTCAAAAAGGATATGTTCGGCTTATGAAAATCGTTCAAAAAGGGTATGGTCGGTTGCTTTCAACTGAACATATCTATACAATTTTTTTACAACCGAGTCGAGTGTGTATGCGAACATACGCGATAAGGGCTTAGAGCGCACAAAGGGGCTGTTACCTTCTTTGGGTCACCTTCTTCGTCTTTTTCACTGACATCATCTTCATGTTCATTAGATTGAGAGAGACCAAACACATTTTGATTCTCGTCATATGCATCTACATCCAGCCGCGTCGCCATCTTTACATTCCGGTCCATTTTCATTCTCAACCTTCCAACAATGCGGTGTGGTACCTTGAAGAAGGTGGTGGTGGATGGATTGTGGCAGGAAACATGGGTATATAGATGTTTGAGAAGGGTTTTATGGTTTAGGGGGTAGAAGACAATGGTGGAGATGAGGTGTACTTAGACGTCTCATCCACTTAACTTAAAGAGAGATAATTTAGTCAAATACTTTGAAGGATATGTTGGGTATTAATTGAAAATATTTTAGTGAACCGCAAATGATAAAAAGACCGGTGTATTTAGAATCACAATTGCTTTTACACTAGATGTGATGAGCTGGAGTAGGAGATGATGATGGGCTAAGGTCGTTGATGGAGTCATCCACACGCATCTATCTCCCTGGATATGTAGAAACAAGAGTTATACTCCGTTTGATTTTGGTAAGGAAGGCAAGAGGGCTAGCATTCAGTTGTTATTTTTCATGGATTTAGAGGGTAAGTTTGAGTTTGTACTTTTCCTATTTGTTTCGAGAGCTTGTAACGCTAAAGCAGATGCTATAGCTTATGCGTGTCGTTATACTGGTAGGGTGTTTACTTGGTCCGGTGAGTGGGGATCCGCCTTGATTAATAGCATTTAGTTGTCATATCTTTTAGTTAGCCTACCTGGCTCATCTCATAAAAAAAAAAAAAAAAAGAGGGCTAGCATTGAGAAGTGGATTATACCCCGCGGAGCATGGGAGATACACACTAGAGTACCAGTACGAAATATCAGACAGAGTATTAGAATCAGTATAAATACATCATGTAAGCCCACCAAAGTGGAAACTGTAGTGCTGCTGACAATCCACACACAAGCGTCAGCATGAAGCAAAAGAATGAGCAGACCCACCACCACCACCACCACCACCACCACCTACTCCCATCTCCAAAAGACCAGCCTCCCTCCAATCCCACTCTTAATTTAGCCGCTTTCATCACTCTAAATCATCCTCTCCTCTGCTGCTACTTTTCATCTCTCATCTGTTCACTTCCCCAGCAAAGGAGACCCTTACCTTTGCTATTTAGATGGATTCCTTCAAAGGGTCATCTGGGTTTTGCTTCAGCTCCAACCGGGAGACCCAAATGGGCGGCGCCGCGTTGGCCTTCTCCTCCGGCTTCTCGCTGGACGTTTACGTCCACCACGCCCGCAACATCCATAACATCTGCATCTACGCCGACCAGGACGTGTACGCCAAGTTCTCCCTCACCTGCAGCCCCGACGAGGCCCTCTCCACCCGCGTAGTCGCCGGCGGCGGCAAGAACCCCCGCTTCGACGAGCACCTCAGGATCAAGGTCGCCCACCCCGACGCCGTGCTCAAATGCGAGATTTGGATGCTGAGCCGGGCCAAGAATTTGCTCGAGGACCAACTTCTCGGTTTCGCTCTGGTGCCGCTCTCGTCCGTCGCCGCCGCCAAGGGGAAGCTGAACCAAGACTTCACCTTGTCCTCCACCGACCTCTTCCACTCTCCCGCCGGCACCGTCCATCTCACTTTGTCTCTCGACGCTTCTCCGGCGCCGCATGGCGAGCCGTTTCAAGAATCCCCTTCTAATTCCTCATCCATCAGCTCGGAGGTGGTGCTGCTGGACCCGGCGGAGTACAGGAGGATCGAGTTTCCCGACATCAATGTTGTCAGAGAGAACCAGAAGATGGTCTCCGAGTACTTCGACATGCAGGCGGCGGACACCTCCCCATCGAGGACTACCATCCACGCCGTTCCTTTCTTTCATCTTGGAGCTCCTCCGCAAGCCATGGAGGATTACGACATCAACATGAATACTTGCGAGGAGAACAACAATGGGTCTATTTCCCCTGACACCAGCTTCCAGAATTCCCGGTCTTTCAGCTCTACGGCGACCAGCCTGAGCGAGAGCAATTTGGCCGACTCCAATGACAAGAAGAGTACTTGCGAAGCCTTTACCAGCTCCAATGCTGAGGTGAACCATGGTCATGGAGCTTCGCCGGATACTCCCACATCGAAGAGCGGGGGGGCCTCTGGCATTAGCAAGAAGGCCGAGGAAAACGGCGAGAAGGAATTGGGATCGGTGTTCAAGTCGCCGATGGGCAGCATCGACATTGAGGCCGAACAGAATGCTATGCAGCAACAAATTGTGGATATGTACATGAGGAGCATGCAGCAATTCACAGAGTCCTTGGCAAAGATGAAGCTTCCTATGGATCTAGACAATCCGAAATGGGAGGATCACGGGGATGTCATCCAGAGCCAGAGTAACAGAAAGTTGGATCAACAGAAGAAGAAGAAGGATGGATCGAGAGTTTTCTATGGTAGCAGTGCTTTCTTCTAACTGTGCATTCATCCATATGGTGAGCAGCAATAACTTGATTTCTCTTTGCTTGCGCATAGGAAATAATCTGTGTGTCGTTTCAGATGTTGATGATAACTTATATGCTTTGCATGAAATTAATCATCTGTCTGCTGAATAGAGATGGCTGATTGTGTTATGAAATCCTTTAAGCTGTTGAGGAGTGGCTATTTATTGTATATGATCAAAGTCTTAAATTCCCTGACTATTTGGAGACACAGAGTTGCAGTTATAAGTTGATATTTAGCTTATGAAGAATGAGTTCCTTGTGAGTAAAATCTGATAAATGGAGGGATGCTAATCCATGACAACTTGGTTTCCTTGTATGTTTAATGCTTGCCACTGGCAGTACTTTTACATATGGTTCTTTTAGTAATCTTGACATATCAGCCCAAAATTAGGTGAAAAAAAGCATTAGTTACTGTTTGCCTGGTGTTTTCCACTGGAAATGAGTGATGTAACCTGAATCAATGCGGATATTGTATTATTTGGGCTATCCCTATCCATAGCAGATGTAAGAATTTCTCTTATCAGAAAATCCAGTAACGTTTGACACTAATCTAACAATTGATTTTTGGGAACAAACATATGATCCTATTATTTCTCGGCTGTAGAATATAGCATTCTTAAGAAAAACTTAAGACTACGAACCTACCCTTAATAGCTGCAGTTGAGTTAGTAGGTATGTTGATCATTATTAGAACAAGATCTTATGTAAATACTCAACCATTAGTCCTTTTCCTATTGAAATCAGCTGCTAGCTTCAGACTTCTGCAGGAATAATGTCACAACAAAGGAATTAGGTGGTGTATCTAAAACTTCCATAAAAGGTAGTCCTGCTTTACTAAACAAGTGAAGGAAATCATGCCACTTATATCTAGTCAAAAAGCAGAACTAGCCCCTAAAAGCAATAGATATTTCTTTTGCGTTCAGATCATGACTATTCCTGGTGGATGATGGACAGAGAAGGCTTCAAGTCTATGAAAACGATGCTGCTGATTTCGACAGCCACCACATCTTAATTTGTCTTCTAAGCCATTATGCTTGTATCATTTACTTAGCTGTTAGGAACTCCTATTAGTTTGTATAGGTCTCAGAAGCCAACTTCAATGATTCGCAAATTGTTCCGATTTTATTCCCAAAACTAACAGTAGGTGGTCATACTTTCCCAAAAGCTCTCAACACTCTGATATCTAACATGTATCGTTTATTAGAATGAATCCAATGTAATTGAGTGCATTGCTGTAGAAATTGGTGACTAAACAAATTAGAAAAGCAGATCTTTTCCACCTATAGTCTTTGGATTATTTTGACCAGCTGGTTATACTTAAAGTTCTTCTTAATCATGAACCCGAACCACATTATTAAATGTAATCAGAGAGCTACGTTCTAACGACGCCCACGACCTGAAAGAGTCAAGGAAGAAGATCTCATGGACAGGTTCTTACAGAATTATAGATGCACTGCATCACAAAGTTCCTGTAGTGGATTACAGATGATGGAACTTAAAAGAGATCTAGAAGCTTTAGCCAAAAGTCTGTATGTCTTCACAATAAGTTTATCATAAAGCATGCCTCCGATCGAGAAATATCTTACCTCTTTGATCCAGTCGGTTGAGCTAACATTACGGATAAGGTTTTAGTAGTAGCAGACCATTTTGATTTCTTTGTTCTTTTTCAAGAATCAAACGGAAGAAAGGGATCCATAATGATGTCATATAATCAAAGACTATTTTCCGGTGCAAATAAGAAGATTTCCCACAGAGAAGGCTATCAGAACTAAACGCAGGACATGCAAACTGAGAAGACATTAAGGTGGATGTCAATAAGAAAAGAAAATGGATTCACCGCATACTAGGATTATAGAGGCATTTCATCACAAATTCTTATATTCATATCCATTAAGTTGATATTACTTTCCTGTGCTAGTCTTTGCCAGGAAAATGAAGATTAGAAAATGATTCAAAAACATGCAAGCCACTAAAGAGAGGGCTAACTCTCCCTTTCTAATATTTCAAGAGAATCAAAAGGGAGAAATTTTGGGTAGATAGAAATGGCTTCAACTATGCTTTCTTTATTGGGTAAAAACGCTGTTCATTCGTTTTGCTCCTTGAGCGATGCGAAGACAAATTTTACATTCAGAAAATTGTCAACATAGAATGGGTATATGGTCCACTTTATCTAATTCGTGCCGTAGCCGTAGATATTCCCATTCCCATTCTATTCATCGCTCGAAACAAATACTTGGAATCAACTTCATTGACTTTAAAAAAATGGATTAATCAGCGACGTACCATCGGAGCACGTATGCTTGTTATATTAATTTGTGGATATTCTCTCCCATTCAGTCCCGACTATGCGGAAATGGCACGGCCTAAAAAATACTCTCTGAGGGGCAAGATGGGTAAATATTCATGGAGCGTGGCATCACATCCCGACGGCCTCTGCGGCATCGCCATGCACGCTTCTTACCCCCACCGCATAAAGTGAAATAGTCATGTGAAAGCTGGGATCCATTGGATGTGGATGTGTGATATTCCGTGATTTTGAATCATGCTGCACATCCATCATCATCATGTGTACTCTATGGCCGGTCTTAGCTTGTACTTCCATAGCACTATCCGGGAATAAAAATCTCGTCTGCCACACCTGCAAAGTATATTTTACCCGAACGATCTCCCACCAAACTAGCTTAAAGCAAAGGCTTAAATATTCCTTTCGTCCCTGAGGTTTATGAGAAATCTTTATCAAGTCCCTGGACTCTAAAAATTCTCGATTGAATCCCCAGACTTTCCGAATCGGTCCAATCCGATCTCTCCGTCCATGCGCCGTTTATCGGACTAACGGCGGCTCGGCTGAACCGGCTCACGAACCGGTCAAAATTAATCTAATTTTGACCTTCTTCTTCAGTCTCTTTTCTCTCTCCTCCTCCGTCGCCGTTCTCCTATGTTTTCTCTCTCTCTGCTCTTTCCCAACCAGCTCCGTCGTCCACCTCGCCGCCCGCTAAACCCGACGCCGACCTCAACTCCGGCCAACCCTGACCTCGTTTCACCCAAGCCTCCCCCCCCCCCCCCCCCCTCTCTTCTCCTCCCCTCCTCCGTCGCCGTTCTCCTCTGTTTTCTCTCTCTCTGCTCTTTCCCGTCGTTGATGGTGTTTGATCAATATCCACAGCATGCCGCCACTGGAGCTGGGCCACCTCATCATCCTCGCCTCACAACGCCGCCGCCGCGACCTCAAGTGGTTAGCCTTCCCCTCCTTCACCCTCTCCAGGTAGCCGGCGAACCGATCCTTGTTGGAGCTCCCGACCAGCTCCGTCGTCCACCTCCCCGCCCGCTAAGCCCGACGCCGACCTCAACTCCGGCCAACCCTGACCTCGTTTCACCCAAGCCCCCCCCCCCCCCCCCCCCCCCCCTCTCTTCTCCTCTCCTCCTCCGTCGCCGTTCTCCTCTATTTTCTCTCTCTCTGCTCTTTCCCGTCGTTGATGGTGTTTGATCAATATCCACAGCATGCCGCCACTGGAGCTGGGCCACCTCATCATCCTCGCCTCACAACGCCGCCGCCGCGACCTCATGTGGTTAGCCTTCCCCTCCTTCACCCTCTCCAGGTAGCCGGCGAACCGATCCTTGTTGGAGCTCCCGACCAGCTCCGTCGTCCACCTCGCCGCCCGCTAAGCCCGACGCCGACCTCAACTCCGGCCAACCCTGACCTCGTTTCACCCAAGCCCCTCCCCCCCCTCTTCTCCTCTCCTCCTTCGTTGCCGTTCTCCTCTGTTCCCTCTCTTCTCCTCTTCTCCTCTCCCCCCACCTCACAAGGTCCTGGCCTCGCGCACCAGGGTCTACTTCGTGATGGAGCTCCTCGAGGGGGGAGAGCTATTCGCCCGCCTCGACGCCGGAGGCCACATCAACGAGGACCAGTGCCGCCAGTACTTCCGGCAGTTCGTCTCCGCCGTCGGGTACTTTCACTCCAGCTCGTCTCCTCCTTCATCTCTCTATCATCGGCTTTCTTCGACGATCGCATCGCGGGAACAAAACCATGTCGATCGCGCCCTCATTGCCACAGAGGTAGGAGACACCGGGGAGTCACGGTGGAGGCGGCGGCACTGATGGCGGGGAACGACTACTCGGACCAACACGCGAGAGGAGAGAGAGAGACATGAGAGAGGAGAGAAAATAATGTGCTGACGTGGCAAAAATAATTAAAAAATAAATTTAATTGGTCAAAATCAGTATAAACTAGTCAAAATTAATTAGTTTTCTCCGCTCCGTTACACCAGCTAACGGCTTCAGGACGGAAGGATCAGATTAAGTCGGTTTATAAAAATTTAGGGATTCAATCGGAAATTTTTAAAGTATAGGGACTTAATAAAAACTTGTCATAAACCTCAGGGACGAAACGCATATTTAAGCCTTAAAGCAAATAATAAGAGGACCACCGTTGACGTAGATGGCGCTACAACCGTGTTACAAAGAATCCTCTGAATTTTGAGACGTTTGCAATGTTTCTCTTTAAAATATGAAACGTCTTCATTAAAATTGAACCGCCCCTAACCATCGGACATAAAAAGATTTATAAATTAACTTGTATTTGAAAATAAATTCAAATACTTGTTGGGATCGTCAATAACACTTCCCTAATAGTATTTGCATTTATATATGCCTCTAACCCATCTCTAGTTGTTGATAGTTTGTCGCAAGGTTATCTTTGAATTTTGTTTTTCTACTAGGTGGTGGGCCCGTGCCACCTGGCACGGCTAACTGCCCGCCCCTACTATCTCTATTATAACTTACGCCACATCAGTCACTATTTTTTTTTTGTTTATTTAATTATAATTTTATACCACGTGTATGCCACGTGTATGTCATGTGTGTATAAGTTTATGACTCAGATGATGAGTTATAAAAGTAACTACCTTGGATCTTATAAGGTAGATAAGTATATATATTTAAAACTAATCTCCTCGCTTATGATTATACTAGGTGGTGGGCCAGTGCCACCTGGCACGGCTAACTGCCTGCTCCCACTATCTCTATTATAACTTACGCCACATCAACCACTATCCTTTTTTTGTTTATTTAATTATAATTTTATACCATGTGTATGCCATGTGTATGTCATGTGTGTATAAGTTTATGACTCAGATGATGAGTCATAAAAGTAACTACCCTTGGATCTTATAATGTAAACTAGGTGGTGGTGGCACGGCTAACTGTCCGCCCCCATTATCTCTACAATAACTTACGCCACATCAGCCCACTATCCTCTTTTTTTAATTTAATTACAATTTTATGCCACGTGTATGTCACGTGTATGCCATCTACCTTATAAGATCCAAGGGTAGTTACTTTTATAACTCATCATCTGAGTCATAAACTTATATACACATGGCATACACGTGGTATACACGTGGCATAAAATTGTAATTAAAATCAACCTTATAAGGAGCAAAAACGGTTACAACCGTTTCCCTTCTATTAGTTTGTTTACATATATATTTTCCTAAGTTGGCTTTATCATATTCCCTAAGTTAGCTTTATCATCATTATCAATACTTATATCTACCTTATAAGATCCAAGGGTAGTTACTTTTATGACTCATCATCTGAGTCATAAACTTATATACACATGACATACACATGGCATACACGTGACATAAAATTATAATTAAATAAAGAAAAATAAAGGATAGTGGGCTGATGTGGCGTAAGTTATAATAGAGATAGTGGGGGCGGGCAGTTAGCCGTGCCAGGTGGCATGGGCCCACCACCTAGTGTGTGTATAAGTTTATGACTCAGATTATGAGTTATAAAAGTAACTGTCATTCTATCTTATAAGATAGATAAGGATGTATATTTAAAACTAACCTAGGGAATATGATAAAAATATACAAAGTTAACTTAGGAAAATATACATGTAAATCAACTAATATAAGAGAAACGGTTGTAACCGTTATTGCTCCTTATAAGGTAGATAAGTATGTATATTTAAAACTAATCTCCTGGCTTATGATTATAAGGATGCATATTTAAAACTAACATAGAGAATATGATAAAAATATACAAAGTTAACTTAAGAAAATATATATATAAATAAACTAATAGGAGGTAAACGGTTGTAACCGTTTTTGCTTCTTATAAAGTTGATAAGGATGTATATTTAAAACTAACCTAGGGAAGATGATAATAATATATAAAGTTAACTTAGAAAAATATACATGTAAATAAACTAATAGGAGGTAAACGGTTGTAACCATTATTACTCCTTATAAGATTGATAACGGATAAACCATCTCCAATTGTTGGTGTGCGTGTCTAAATCCTACAAAACAACTAGCAATCCACCATATATTCTTGACTTTAGTTGACCACGGCTCCAATCAGGGAACAGAACCATTAACCCCTCATCAAAAAAAAAAAAAAAAAAGCTAGTAGCCCCCCTCATTCTTGCCTTGGCCGGTCCAAAACTAACTGGTTGGAATTTTGTCGTCTTAGTTGAGTCCGCAACACAGGAAGACTTGGCCGACCAAAGAACCCACCTCCTTTTCATTCACATAAACAACTCCCAAGCCCTGTTTCTCTTTGACTTGGATGCTTGAGAGTTGAGAGAAGGAAAAATGGAGTTTGATAGTTTAGGTATACAACAAGCTACTCGAGTATGGATACTTTGAATAAACTGAAAATGGGGGTTCGACAAGACTCAGAAGATGAGATGAAAAAAAGGGGGAAAAAAAGCCGAATGGAGAGACACCGCTGCTCAAATTCGTATCGAACATGGAATTGGATGGTGTTACTGGTTAGTGTTAAACTCAACAGGTATAATTATACATATATTCTCCCACACCTATCGGCGTATGCCATGTCTGATGCACGTGTATTATATCGTCCCACTACACATGTATTTTTATCTAGTGAGTATAACAACGTAGTCACAACGTACTCATGCGTTATACGCGTACTCACAATGTAGTATGTTGTTATACTCATTAGATAAAAAATACATGTGTAGTGGGACACGTTTCTGCTCTACACGCGTACTTACAACGTTAAGGCATGATGTAGCCAACTGATGTATATAAACACGCGTTCTTCAAAAATACGCGCGTAGTCACAAAAAATACACGACGATCTCGTTGGATCGAGATTTCTATTGTATTTTCGAGTAAAAATATTTGAATTACATTCGAGGAAATTGTAGGCATCACACTCTGGATTGCCAAATTGACAGATCCATTGTTTATATCCCTGTGGGTAATACCTCCGATTCTAATCCAATCTCTTACTTATAATAATAAAAAAGAAATAATGTGAGGGTCTTGGACCCCACTTTCATCGCTAAGGTCACCGGAGTTGGGGATGCGTCGTCCGAGAGGATCCGACGAGGATCTGTCTGTGGCTGGAGGCTGTCGGCGCCGGGGAAGCACCGTCTTGGATTCAAGCTTTGTTGCCGGAGGTTTCGAGACTGCCGGAGGGAAGAGCCGATTGGAATCAGAGTGCCGACCAAGCTTTGTCGATGGAGTCAGGGGAATGCCACCCACACTTCGTCACCGCTGGATTGAGAGAAATGCGCCGTTCGAGCTTCGAGCTCGCCAAGGTTGGGGAAGAGCCGTCCTAAATCCAAACTTTGTTGTCGTGGAGGGGTGGCAGCTGGAATAGGGAAAGTGTCATCCGAGCATCGAAGCCTACGGAGTGGTAGCTTGGAAGAGGGAAGGCGTCGGCGGGGACCGGGGAAGCCGCTATCCAAAGGGATCCGGTGAAGATCCGTGCCTAGGAGATCAGTGTCGAGGGGAGATCGGGGAAGCACCGTCCAAGGGGATCCGTTTATGGCTGGAGGCAGACGACGCCGGGGGAGGTCCTTGCTGGAGATGTGCGTAACGCGATCGAGACGACGATGTCGCCCGGTACTGGAGATGTGGGTTTGGTGCGAACGAGCTGATGGCGGTAGCTTTTCAGAAATCGACGACGACGGATGGCTTTCCTTAGGTTGGAGTTGGGGTTTCGCCTGCGTCGTCGGGCAGTCGGGGAGTGCCGTTCACCAAGCTCTGGAGAGGAGGTGTTGATCGCGCGTTGATGAGATGGGGATGTCGCCAGAAAGGGTTTCACCATGTATGGGGGTTGTTGTGGCGAGCTTTAAGGCCACATACGGCGATGGTCGGCCATGCTTGGGTTGGATCCGATGAGGATGCGCGCGGGTGCCGGAGATGAGGATATCGTCGGAGATGAAGAGGTGTTATAGGGGTGGGGTTTATAAAAGTGGATGGTCGTGCCACGTCATCCGAATGTTCACCATGTATAAGGGTAGTTTTGGAATAAGAGATGTTTGTGGTCTTACTGTGTAAAAAATTAGGACACGGTCTTAGACTTAGAGTGCCGAATGTGAAGAGTGGAGATCATGTTTGACAAAAAATCCACTTCTTGTCTCTGCAGGCACAAAATTAACTGCTTGGATTTTTACCATCATAGCTGAGTCTTGCAACACAGGAAGACTTTGCCGACCATATAACCTCCTCTTTGACATTCACATAAACAACTCCTGATCCCACTTTTCTTTGATTTGGATGCTTGAGACTTGAGGGGGAGGAAAAGGGGGTTTGATAGTTTAGGCAACCAGCTACTCGAATATGAATATTTAGAATAAACTGAAATGTGGGTTTGACAAAAATCAGAAGATGAGAAGAAAAGAAAAATAAGCCATGAAATTCCCTCATCTATCAGCTTATAGCTTATGCTTTTAGGTTGAGGGACGAGTTTCCGACCAAAGGTCCTTAATTCGAACGCTCACTAATGAACAAGTTCGACGTTATAATAATCAAAAACTTGTGCGGCCTGACACTTGTTTCCTTGCTAAAAGCAACACGTTTACACCATCCTCAACCATTTAATTTAGAACACCTGCAGTTGCTTGCTGGAACAAAAATGTGCGTCTATTATAATGATCGAGTCTGATACAATGCCGACACAAGTCACAAATCATTTATTTCTCCAAGCACGAAACAGTTTCAGAATAGGTACCTGTACATCTCTCTAATGATGGCTGTACATAATTTGGTCACTACTACTTGCATCAGCAGCAACCCAAGTCCATACTACATAACTCTATACAGAATTGGTTGTACACTTCATCCATTTGGCACCTGACAACAATTCATCTCATTCACAGCAGTCCTCATCTTAATTAACAAGTTCTGACAACAAAGACTACCAAGGGTCAGAGTTTTCATGCCAGTAACTTTTGGTAATCGTCTGCTCGCTCCACCCTTCCTCGCCTAAAATGAGGTTTATACGAGACATCAGTTTATGGACAGCTTCTTCTTCAAGTTCAGCATTAAAACGGGATGGATAACCCTCTACATCAGTGCTCTGCAAATATCCACATTGTTTAGACTATGGCGACATTGTTTTGTGGTGTACAATATGGCTGAGAAAAGAGCTTACCCTTGAGCTTTGGTACGATTTCAAGTATTGCAAACTCTCTTCATAGTGCCCACAATGGTACAGAAGGACGGCATAATCTCTAAGTTGCTGGCAATCAACATCCAAGAGAATAAGCCGTTCACATGCTGCCAAAAAGAAAAAGTGGCATGAAACCATGGTGCCCTAAAAAAAGACAAAAAAAGAGAGATAGAAATGAATCGGCAACCTAAGTCGACCAATGAGTGTGGCGTATAAAATAGTTATCACATGAAACCAGTGACTATATGAAATGTCAGTTTTAGTTATGTAGAAACCATTCTCCTCAAAATCAATTTCTCCAACACAACTTCCAATTTAGTAACTAATGTTGAACCCACCAACTACATAATTCACGTAACTAACATCATTTACAAGAGGACATCAATTTTATCACAAATGCTACAAATAAACTCAACAAGTACAAAAGCAAAGACATAAGGGCTCATTGCTGATCTGTCAGCAGCAAGCATTGGTAGTATAGGTCGACTTTTCTTCCTACAAATGCTCAAGTTTGCATAGAGTCTTTAACCTTAGAAGCAACAATATCAGCTCTCCCACTACTCTACATATCTTTCAAGCAATTTCAAGATATAAGAAAATTGTTTGTCTCATGTTTATGTGGCACCATTAACTAACAAAGCAAGATATCAGTGTTTATGGTTTCCATGGCTATGGTCATTTTGTCACAGATTAAATCATCAAATTTCAATGCTACTAAGTTTTTTGGTTCCCATCATGGTAAATGTTAGATTTTGTCGAAATTCTTTTGCCGATTTGCTGTATTTTCTATTATGATTAAAGCTAAACGAGACATGGTAATCGGAATTAGCTAATGCAAAATATTGAGCAACAAAAACCTGCCAAGGCACGCCTCATGTCACCGAAACGCACACTAGTCCAAACTCCACGTCCCAGCCTATGTTGGGCAGCTTTAGCGGATGCTATCTCCAAACCACTAAGTAACAAAAGCGTAGTTCTTAACACTTTTCTGAAGAAAAAAATGGAAAGCACTAAAATTCTCTTCAAAACCATGAATACCTCACATTGCTATGTAACTTAGCCTGACTCTCGTCTACAAAGTTAAATCCGGACACATGGTTTGCGGCATGAGCTGCCCTCAAGAATAAACTGCTGGAATTGTTATATTGGAATGGCCAGAACGCATCCTTGAGATTCCTCAGGATCTGCTGATATTGAAGCCATAAGTGGATCTAAGTTGAAGATAAAATGTTGCAGAAGATACATAATGAGATGTTTACCTCGACCAACAGTGACTTTACTGTAATAATATGGGGCTGATCTGACAATCTGCTTTTCTGCTTGTGATAACCTCTAGGAACACTGGTGAGGTCGTGAGGAAAGAAAATTTCTACATCAAATTCCAGAAAACCACATATCCTCAGCATTTTCAGAACTTCTGAATAAACAAGTGACAGCATGACCGCAGATCCGGAACGACAAGTTAAAACCTGTGCAGAATGCAAAGAAGGGCTGAGCAACCATACCTTTCTGAAGTCCCTGAAGAAAAATAGGGTTAAATATGCTTTAATAGCAACAAATTTGGAGGTTATTTCAATTTGCGCCATTTATGTTAATGTACATCGATGTGGGCCCTAACATTTTAAAAAGTTTCAATTTGGGCCTTGATGATTTGATGCCGTTAGCTTAGCTAACACGAACACACACACGATGTCATGTGACCAGTATTCCCATGACTCTTGCAGCTTATGGGGATCTCAATTAGTTCCCAATCTAGTTTTTTTTTAAAAATAGAATGATTAAACTAGTGAAACTGAGCATCTGGAGCTGTTGGGATAAACATCCTAGCCCCAAAACCAGTATTAAACGTTATAAGGTTAGGAATAGTACTTACATGAATGCATGTGAGTATTCTCTGCAAGTTAAGCTGGTTGCTTTGGCCATCAAGGTTTAAATTGAAATTTGAAACGATTTGGAAACTCTAGAGCCCACTTTGACACGCTATAAAATAAAGTGTCTAAATTGAAATTGCCCCCAAACTTGAGGGTACTAAAGCATACTTAACCCAAAAAAAAATATAATCTGAGAGAGGTGTATACTGAGTGGAGATATAATGCACGTGCATCAGACATGGCATCTGTCCTATGAAATCCCTGCCAAATTATAATTGCATAACAAATGTAAGAAGCACTCTAGACAAAGTAAAGAAGCAAAACAAGTGAATATAAAGGCCATTAAAACATTGGAACTGTACTCTAATCGCATTTGTCACAGATGGCTTATCGCTAAAATATCATAGTATAATAACAAAAATAAATCCCGAAACATGAAACAGACATTGACAATAGTATTTACCACAATTGTATACCCATCAGATCAGTTCTACAACTCTATAACATATCATGTCCACAAAATGAAATTAATTCTTCAAAAAACTCACAAATAAACAGATTGTGCTGATCTAATAAGAGAAGGGAGAGTGAAACCTATCCTTTAGGGAAAAAAGCCTATTTTTTGGATAAGTCAGTGAACTTTCCAAAACTTGCAGAACACATACTCAGCTAGCTATACAGAAAGCATCATACCTTACTACCATCAATTGTTTCTTGTTACAGATCATATATCAAACATGCTCATGCACAAATCAACACCTGTGATTACGAATTCTACCTACCCACAAAATTAGTTTGAATAGATATCAATATCATAGCAAACAAATTGTCGAACAGAGCAACTCAAAAGACAACGGCAGAATTCCAAGAACATGCCTAATTGGGTTAAAGAAACAAATCTATGTGGGCAACATAATGTGGCATATAATCCAGAAGAAGATACCATTTTCATTCATCCTAATAACCAGTTTCTAGTAGATTCTACAGAACCCAATGCCGTGAATTGCACAGAATCAAAGTTTTGGGGACAAAATCACAAACACTAGACTGATAGAAAAAGTCGAAATTTTTATTGGACATCTTCAGAGGGGAACGGTACCTTGTGGACGTACAAGTATCTTTCAAGGTTGGAGATGAAGACTTCTGGAGGGGAACGGAAAGGAGGCATGTAGAGTGGGCAGAACCCCATGGAGAGATCATCGAGCCTCTCGACGAAAGAATCCACGGGGAGCGGCACCGACGAGTGGGAAACCAGCGAGTCATCCTCCGCCGCGATGTGCAGCGCCATCCTGGCGAGGTCGGCCCTGCGGCTGATGGCGATGCTCGTCGCCCCATCGATCGCCGAAATCCGCCGTATCTGCTCAAAAAACCCCTGCCTCGCCGCCTGGCAACAGTTTAATAGCACAAGCATGAGACTTTTAAAACTAAAGAAGAGAACGAAAGGGGAAAGATGATGGACGACCCTGGCATGGCGGGTGTCGACGCCGGCGGCTTCGAGGGCGTCGTGGAGGATGGATGGCGGAGGAGGAGGCCTTGGCTGGGAACGGTGGCTGCTGCAGCTGCAGACGAGGATGGAGGGAGGGGTGGTTCTGGTCCCATGGAAGAGCTTCAGAGGAGTGGAAGTGGGAGGTTTCCCTGGAGCATAGCAGCTAGCCATGGCTCCTTCTCAAGTAATTCCAATGGCGGTAGCGTTGTCATATATAAATACACCAGTGGCCCATGTCACTTGCAGCCTAGCCACCCACTGGCTTACCCGTTAACACCCCTTCCTCCCCGGCTTAGCTCCCTCGTTAAATCCCCGTTAATGACCTGTTAAAGTTCTCCTCCCCCTGTCCACATAACATGTTTGGTTGCTCACGACGGGATGCGGTGGAGGCACTTTTTGGAGTACAGACTTTTAGAAAATGAAGTCCTATGAAGTGACATGTCAGTTTTTGCTGTTTGGTTGGTGCTGGAGTGGAAGCCGAGTTGGCTGACTTCTGGACTTCTTGATGTTTGGTTGGTACTGGAGTGGAGGTTGAGTTAACTAACTTTTGGACTTTATGTTGTTTGGTTGGTACTGAAAGTGAGGATATGGTCACCCCCGACTAGGGGTGAGTTTAAACGCTTAAAAAAATGAATCTTAAATACATTTTTAAAATATTGGATGTGTTTTTATACACGAAAAAAAATTCCCCTTAACTATTTTTACCAAATATATTAAACTAGTACTCACACGTGTCCTTGGCACAGTTTTTACTTATTACTAATATAAAATTTTAACAAACTCATTGTAGTTTGTCTGGTTAGACGGCTGTGTTGACCCATAGGTGGTCCAGGGTTCGAAGGTTGGTTGTAGCTTTTTGTTCACTGCCACCATAAAACATAGCTAATAAAATATAAAAATATATTATAAGTCTAACTTAGGGTATATACAATAATATATAAGTCTTAGCATAAGATAATATTAATAGAACTTAGGTTGATTGGAATTAATGCAGCTTTATATAAAGCAAACTTAGGGAATATATATAAAGAAACTTAGGGGATATGAATTAATGCAGGTTTAACCGTTATTGCTCCCTGTAATGTTGATTATCATATCTTGTTGTACTTGTTTTGACGACATAGACGAGGGTAAATTATCGAAAGGATTGAAAAATCGGTACAAATGTATTGAGTTGTGCACGACCGACTTTATTTTATTCCGGTTGGTTCCACCTAGTGAGTCCCATCCATGAAGTCATGGGAACTTGTATTACAACCTTGTATATATTCACGGCTAAAGAAGTGTTCAATCTTTTATCAATTAGCATCAGCCTACTCTAAATTTTTTTTGGCAAAATCTCTTTTTTATTTTCAACTCACGGAACCTGTACAATTTATTTGACGCAACCACATGATTGAAAATTTTTACAAATTCTACAACATTTAATCACAACTATTTTCCAGAAGACCTTATCACAATAGATCTCATCCGATGTTATCAAATTACTGCAATATAAATAATATAACCTACGATCAACACAACGAGCACAAAGACCAGGAAAGGAACCGTTGGATACTGCCTATCTTCGTCTAGTTTCCTCTTTCCAAACTGAAGCTCATAATCACCAAATAACGCCAATGCATTGTTATGATTGCGGAATCCGCGATAGCAAGCACCGCTAAATTTATGCACATGGGCATGACACTCTGGCCAGTTTTCATAAACTCCTGGGCGTCTTTCTCTGTAGACGACATAAAATTTCATCGTCATAAAAACACACCTGCAATTATGATTTTGACAAGATTTAGATTATCACAACCAAACAGCAGCCTGGATAGAGTTAAAAGGAGTAACCATAATAAATAATAATAAATTTCATAGTATTTCAAAAGACAGCATTCCATTGCCATGCAAAAATTAACGCAAAAAAACCCAAATTTAGATGTTCTCATCATTAACCATAACAGACTTCATCGAAATAACACTACTATAGATCTTACAAGGTGCAAGCATTTCACAAGCACAAAATGTTGCACGCATTCCATTCACTAAATAGCCTGTGTCGATCGGAGATGATGGTCAATGTCTTAAATGGACTGATGCATTGGCGCAGTCATACGAGGAACCAAGACCAAGAAGTCACAGATTCTTTTTCCCCTACGCCAAATGTTATTGAGACGATGTGATTATTGGCGTCCATTCCAATCGCGACAAATATCGTCCCTGGATATCTTCCGGTGACGAATGTCCCGTCTATCCCGATGACTGGTCGGAGATGATTTTTTAATGCGTGTGTGCACACACCAAAGGCCCAGAAAACCCTCTGAAAACAGTTGCACGAATCCAACTGTAGTGATGTCACGGTTCTAGGATTTGTCACGGTTCTAGGATTCCTCATCATTCACTCGCACATATAAGGCCATAACTTATTGAATGTGTTCACATATGTGTCACGTACCTGATTACATAAGAAACACATTAAATTATTGTTGGTGCGAGCCTATATACTAAGTGTATAACTAAGCCGAACACGCGTATACGTTGAAACATGTCTGAAGTATACGAGTCTTCAGTTCATTCTACCCGTTTGTTTTGTACGAATATACTATAATATGTGTAGAAACATACGCGTATATAGTTATATGCGTCAACCTTAAGTTATATGTTTACCAGAGTAAGAACTTTATGTTTTGCGCGATATGTCTTCTAGTAGGACACACGTACACCTTATCTTTGCACAAACTCGGTGATGATCATCTTCACGTTGTATTTGTCACTTGCCTTCTAGTATGACACACGTACGAGGAGCACGTCAACTGCTTGTGTCCATGCCCAACCAAAGGTATGTTGCACGTGTGATCCTTGACGAATACGCTTACCCGGAAAGTCTGTAGCCCAGGTATTCTTCTACCAATGATCTTCCATGAGCAGCTAGCATCAAGACAATGTGCAAGCACCTTATCCCCTTTGCATTTCTTTAACCTATATTCGAACCGGCGCGTTATGGCGTATTTTGCAAGTGACAGCTTCAGGTTTTCCTTGTCGGGGTATCTCTCTCCAACATATGGCTCGGGGGCATTCAAAAAGTAGGTTGCTTGAGTTTCCGGTGTTTCGAAGTTGAGAACGTACTCATCTACCTCGTCACAGTCAAAGATCTCCGATGGCTCCTCGTAGTTGCTACCAGCTGCCCAGTCATTCGTAAAATATATTTTCTCATATGGGCCATACGTGTCAAAAGCAGACCCGTCTTCATGACTGCGTGTACAAGGAGTTTACAAATCAGTACTCATAAAATGACCAAAACATACACGTGTTCCGATTTATACGCGTGCATAAACTCGTGTGTGAGCGAGTAATACACGCGAAAAACATGTAAAGTGATAAATGCATGAAAGTGCACTCTGAACAGTCTTATATCTTAATTGTTAAATTCTTCATCCTTAATCAACATCTTTAGTACTATTTTTACACTTATATGTTGCTTCACAAAGATTGGTTGAAAAAATGCAGGAAATTGGAATTAAAATGAGCAAAGAAGCTGAAAAGATTACATGGGTCAACTTGGAAGATTAAACTGTACCTTCTTATGAAAAACTAGATGATGTGCCATATATGATTGGAAAGCTCTTGAAGTCTAGTTTCTGGAGAATTCTACGGTTTGTGATTTGAGTTTCCTAGAGGAAGTTATGGCATTTTTAGTACCAATGTTGCAGTCTAAATGACAAAATAGAAAATACGTAGGAAAGATGATCGATTTTCTTCCTCTATAAAGATCGGTCATTTATTCACCAAGAGATGACATGGAGCTATGTTTACTATGATCGATCTTTTTTCTTAAGAAGATCGATCATCTTCGCAGTTGAGAAAATTGAGAAAATCGATGTTGCAAATGATCGATCATCTCCTTTAAAATGATCGATCATCATCGGGGCGTGACACTTCTACGGGATGAAATGATCGATCTTCACCCCTAAAAGATCGATCTTTATATAGTTGCTGAGCAAAATCAAGGGTGCAGATCAAATCTGAGTTGCACACTTTTGGAGGCTATAAAAAGGGGACTTAGGGTTATTCAAGAGAACTTTTTGGGAGGACTTTTCTAGAGCATCTATAGGAGAGGAAGTTGTGTTAAGGTTATGTTTTATTCGTCTTTCTTCTTTATTTTTCTATGAACATGAGTAGCTAGTTTCTTTTCTAAAGACGCGATGTAGTCTAACAGAATCATTCTATGTTATTGAATCATGCTTATTTAATCAATTTATATTCCTTGTTTCATTCATTATTATAACTGAGACCTTAAATACATTTATCTGGCCAATAGAAGTATTATAGAATGTTTTATGTGGGATTGAGCGAGGGTTCATTCCCTAATCTTGCAGGAGCTATGAATAAATGAGTTTATGTCGAAGCCGGGTTCAAGCTAATACAATTATTGGTTCATAATTGTTCTTCAAAGCTTAATTGATTCTTAATTGACACTTAGTTATGGGTTCATTAGCAAGAGTTAATTAAGGGTACTTGGCGAAGACCGCGATCGAACGGATCATCATACAAGAAGAACGAACCCTTGAAATTAAATTGCGATTTTGTTGATTCAATGCATAGAATAATGATTTTATGGTCAAATCGGAACCTTAGTCTTCATCCATTATATTTCTATCATTTTCTTATTTCATTATTAGATCTTCTATTTTCGATACTTCTTATTTCTTACTTTACCTTCCTTATTTTCTTTCTTCTCTGTTCTTCTTTAGTATTTAACTCTAATAATCTTTAGAAATCTCTGTGGCTACGATACTCGTCTTGCTGCTATACTGACCACACCGATTCGTATACTTGCGAGATATAAAATTTATTCATCATAAACCTCATACACGTTCATAAATTTTGTACACGTGCGTAGCGTAGAAATACTTGTGAAAAGAAGTTCATACACGTATGTAGAATTTTATACACACGCGTCTTATAATTATACCCGTGGTTCTATAATTTACCCCTCGGCCTCCAGTGTGAGTTCGTTAATCGTCATCTCTTCCACCACTTGAGCTAATTCTTCGTCTCCATTGGGACATGATTCAAGAGATGTCTTCAGATCAATGCCACCCAGTATGCGGGGAATATTTGCTGGCTCTAACAGCGAGACGTCGTTGTTCAAACTGAGACAGTGTGGGATGCGTTAGAAGGCGAGAAAACTAACTTATTCTTTAGTGAGCAATGGACGAGACACATACCTTGAGTCAACCGCCACTTCTACAGTGAAGGCAAATACTCTAACGTCCGTGCATAATGGTCGTGCAAGAAGACGAAAGAACTGATCTATGTCATTGTCGGCGTCGAGATGGCTATATGGTCTATATGGATCGTTGGGTATCTCGTATGTTAAGAATAACTCAACGTCAATAGGAGATAGATTGATGAGAACGTAGAAGTGGGGCTTAAGTTGAGCAAGAGTAAGGTCCGACGAGAATTCCTCGATCGTGAAAGTACCGTCCAAATAATATGGATTTCATTCATAATTTATAACATGTCCGTTGAAATGACAATACATCGGAACGCTTCTCATTGCCTTGCATGAGTGGAGAGCTCTCTCCGGTGAACTATTTTGCTGAAGAAAACTGAGACGTCTCTCCGGTAGAGAAGAGGAGGCAGTGGAAACAGAGAAGAGATGAAAGAATAAGGAAGAAGAGTGTCAAGGGAGAAGAGAAGAGGAGGCGGTGGAAAGGGAGAAGAGAAGATGACGGAAGGAGCCATGCCCGGCGGGAGACTTTGTGCAGACACATCCAGTCACATTAAATGCGACGGGAGGTTTTTTTATTTTTTTTAACCCAAACGCCGCCACGTGTATGTTGTTCTGATGGAGTTGCAGACGTTTTGGGTTTAAAACAGGAAGGTCATGTGGCATCGTCATCCATGGGATGTGAGGCCATTACATAACAGGAGTAAAATCGGGATAAACTAAATTTGGGGTCCTTTGTCGGAAAAAAAAAACAATGAGGTCTCATTAGGCCAAATGTGGACCGGGAGGTCCTGTTTGGCAACAAATTCGGAGACATGACATGTATGTCTTTTATTTTTTCTGATATCATATTAAACTAGTACTCACCTGTGCCCCTGGCACAGTTTTTAGTTATTGTTAATATAAAATTTTAACAAACTCCCTGTAGTTTGTCTGGTTAGATGGTTGTGTTGACCCGTAGGTGGTCCAGGGTTCGAAGGTTGGTCATAGCTTTTTGTTCACTGCCACCATAAAACATAGCCAATATAAAATATAAAATAAAATATTATAAGTCTAACTTAGGGTATATAAAATAAATATAAGTCTTTGCATATTGCATAAGATAATATTAATAGAACTTAGGTTGATATGAATTAATGCAGGTTTATATAAAGCAAACTTATAGAGAATATATATAAAGAAACTTAGGGGATATGAATTAATGCAGGTTAACCGTTATTACTCCTTATAAGGTTGATAATCTCGGTGGCATGTCTGCAGGATCATCGTTATTAGAATAATTGCATACTTAATATTTGATTAAACTGATAGTTACATATATGAATTTTAGTTTTTAGCATTGAGTGAGTCAGAGAATCAGAGAATAAAATTGTTTGGATAACAAAGAAATACTATTCTCTGATGTGATTGAATAAGCTGACAAAATATCAGGATAAAAAAAAAGAGAATAAGAATTTGTAATTAGAATCTGGTGATTATCATTTCAATTTATTCTCAGATTTTTTTGCTTCTAAACAAATGATTGGTTTCTATTATGGAATTCTCATTGATAGTGCGAATAGGTTCAGATGTATTCAAGAATTTAAGTCCCCTTGTTCGAATGATTAAGTAATGAAAAGAGATGACCTTTCTGTCGTTTATTTTTTCTGATATCATATTAAATCATTAACATGCTATCAATTTTTGATTGATAGGACATGCTTTAGGGATATTATAATGACAAATGACAACTTAATAATATAGTTGAGCCAGTCCTCATTATCCTCTATTCCACTGTTCATGTGCAATACTAATGGCCACACTTAGCCAATTTCCGGTCAATTATAATCTCATCACTGCTTTGGCGAGCTTTGCTGCATGATTTTTCTATTATATGAAGGGTTTGTTCTCATGTCATCAAACAAGGAATTGAGGAACAAATAAATAATTGTCATCCATGCTCCACATTCTCGTTCATAATAATTCACTGCTATTATTTCTCCCATAAATGATCCTTAAGTGTTTATGATTGAGCTCATTATTTATTTCTTTTTTATTAATGATTTGGTTGGCATCATTTCCGAAAACAAAGTGGTCTCTGGCCACCAGGTCGTAGTCGTAGTGGTGCGAGCTATATTAGGCACAGCCCAGCATGTAACGGCCCGGGCCAGGCCAAGAAGTTGGCGTGCTGCGGCTGGGCCGGCCCGGCCTGGCGCCAAGAACCAGCAGAGAAGAATGACAACAGTGAGGTCGTCCTCTTTTGGTTTCAAGCATTGATATTTTTGCAATTTTATTTTGGGCATATTTGGTTGATCGGAAGTGGATGTGAAGTCACTTTTTCGAAAATGGGTCCGGCCACTTTCGTCGTTTGGTTCGCGTGAAGTGGGTCTGAAGTCAGTTCAAACCCACTTCGCGTCTAGGCCAAAATGGCCTGGACTTCACGCTCCCGACTCCAGGCCAAAAAGGCCGGGAGTCGCTCAAAGTGAGGATCACTTCATATCCCCACTTCGCTCGGGGTTTTGCTCCACTTCAATCCCTCGAAACCCTAAGCTTACCGCTCCGACTCTCCACCCTGTTCTCCCCCGATCTCACTCGCTCGTCGTCTCTCCACCCACCATGGTCCTCTCTGTCTCCTCCGTTCTTCTTCACCCACGCCAGCCTCTCACTCCCCGACGGTAGATCTGACGAGCGGCGGAGCCAGGAACCCTCCCACCTCCTCTCTGGTGGTGGATCTGATGGGCGTTGTTAACCTCTCACTCCCCGGAGGTAGATCCGACGGGCGGCGGGGCCAGGAACCCTAATGCTACCTCTCTAGTGGTGGATCCGAAGCTCGGCGAGCCCAGGAGCTTTTCCCTCTCCACACGGTGCTGGATCTGGTCGGCAACCAAGGAGGTTGCTGCTATCTAGTCCGGTGGTAGATCTGGATCTTGGCCGATCGAGAAACCCCCCCTTTCCTCTCCGGACACCAGGCGTCTGATCCCTGCTACCTTTTTCAAGGTTTTAACACCTTCGTACCCTATTTCATTTCCAGATCTATGGTTTTATATCTCCTTTTCCCTCTCCATGTCTGTACGACAAGAAATCTGAATGCATCTCGGGGGAATGAGATTTGATTTCATTGCGACAAATATTTTGATTATATGGGTGATATGTGGACACGACACTCCCGGGTTGCCAGACTGACAGCCCGTTAATTACATCCCCGTAGGGCAAACCCCTGATTAAGGACTCGGGATCTAAAGTCCCATTACATTAATATAAAATAAGTTAATAAAAGACATAAAAAAGAATATATCAAAGGATATCGGGCGGAGGCAGAGCCTCCGACCCTCACCTTCGTTACCAATGCAGGCGCTCCTGTCTTCTAGCTCAGATTTGGTACAGGGTCCTCAGGTTGGTGAGCCTTTCCTCTTTTACGCCGATGCTTTCTGCTTTTCCTCAGGATCTACAGCTTTTGGCCTTCAACGTTGAAGAGCTTTCTCCTCTGTATCTTGTATCTAGAGAGTCCGGCAGGGTGTCTGTACGATCTCCATGGTCTCTCAGAAGCCAAAGAAGCCAAGAGCCAGAGAAGCCAGGAGAACCAAGAGAGCCAAGAAGGCCCCCTCCCCTCTCTATTTATAGGCGAGGGGCTAGAACTCCTGGCGGGCGCTATGAATTTTGAAAGCGACCTGCCGTATCTCGGGAGTTGGGGTGTTAGGAGCGTATCCGGGGAGATCGTATCTGAGAGATACGTAAGTTGTTCCGGGGATCGTATCTGGGTGTTGAGGTCGTTCCCATGAGATCCTATCCGGGAGTTGGGGCGTTAGGAGCGTATCCGGGGAGATCGTATCTGAGAGATACGTAAGTTGTTCCGGGGATCGTATCTGGGTGTTGAGGTTGTTCCCAGGAGATCCTATCCGGGAGTTGGAGAGATTTTTTATCCTTTGAATTTGAATCCTTTATTCGAATTCAAAGTGCATGTTTGAATTTCGAACATATGTGTTCGAATATGTTTGAATTTGGATATTTGTTTGAATTTCGAATATCGGTCGGAATTTTGGATATTTCATGAATTTACCAAAATGTCCTTGGTCAAGGGTGATGTGCAAATGACCAAACTGCCCCTCCATCGGCCCATACTTATTTTGGACCAAAATACCCTTGCGTTAGGTGGGAGGGCCAATATGCATGTTTTGAACTATTACATCTCTGGAGATGTAAAATGACCAAAATACCCTTAGGTTAGGCCATTACACCCCTGAAGATGTTAAATGATCAAAATGCCCTTGGGGACGGAAATTACCGAAACGCCCTTGATGCTTGTGGTTTATGTAGGATGCCATCAAAACCATATAGGACGAATTAGGTGTGTTAGGGGAGAGGGTTCCCTTAATATGGGGGAAATTACGATAATGCCCCTGCACTAATTCGACTCATGTAGGGTGTCGTCGAAGTTGTGTAGGGCTATCGTAGCATATGTAGGAAGTTTAGCCTTATATTTTAGCCCAAATCCCAAAAAAGACCCTGGGGTAAAAATTACAAAAATGCCCTTTAGTTCCTGATTTATGTAGGATGCCATCAAAGCCAGGGATATGTAGAGGGCACATGATCATATGTGATTTTGAGGGATATGTACTTGGCCAAGATATTTCATGAATATCACTAATTTTAGCCATCAAAGGCGAGATTTTTTTTTATTTTTTTGAAATTGAGTGCATGTATGTGTGCTTTGTGTTCTTGTTGAGTTTGCATGAAGAATATGGGCATGCTCTGCTCAACACGAGTAAGTCCAATAATGTGTGTGCATCATAGCACATGAGAGGCTCAAAAAGTTGGTGTATGACCTTTGTTGGATTTCCCCTCGTATGTGTTGGTGAGAGGTCCTCTCCAAAGACCGGGCTTCGAGAGAGATGATATATATAGTGATGAGATCCAGAATGTCAAGAATTTGGGTTTATAGAGCAAGGAGCACATATATTTTACTTCCAGCTCATGCTAGATAGAGATTTACTCAAATATTAATTTGAGTTTAGCTCCCTATTAGTTAGGATGGAGATGGAGGTTCCTTGTGAATATGTAACCCATATGATGAAAGTTTGAGGACTTGTTGGAGCTCATGAAAGTTAATGCTTCCTCTCTTCTTCTTCTTCTTCTTCTTTTTTTTTTTTTTTGGACTCTAGAGTCCTATTTAGTTTTGGACTCTATGTCCATTGGTTTCAGCCATAAATTCCGAAAATTGGAAGAATTAGAGTTTTAGTAGGACTCATGTATGCTCATCCTACATTACTCTTTCTTTCTCTCTTTTTTTTTTTAGGCTAAAATAATTCCGAAAATTGGAAGAATTCTTATCCTAGGTGACCAATTTTGGGTGCTCCATATGAATAAGTGAACTAGGACTCTTGTCATTTATACTATGAGTCCTATTAGTTTGGACATCTTTCATATATGAGTATATTCAAACCAAGTTAGAATAGGATTGTTTCCTACTCCAACTCTTTTTCAAATTGGATTTGAGTTGTCACAATATATCCTCTCAATCAATGTAGGAGTTAATGTATATCTCATGAATCCCAAGGCAGCCTATATAGCTTTGAGATCCTTTTGACCGGCTCAATTTTTTTTAAGCTTCGGAAAAAGGGAGTCTTGGCTGCACGTTGAGGGGAAGCTTGGAGAAGCTTTATGAGGTTTTTTTTTCTTTCTGTCCTCACTTCTTCTCTATTGTATATTGACGTGTTCCTTCATTTGCTCTATCAGCTTTGAGATCCTTTTGACCGGATCATCTTTTATCCTTTCATTTGCATGCATGTCTTAATCTTCCCCTGTTTTTCTTTTTGTTTCTATATTTCTTTTCCATACCATCTGTACCTCTTGTTTGAGATTGTATCATGACGGTACCCAGTCGTACCTCACGAAGCGACGCCTTGTGGGGGGTCAATAAAAATATGTCTTGCCGGTGAAGATGGCGCAGCTTGATCTTGGAAGGGTCGACCTCAATCCCTCGCTTGCGCACTATAAAGCCAAGGAGTTTTCCGGATGTGACGCCAAATGCACATTTCATAGGGTTCATCTTTAAGTTATATTGCCTGAGTCTTTGAAAGACTTTGGCTAAGTGTTTAAAATGATCTTGCCTATGCTTTGTCTTTACCACCAAGTCAACATAACATTTCACGATATCATGGAGGGGATCATTGAAAATGACTGTCATAGCCCTTTGATAGGTAGCCCCGGCATTTTTAGTCCAAAGGGCATCACTGTGTAGCAAAATATCCCTTTTGGCGTACGAAATGCAGTTAGCTCTTCATCTTCAGGAGCCATCTTTATCTGGTTGTAGCCCGAGTATCCATCCATAAAGGAGAGGATCTCATGCCCAGTAGTTGTATCTACAATGATTTCGGATATGGGCAATGGGAAGTCATCCTTTGGGCAGGCTTTGCTTAGATCTCTAAAATCTATGCAGAGTCTAAACTGCCCATTCTTTTTCTTTACAGGTACAATGTTCACTAGCCACTTGGGATATTGGACTTCTCGGATGAAGTTTGCTTTGATGAGCTTGTCAACTTCAGTAATGATTTTGGGGATTAACTCCGGTCGGAAGCGTCTCTGAGCTTGCTTGACTGGGCGAACGCCTTCCTCTATAGATAGGCGATGCACAACCACATTGGCATCTAGCCCAGGCATTTCCTTATAACTCCAAGTGAACACATCCTGATTTTGACGGAGGAAAGTAGCATATTGCTTCTTCTCTTCTGCCGTCATGTGAGCGCGGATGAAAGTAGGGCGGGGATTGTTTTCTGCCCCCAGGTTTATCTCTTCGAGGTCATCGAAGGTCACTTGCCCACCATCTTCAAGTTGAGGAGGTGCCTCTTGAAGGTCGATGAACTCTGCAGAAGTCATGCAGACTTGATATCCAAGTCCTGTCTTGTGAAAGAACAAATCTTCACCATAGCGAATAGCTATCTTTTGCTCCTCTGATAGAAGGTCTTCAAAGGGCTGCTTTTGACCACGGCCTCCGCATAGGCCTTCACCGGAGTTAATATCATACCCCATCTGGGACATCATGTGTAATGTCTTTTGGTCATAGAAGGGTATGGGTAAGGATGGACTATTGTTAGAAGATATGACCAGAGAGGCCTGTACGAACTTGATAGGTTGGCTATATCTTGCCCCACCTTCATGTTCATTTGATGGACCTTCTTCTCTGGTTGGCGGGGGCCTCACGTACGAAGGTAGAAGCTTTGGGAGAGGTATGGGAAAGTCTTGAAGAGTGGACTTGGGAAGTTCTTCTTCAATGACCTTGAATATCGGGTCTCCCGCTTTCCTCTGACTACTTGAGATATAACAGTATGTCTTTTTCTTCTGAGGAGGTTTCTTTCCTCGCTGGACAGCTGCAGTGAACTTCTCTGTGAAGCCCATGTCTGCAGAAGGTGTAGGGTCAGGTCTCTTCACCTTCAGTGGTGGCTCCAAGTAGAACTTAGCATCCACGAAGAATGCTTCTCCTAGTGTAAAAGGTTTTGTGTCGGCGAACACTCTTTTGACGTCGCCTTCAGGGGTTTGGTAGTTGAAGCATTGATGAAGTGTTGAGGGAACGACCTTGTACTCATGGAGCCAAGGTCTCCCTAGCAAGGCATTGTAAGATGTGCGAGCGTCGATAACATGGAAAACAACGCTCGTGGCTAAGTCTTGAAATTTTAAGACCAAGCGTATGGAACCTAACACTTGTTGCCCAGCTTGGTTGAAGCCTTGGACCACAATATTGCTGGATGTTAAGTCCATAGTATCGTACCCTAACTTATGAAGGGTTTTAAGTGGTAGAAGATTGATGGCGGATCCACAGTCTAGCATCACGCGTGATGTGGGTATTTCATCGATATCGCCAGTTACTAACAATGGCCTATTATGTGGTTTAGTACCAAGTAATAAGTCATCGTCAGTGAATTCTATGTTAAGACTTTCAACTATGGGCGTCTCGGGTCGAGGAATTTCTGCCCGATAGTCATCAGGAAAAGACAAAGCAGTAATGAGAGATTTGCGAAGATCAAAGGAAAGACACAGAGCATCATACACGCTAAGCAATGCTGGTACTTTCTTTAAATGAGCAATTACATTATATTTAACTGACTCATTAGAGTTTACATTTTGCACTGCTTGTGGAACTTGGTCCCTTGCGTTTGGCTGTGGAGGTTGGGAATCCGGGAGCCGGCGTCCAGAGCGAGTGATGATCTCGTGGACTTCGACCTTTTCTTCTTCCGGGAAGCAGAGTGATCTATCATCATCTTCGAAGACTCCTATTGGGAAGCATGAATAGTTGTCCCAAGTGACGTTGGTTTTCGGAACATGTGGTTTTCGAGTTTGAAGGTCTGTAGAGACTTGGTGGATGAAACCTTCTATCTCTTCTCGAGCCATGACCTTTATCAAGATTTTATATTTTGGAGACCTTTGTCTCTTTGGCCTTGGTTGCCAACCTTGAGGGAGAGGCCTTGGAGGATTGAGCCTAACTGTTCTAACTCTTTCCTTGAAGGCTCGCCTTTTTATTTGCTTTTTGCTGAGGTAAGGTCTGCCATAGGGATCATAACTTGGCTCCTCGTCAGACAATGATTCTTTATCATCAATGTCAGGAGGACATAACTCTCCCAGCGTAGGCCAAGGGTGACCTTCAACGGGGTGTAAGATATGTACTGGGTACCTCTCGGTCGGAATGTCGGAAGGAATAATTGTATGTTTATTCCTATCTTGATGACATGAGACCGATGGAGTATACTCCATTCCTTCATATGGGGGTGTTGAAGGAGTATACTCCATGTCTTCATGAGGAAGTGTTGAAGGGGTATATTCTTCACATTGAGAGTCAGACTCTGAGGAAAGGGTGGTGGTAGTGACCACATGTGTTGACTCCACTTTCCTCCCCTTTTGGAGCTTTTTCAAAAGTCCAGCATCCACAACTCCATCATCTATCAACTTTTGAATTTTATCTTTGACGATAAAGCAGTCTTGGAGAGTATGGCCCAAGAGCCTATGGTAGGGGCAGTATAACGGATCATTGACTCTGTTCATCTCTTGAGGACGTCGAGGCTCTGGGAGCTCAATGAGTCCGAGGTCTTTCAAACCCGTGAAGATGTCTAAGACTTCTTCACGAGGGAAGGAGTATTCCTTCTCTATTCTTTCTTTAAGTGTTTTTATTTTTCTTGGGCCCGCATCAGCAGAAGTATCTCTAGGTCGAGATTGGTCCCTTGGGACATACACCTCCCTTGATCTAGGATTTTGGGTAGTAGACGTCTGCATGACTGCTTTGCCCTTGGAAGGAGCAGTCTTGTCGTTATTCGTACGATCAGAGATTCTGTCTACCATTTGGGTCTTCCAAGCCACATGCAGTAGGTAGTTCTCAATGTCAGTCGCCTTAGAGGCTAACTCTTCGAAGGTAAGCAGACGGACACCTTGTAGGTAAACAGCCATTTCCGGATGTAAGTTATTCATGTAGATACGTACGGCTTCCGCTTCCATGATGGGTTGCGGGCAATGAATACTTAAATTTCTCCATCGGTTGATGAAGTTTGCAGCCTTCTCGTGAGGATTTTGCTATGTTTGGGTGAGCTCTGTGATCCCCACATTTCTTTGGGTGCTATAAAATCTTTGAAGGAGAGCCTCTTGCATTTGCTCCCAAGAGGTGATGGACCCAGGTGCCAACTTGCTGTACCAAGTAAAGGCTGGACCAACAAGGGTTTGCACAAATTGGCGGAGCAATAAGGTGCCATTGTGGGCTGTGTCTTGGCATGCCGCAAGAAAATGAGCAATATGCTCATGTGAAGACCCACTCCCATTGAATTTAGTGAATTGAGGTTGTCTATAATTCACTGGAAATGGGACTAAATCGATGTCGGCCGGGTAGGGCTTCATGTACCCAGGCCTCATAGAATATTGGTTCTGCATTTGGAGAGCTCTAATATTTTCGGCTATCATCCTCTGTACCGTCTCCAAGGACACCATGTTTGTTTGGTGTTGATGGTTATGTGGAGGTGGTTGTTTGTCAGTGTGAGGGTGATGCTGATCATGATTATGTGGAGGTGAGGAAGTGTTTGCAATAAATGAAGTAGTAGGGATCTGAGCTTTCAAATTGGCTATCTCTGCCTCCTTCAATTGCAGGGCATTCCTCAACTGTTCAAGTTCTTCTTCAGTTGAAGCAGTAAGAACCTGGTAGCGCTCCGGGGAAGCCGGTCTGTCTCTTGGAGACTTAGGTAGAGGAGGGAACTCTTGCTCGAACGAGGGCTCAGGGGCAGCTCCTGTGCTATCTCTACTATCTAAGGAATGTGAGCGTAGTGTCATGCTCTTAGTATGAGGCCGACTACGGGACTCTGGAGCAATGCTCTTCACCGGGTCTACGTTAGTAGCCCTCTTCTTCCTTCTATTGGCAGGAATATTTGAGGATGTGTGACTTGACGTAGACATTTGGTCATCTTCAATTCCGACAGGCATCGCCGCAAAGACATTGAAAGCGTTCCCTGAGAGGGTGTCTTCTCTGACGTCTTGTTTGCGAGCCTTTCGAGAGGTGAGTTGGTTTTTGGGAGAGGTTTTTGATGCTAAACTATAGCAAGGACGCCGTATGCCCTCAGCATGGCATGGTGGATGACGGTAGGCAACTCCTCTTTGTGAGATGAATTGATTTTTTGGAGGAGCTCTCGGTGCTAAACCGTAGCAAGGACGCCCTATGCCCTGAGCATGGCATGGTGGACGGTAGGCAGCTCTTCTTTGCTTGTTCTTGCCGCCAGGTCCCCTAGCCTTGGCAGGAGGGTCCGTTAGGCTGACAGTGTTGGGACTCCATTTAGGAGGACAGATGTTAGAGCCCTTCTCGATGTGAGAAGTATCGGCACTCCACTTGGGATAACAAGTGTTAGCGTGGCTCTTACTCAAGTCTTTGATCTGGAGACTCTCCATCTCTTGGTTGGCATAGTTCACGTAGGCCATTTGCATATCATGAAGGTAGATGCGGTAGCTAGGGAGTCGGGACTCCCAGTACCTTTGTTGGCGGTCATATTCAACATGCAGGTACTTGGCGTGCTCTACAGGAGTGTAGAGGCCACTCCAAGTCTTGTCAGTGCAAGTAGTGCCAGGTGCCTTGTTGGCAACTACGGGAGTCGCCTGTTTTCTTTTGGAAACGACTGGGATGAAGCCGTCTTCATTGGCCATGGCTTTGTGAGAGACTATCTCTCGATGTTTCGGAGGGATAGTGGATCTCGGCTGGCGAGATCTCTTGCCCCCTTAAGAGAGTTTCTTCGACTGTTGGCAGGTTTTCTTCACTTCCTCCTGGCGGACTCGAGGACTGTTGGAGGGAGTTTTGATGGCATGATTTTGTGGAATACCAGGACCCTGCGAAGAGGGTTTTGTTGGTTGTCCTTGTTTGCAGGGAGCTTCAACAGAGAAGGTTCCGGACTTGACAACTAAAAGTGACGTCGGTGGAGTGAGCGACACAGTTGATGAAGCCGAGGACACCGGAAGGCCATTTATCCCAAGGGGAATGTTGAACCAGAGGTCACCAAAGCAGATGTTCACCAGAGCTCCGACTTGTGCCATTTCCTTCGTTATAGAAGGAAAGAAGGTTACAATTTTGGGACTTAAAATACCGAGTCCAGAGATGAGGGGAGGAGTGTGTCCCATCGGGCGTGCCAGAAATTTGTACGACAAGAAATCTGAATGCATCTCGGGGGAATGAGATTTGATTTCATTGCGACAAATATTTTGATTATACGGGTGATATGTGGACACGACACTCCCGGGTTGCCAGACTGACAACCCGTTAATTACATCCCCGTAGGGAAAACCCCTGATTAAGGACTCGGGATCTAGAGTCCCGTTACATTAATATAAAAAAAGTTAATAAAAGACATAAAAAAGAATATATCAAAGGATATCGGGCGGAGGCAGAGCCTCCGACCCTCACCTTCGTTACCAATGCAGGCGCTCCTGTCTTCTAGCTCAGATTTGGTACAGGGTCCTCAGGTTGGTGAGCCTTTCCTCTTTTACGCCAACGCCTTCTGCTTTTCCTCTGGATCTACAGCTTTTGGCCTTCAACGTTGAAGAGCTTTCTCCTCTGTATCTTGTATCTGGAGAGTCCGGCAGGGTGTCTGTACGATCTCCAAGGTCTCTCAGAAGCCAAAGAAGCCAAGAGCCAGAGAAGCCAGGAGAACCAAGAGAGCCAAGAGAGAGCCAAGAAGCCCCCCCTCCCCTCTCTATTTATAGGCAAGGGGCTAGAACTCCTGGCGGGCACTATGAATTTTGAAAGTGACCTGCCGTATCTCGGGAGTTGGGGTGTTAGGAGCGTATCCGGGGAGATCATATCTGAGAGATACGTAAGTTGTTTCGGGGATCGTATCTGGGTGTTGAGGTCGATCCCATGAGATCCTATCCGGGAGTTGGAGAGGTAGGAGCGTATCCGGGGAGATCGTATCTGAGAGATACGTAAGTTGTTCCGGGGATCGTATCTGGGTGTTGAGGTTGTTCCCAGGAGATCCTATTCGGGAGTTGGAGAGATTTCTTCTCCTTTGAATTTGAATCTTTTATTCGAATTCAAAGTGCATGTTTGAATTTCGAACATATGTGTTCGAATATGTTTGAATTTGGATATTTGTTTGAATTTCGAATATCGGTCGGAATTTTGGATATTTCATGAATTTACCAAAATGTCCTTGGTCAAGGGTGATGTGCAAATGACCAAACTGCCCCTCCATCGGCCCATACTTATTTTGGACCAAAATACCCTTGTGTTAGGTGGGAGGGCCAATATACATGTTTTGAACTATTACATCTCTGGAGATGTAAAATGACCAAAATACCCTTAGGTTAGGCCATTACACCCCCTGAAGATGTTAAATGACCAAAATGCCCTTGGGGACGGAAATTACCGAAACGCCCTTGATGCTTGTGGTTTATGTAGGATGCCATCAAAACCATATAGGACGAATTAGGTGTGTTAGGGGAGAGGGTTCCCTTAATATGGGGGAAATTACGATAATGCCCCTGCACTAATTCGACTCATGTAGGGTGTCGTCGAAGTTGTGTAGGGCTATCGTAGCATATGTAGGAAGTTTAGCCTTATATTTTAGCCCAAATCCCAAAAAAGACCCCTAGGGGTAAAAATTACAAAAATGCCCTTTAGTTCCTGATTTATGTAGGATGCCATCAAAGCCAAGGATATGTAGAGGGCACATGATCATATGTGATTTTGAGGGATATGTACTTGGCCAAGATATTTCATGAATATCACTAATTTTAGCCTTAGCTAAAATCAGTGTCAACAATGTCACGAGAGGCTTGTTTCTTTGTTGAATTTGATCCCCTGGCATGGTTTCTTTGCTTTTATTTGGACGGATCTATGGTTTTATGGCTTGATTCTTCTTGTTACATCGTGCATTTGCTGTATCTGATCCCCTTGCCTAGTTTCTTTGCTTTCATTTGAGCCGATCTGTGATTTTGTGGCTTGATTGTTCATGTTATATGGTGCAGTTGCTGGATCGGATCCTTTTACCTAGTTTCTTTGCTTTTATTTGGGCCGATCTGTACTTTTATAGCTTGATTCTTCATGTTATATGGTGCATTTGCTGGATCTGATCCCCTTGCCTGATTTTTGTGCTTTTATTTGGACCGATTTGTGCTTTTATGGCTTGATTCTTCATGTATATATGGTGCATTTCCTGGATCTGATCCCCTTGTCTGGTTTCTGTGCTTTTATTTGGGCCGATCTATGCTTTCATGGCTTGATTCTTCATGTATATATGGTGCATTTCCTGGATTTGATCCCCTTGCATGGTTTATGTGCTTTTATTTGGGCCGATCTGTGCTTTTATGGCTTGATTCTTCATGTATATATGGTGCATTTCCTGGATTTGATCCCCTTGTCTGGTTTCTTTACTTTTATTTGGGCCTATCTGTGCTTTTATGGCTTGATTCTTGATGTTATATAGTGTATTTGCTGGATCTGATCCCTTTCCTTTGATTGATTGCATATATTTTCTATCGATCAGTGATTTTATTCTTACGAGTGCCTCTCCATGTCCTGAGTGGTTCGATTCTTCTATTCTTTCGATGCAGTTATCATACCTGATCCCCTTGCCTTTAGTATTGCTGTTTGTATGCCATTGTTTGATCCCTTGGCTCTCATCATTACACCATGCAATGTGTAACGCCCCGGCCCTCCATTGGACCCCGGCCCACGGGCTCCAGGTCCGACCAGGATCCACCCGAGGGCCCCACCCGACACAATATTGTCCGCTTTTGGCTCACCGCAGCCGATCGATCGATAAACCCACCGATCGATCGGACTTCCCGGGAGGTCACCCCTCCCAAACCTACTCCAGCCCAAGCACGCTTAACACTGGAGTTTTTCTGCGGTTCATTGCCATCACGGCTTTAAAACGCGTTGTGTCTATTAAGGGCTTACTATATGCTTATATCGAACCCCGGACCATACCCAGGTGTTGTGGGATTGCTGACCCGGCTACTCGACTCAGCCCCGCCCTCCAGGCGCGGGCATCTTGTCACACGGTAGACCCAGCGGGCCTCACAATCCACCGCCCTTGGAGGGCCAGCGTCCTCGCTGGCACAATTTCCGGCTGGGAACCGGC
The DNA here is from genome assembly GCA_963920575.1 of Narthecium ossifragum. Lineage (NCBI taxonomy): Eukaryota > Viridiplantae > Streptophyta > Magnoliopsida > Dioscoreales > Nartheciaceae > Narthecium > Narthecium ossifragum. The sequence goes on from OY986966.1 coordinate 23,950,568, forward strand.
TCTGATACCATACTGTAACGCCCCGGCCCTCCATTGGACCCCGGCCCACGGGCTCCCGGTCCGACCAGGATCCACCCGAGAGCCCCACCCGACACAATATTGTCCGCTTTTGGCTCACCGCAGCCGATCGATCGATAAACCCACCGATCGATCGGACTTCCCGGGAGGTCACCCCTCCCAAACCTACTCCAGCCCAAGCACGCTTAACACTAGAGTTTTTCTGCGGTTCATTGCCATCACGGCTTTAAAACGCGTTGTGTCTATTAAGGGCTTACTATATACTTATATCGAACCCCGGACCATACCCAGGCGTTGTGGGATTGCTTACCCGGCTACTCGACTCAGCCCCGCCCTCCAGGCGCGGGCATCTTGTCGCACGGTAGACCCAGCGGGCCTCACACAATGTGACCCATTGCAATTGTTGCTTTTATGAAATGACTGGCTCCCTTTGCTGATGCTTGTAGTATGCTATCTGATCCCTTATGCAATTTTATTCATTCGTTGTTAGTATGTCATTGCCATGTGGGTTGATCTATTGTTATGTTATGAGTATGCAATTCGATTTTAGGGCTTTGTATTTTCTATTAGCATCCTACTAGTATGCAATGTGATCTATTAGTATGCAATCTGCTTGGCATTTTGGCTATCTGATCCCTTATGCAGTCTTATCCACTTGCAATCTTTAATGACGTTGTTGCGTGGGTTGATCTATTTGTATGCTACTAGTATGCAATCTGATATGCTATGCTATTAGTATGCAATCTGATATGCTATTGATATTCTACTAGCATGCAGTTTGATTTTATAGCTTTGTATTTTTTATTAGTATACTACTAGTATGCAATGTGATCTATTAGTATGCAATCTGCTTGGCATTTTGGCTATTTGATCCCTTATGCAGTCTTATCCACTTGCAATCTTTTATGACGTTGTTGCATGGGTTGATCTATTCGTATACTATTAGTATGCAATCTAATATGCTATGCTATTAGTATGCAATCTGATATGCTATTGGTATTCTACTAGCATGCAATTTGATTTTATAGCTTTGTATTTTGTTCACTATGAAATATGCTATTGTTGGTAGATGTCCATTTTAGTTATTTCACTATGAAATATGCTTTGTTTGTAATGAGGCTGCCATTTATGTGTTCTTATGCATTGGGCTTGATCTGATCCCCTACTCTATGGTTTCTTCATACTCATATTGGTAGTAGCTGATCCCCTATTTGAATTTATGATTTCATGTCATGTTCTTTAGATACTCATGTTGGTATAGCTGTTTTACATGCAAATAGATACAAATATAGATGTGTTATAGGGTTTTTAGTTAAAGTTTGACTTTTATATTAGATGGCCAATGGCGACGACGAGCAATTTGAGCAGATGAGGTTGCTAGCTACAGCCTATATAGTCGTTGTCACGGTGGTGCGACGCTACCTTGACTCACGTGATAACACATGTGTTATACCATGTGAGCAACGACTTGTGTTGCGGGAAGGGCATATGGATAGGATATTGAGACCTGGGGGGGATTACTCTGTTAGTTACATCCGTATGGATGCAGACGCGCTGCATGAGTTATCAAGAGTGATGAGAGCACACCAACTTCTGATAGATACTGATCATGTCAAAGTTGAAGAACAATTATGTATATTCATGCATATTGTGGGCCATAACACGAAAAATCGGGTCATGCGCATGGAGTTTATGTTGTCTGGTGAGACCATAAGTCGATATTTCCACATAGTTTTGAAGGCGGTACTGGCCCTCCGCGACACATTTATGCAACAACCTGTCTCATCAACACACCCTGAAATTCTGTACAACCGTTCATATTTTCCGTACTTTGAGGTACTTTCCGACCCTCTTTGCACATAATGACGTCCCTAAATTTCATACTTTTCAGAACTCACCCTGAACGCTTCGCTTTTTTCCCTGTAGAATTGTATCAGCCTCATAGATGGAACTCACGTAGATGCCACTGTCCCCGCCGACATGGCACTTCTTTTCCGAGGTCGTAAGGGCCTTACACAGAACGTGTTAGCTGCTGCTACACCTGACCTTCATTTTACCTATGTCTTGGATGGTTGGGAAGGGTCGGCCAATGACTACACTGTCTTGAAAGACGCTCTTTCTCGACCACCTCCCAGTGGCTTGAAAACCATTGAAGGTATAAGTAGCCCCACACAATCGTCATTTAACTTCATACTGATTAGGCTTACTAGTCGTTTGAAACCCTTTCTAATCTTGTACGGAAGTATTACCTTGTAGATGCCGGGTACCCAACGATGCCTGGGTTTGTTGCACCGTACCGGGGTGTAAAGTACCATCTCAATGAGTTTGTTGGACGCATTCCAGAAAACAAAAAGGAGCTCTTTAACCTACGTCACTCGTCTCTGAGATCTAGGATTGAACGAGCGTTTGGTCTGCTTAAAAACCGCTTCAAGATCCTCGCATCACATCCATTTTACCCCTACAAGACACAAGTTGATATTGTCATTGCTTGTTGTATTCTGCATAATTTCATACTTGACAAATCCCCAAACGACCCACTAATGATGGTAGACACCATCGAAGATGACCCACCAATTACACAACCATGCACGACGAGAGAGCAACGCCAAGAGCAAAGTGTTTGGCTCAATTTGCGCGATGAAATCGCGCAACAGATGTGGCTTGACTTCCAACGAGATCATTAGGGATTTTGTTACATGTATTATTCGGCTGACAATTTGTAAAATTTACTTTGAGATCTTAACTTCTTATTATCTTGGTTATAAACGCGCATAGTATTCCATGTACCATGTTAGCGGAGTATGCGGTATATTTTAAATGCATATATCGCATTGGATTATTTACAGAATATGGATTCTTCCTCTCAATGTGAAGATGACTCGCAACTACCTCCTGGTGGGCCTAATCCCAAGGGCAAGGCGAAGGTCCAAGGCAAAACATCCAGTCAGAATAAGAGGTGGACCGATGCGGAGGAGGCTTACCTCTTAGAGTACCTCACTGAGGTTAAGAAGGGCCATCCCAAAGGGAATAGGTGGTTTAAAACTAGCCACTTTAATGCGACGGCCAAGTATGTGAATGACAAACTTGAGCCTAAAGGGGATTTCGAGCTCAAGCATGTCCAGAATCACATGGGATGGTGCCAAAAGAAGTACGAGGTCATTAAATGTTTGCATAAACTTAGCGGTTGTGGATGGACAGAACTTGACAAGAAGTTCTCGATAGATGTGGATGTCGCCGCGGCGTACATTGCGGTGCATTGGCATTGCCTAATACTTGACATGAATTAATGTCTTGCATTTGAAATTACCTAATACTTCTCTTATTATGTAGGCACACCCTAATGCTATGAACCTTATTAACAAGTCAATCCCTAATTTTGACTTGCTTACCGCTTGCTGCTGCGAGGAGAGGGCCTCGGGCAGATTTGCTCGGTCCACCCATGACGAGACTAATCCTAACGAGCTTGTCATAGATCTCGAGGATGCGGAGTCTTGCCCCCCCTTTTATCCCAACCGATGAGGCTGCCGATAGTCCCGCTGCCATGGACACGGGGAGCACGCCCACTGGGAATAACAATACTCATGTAGGCACAAGTGACGGTGAGACTTCTGTACACATCACTATGGCCGAAACAGTTGCACGTATGCCAGCTCGGGCATTTGGTATTAAGCGGTCAAGAGAGACGAGGGATGACACATTTGTAAGAGTTATTGAGAAGGTTGGGGATGCCATTCTATCCGGCAATGTCAAGTCGATCGATAAATTATATGCATATGTTATGGAATGTTCAACTGATTACCCCGAGGAGGATCTTCTACGTGTTTTCAATGTGCTCAACCGGGACGAGGTAGAAGCACATGGATTCTTGGTGATGAGCATAAAACACCGGAAGATGTGGTTGAAAGACTTCTTTGATCCAAATAGGCACAATTGGCTTTTATATTGTGGGCATGTAAACATTATATGACACTTGTAGCTTTTTGATGTGGGGTTTATGGTGGTTTTTTGGGGACTTTTTGGGGTGCATGGCCTTTTGGGATGCATGGCTACAAGCCAATCCCTAATTTCCAAATGTATGTGTATAGTTGATTTTGTATCATACAACCCACGTATTGACTTGTGTATTTGCCAATCAATTGATTTCCTATTGATTGGCAGCTATAGTTTATTTTCTATTATGCAGCTCATGTATTTGGCAATTTGAGTTGATTTCCTATTGATTGACAGCTTGAAATCATGAAATACTATGTCGTCTACAAAGGGAGACGACCCGGTGTATATGATTCGTGGTCGGCATGCCATGAACAAGTGCATCAGTTCAGTGGGGCGTGTTATCGGGGGTTTTATAATAGAAATGACGCTTTAAATTCATATCATGAGTATGCATCTCAATTGCCCCGTGCAACTAATTTCGGTACAAGAGGGTGTGCTTGGTTTGAATTTGGAATTGCAACTGCAATTGGATTGTGTATTGCATTAGGGTTTATTGTGTTTTTTACCATGAGTTGATTTTTATGTGATGGACTTGTTGGTTATTATGTGAAATTGAGCCCCTGTGTTTATGGCTATTTGATGGGCAGCCAGTCACTTCCCAATGCAATTTGTTTTTTTTTGTGATGGATTTTGTTGCTTTATGGTTTACTGTTGTTTATGATCACGGGAAGATGATGAAAACTGCTTATAATGCAATCTGATTTGGTGAGCTTATTCGCAAGGGGCTTTTTGATTGGCAGCCTCCAATGTAATCTGATTTTTATGTGATGGATTTAATGGTTTATGTTACTGCTATGATATGAAACTGAAACTGAGCCTATTAGCGTGCTTTTTGATTGACAACCTCCAATGCAATCTGATTTTTATGTGATGGACTTGTTGGTTTATATTACTGCTATGATGTGAAACTGAAATTGAGCCTATTAGCGTGCTTTTTGATTAGCAGCATCCAATGCAATTTGATTTTTATGGTTTATTGCTGCCTATGATATGTTATGATGTGAAACTGAGGAGAGACATGGTGAAACTGAGCCCCTGTGTTTATGGCTATTTGATGGGCAGCCAGTCACTTCCCAATGCAATTTGATTTTTTCTGATGGATTTTGTTGCTTTATGGTTTACTGTTGTTTATGATCATGCGGAGATGATGAAAACTGCTTATAATGTCATATGGTGTTGGGGAAATGATGATTCAAATGTGTTCATGGGGGATGAGAGGCTTGGTGATTTGGATGGCTTAATCTATTAAGCAACCAATTGACGCGTGGGTTGATCTATTGGTATGCTATTAGTATGCAATCTGATTTGGTGAGCCTATTAGCGTGCTTTTTGATTGGCAGCCTTCAATGCAATCTGATTTTTATGTGATGGATTTATTGGTTTATGTTACTGGTATGATGTGAAATTGAACCTGAGCCTATTAGCGTGCTTTTTGATTAGCAACCTCCAATGCAATCTGATTTTTATGTGATGGATTTATTGGTTTATGGTTTACTGCTGCCTATGATCTGTTATGATGTGAAACTGAGGAGAGGCATGGTGAAACTGAGCCCCTGTGTTTATGGCTATTTGATGGGCAGCCAGTCACTTCCCAATGCAATTTGATTTTTTGTCATGGATTTTGTTGCTTTATGGTTTACTGTTGTTAATGATCACGGGGAGTTGATGAAAACTGCTTATAATGTCATATGGTGTTGGGGAAATGATGATTCAAATGTGTTCATCGGGGAGGAGAGGCTTGGTGATTTGGATGGCTTAATCTGTTAAGCAACCAATTGCCGCTACAGAAGGGCAATGATGATTCAAATTCTGAGCCCCTGTGTTTTTATACATGATTGTAAAAGACGAGCATTGCGATCGACAACAAACAGATGTATTCAAGAGTTATATATTGTACGTGTGTATGTATGTCCAGGGAATCAGTTATTATATGACATGTATTTCTGAAATCAAGGATTGTATGTATTGTACTGTTGTTAGTATGTACAACAAAACAGATGATGATCAGGTTGTAATTATGAAATCAAGGGTTGTATGTATTGTAAGTTGTATAAGTTGTATTTTTTGAGTTTGTAATTGTGAAACATGTGTTTTGTATTTACAGGTTGTGGTAGACAAAATATAAGTTGTATTTAGGTTGTGCTAGATACAATATAGGTTGTATTTTTCAAGGTTGCAATCTAAAGTGGGTGTTTACAGGTGTGTTTTGAAAAAATAGAAGTTGTATTTTTCAACTTTTTTCCTTCACAGGCTGTATTTTTTCATTTCATCCAATGTATAAAAATGTAAGTAATGTGAGCAATTGCTACATGTAATGGATGATTTTTTTTCTAATGTCGAGAAAAAATATAAGTCGTGCTAGAAAAAAATAAAGTCCAATGTATAAAACCCAAACCCAATCCATTTATAAATGGGTCAAACCCATCTGACCTGTCTAATCTGTTTATTAAACGGGTCGGGTCGGGTTCGCAGGTCATGACCCGGATTGCCACCCCTAACATGAGCACCATTAGTGATGGAAACAGGGCGGATACTGTGGTATCTGTCCCCGTCCCAGCACTCCTCCGCCCATACCCGCACCGCCCTGTCCCCACGCGGATAATGGGAAACACGGATAATTGATTATCTTAATTATAGCATATTGTTATTAAATGCAATATATTGGCAAATTTGGATAACATCATTAGAAGATTATAATTATAGCATTTAGATCTAATATATCAAGAACATGGGTGGTATGCTCACCACCCGCATTTGGGGTGACCATATCCCCACTTCAAGCATCAACCAAACACCATAACTAAGAAAATACCAGAACTCAGCATCTACTTCAGCACCAACCAAACAGCAAAAGTGGCAGAATTTACCACTTCTCAGCATCCACTTCAAGCACCAACCAAACACTAGAACTCAGAAAATCTCAGAAAGTTACTCCACAGAAAGTCACTCCCCAGAAAGTCACTCTCCAAATGTCACTCCACTTCAACTCACTTCTCAGGAACCAAACATGCCCTTTGTGTCTTATTGTGGATGTCAATCCAAGAATGAGAAAACAACTGTACAAAAGAGTCTTCATGCATGTATTCAATGTATTACAAGTGACGAATTTATCCCAAGGGCTCACTCTATTCCATTGAGCAGAGTAGTGCATGTGATACATATAGCTTAGTGATGCATGGAAATCCTTTTTTTGTTAGATAAGCCACAAGGCTAGGTGAAATAAAAGTTACAAGGTAAAGAGGGGCGAACCCAAAGGACCACCCTGTGCTAAGCCTGCAAGACAGTCTGATTCCGTATTGAACTTGCGGGGGATAAGAACAAAGAGAACATCGACAAAGAGGGAGGAAAATCGCCAGATTTGCTAGAGGATATGATAGAATTCAATTGCCCAATCCATCCTACCTTAGATAAGCTTGACATAGATCTTGAAGTCTGACTCGACCACCAACTTTCAAATTTGATTTCTATTAACTTGGAAGAGGCCTCCTAATATAGCCGGTAGTTCTCCTTCTACGATGACCGATTGGACTGGCCGACGGGGAGACTACTGTCGGAAAATGACGCCTGGAAATGCAATGCTGAAAAGCAATTAGACCACAATGTCTCCTTTTTATTAATAGTTAATTTTAGTATATTTAATGCCTTTGCCTTGTATTACTCAGGATCGTAATCAAAAGGCATGTCCAAGGAGAAAAACAGGGATACACCTTAGCTAAATTTCTAGCTACAAAACATTAGCTATTTATAACCAAATAATCCTTGCTAGAAAAGGATCTATCTCTAATTCTTAAGAACCTGCTGTTGAATGCGGTGCTGTTTTGAGTAATCTCTAATGGTGGAGATAGATAATTTTCAAGAGAAATTATCACTTCAAACATAACAAGCTTTTCATTGAACTTAAATCTCAACACCATTACATTACAAACCAACACATATCTTTATATAGGATTACAAGTGACTCTTCGTTAGACTCTTTATGACTCATAAAAACTCCCATTCTAACTCTTTGCATACCACATGACCCATTGGAAACAACCAACTCTTAGAGTTCCTACAACACATACTAATTAACTGGAAACTCTAAATAGACAACTTTCAGTTTGATAACTTCAAACTGATCAAAACGTTCAACCTTACCATGATGGTCAAGCTTACTTAATTTAATTTCAACATCCCCCCTTAAGCTTAGACCTTTTCCATACCAAGCTTCTTCTTCAATCTGACAAAAGTATCCAGCTTCAAAGCTTTGGTAAAAATATCCGCCACTTGGTCTTGAGTCTTACAATATTGGATTTCAATTTCACCATCTTTGACCAAATCTCGAATAAAATGATACTTTAGTCGAATGTGCTTACTTCGACTATGAAAGACTGGATTTTTGGTGAGTGCAATAGCAGAGCAGTTATCACAATATAATAGAGTGCCTTTAACTTGAGAATGCTTAAGTTCAACCAAAACCCATCTTAGCCATAATGCTTGAGAACTTGCTAAAGACAAAGAAATATACTCTGCTTCTGCGGTAGAGAGCGCCACAACACTCTGTTTCTTTGAAACCCATGAAATAGCACCAGATCCGATATGAAAAACATATCCGGATATACTTTTGCCATCATCAACATTTCCTCCCCAATCACTATCACAATAGCCAACAAGGCATGAGTGATTAGTACTCTTATAGTGAATACCATCTTCCAAAGTTCCATTGATGTATCTCAAAACTCTTTTACCAGCTTCCCAATGACTTCTTCTTGGTGGATCCATAAATCTGCTCAACATGCTCACTGGAAACATGATATCCGGTCTTGTAGCCGTTAAATACATAAGGCTACCAACTAAGCTTCTGTAAAGAGTAACATCAACCATTTGATCATCTCCTTGCTTGCTTAATTTCAAGCCAACTTCCATGGGTGTGCTAATAGAAAGAGCACCCTCCATTCTAAATTTCTTCAGAAGTTCTCTTGCATACTTCTTTTGTGAGATGGAAATTCCTTCTTCATTTTGTTTGACCTCAATGCCAAGAAAGAAATGTAGAAGTCCCAAGTCAGACATATCAAATTCATTCATCATCATTTTTTTGAATTCTTCACAAAGGAGTGAACTGCTACTTGTGAAAATGAGATCATCAACATAAAGACAAGTAATCAGGAATTCACCTTTTTCACCTTCTTTGATATAAAGTGTGTTTTCATAAGGACACCTTTTGAAGCCATTCTTTAAAAAATAGCCATCAATACGGCTATACCAAGCCCTTGGTGCTTGCTTTAAGCCATAAAGTGCTTCCTTCAGTTTGCACACTTTATGCTCTTCACCTTTCTTCACAAAACCAGGAGGTTGATCAATGTACACCTCCTCTTCAAGAAAACCATTTAGAAAGGCCGACTTGACATCCATTTGATGCACCTTCCATTTCCTTTGAGCTGCCAAAGCTAAGACCATTCTAATGGTCTCAAGTCGAGCTACAGGAGCAAAAACTTCATCATAGTCAATTCCATGCTTCTGCTTGTAGCCTTTAACTACCAAACGTGCCTTGTGTTTGTCAATCTCACCTCTGGAGTTCAACTTGGTCTTATAGACCCATTTGACACCAATAGATTTGTGCCCATGAGGAAGCTCAACTAGCTCCCAAGTATCATTCTTCATGATTGAGCCAATTTCTTGTTCCATAGCATTTCTCCACTTTGCATGAGTAGAAGCCTCTTCAAATGATATTGAATCCGCATCGGCAAACAATACGAAGTTTATTATGTCTTCATCTTCAAGTCTTCTTGTGGCTTGATAAATCTCTGTCATGCTCCTGATCTTTGATCTTGGATATTGACTTGATGCAGATAGAGAGGAAGGTGGAGAAGATGAAGAAGTAGAGGATGAAGACGTAGAAGATGGAGATAAAGGCAGTGTATTTTCCTCTTCTACTCCTTTGGAATCACCATCTTGATGTTCTTTCTTTTCATCTTCTTCGACAACAATCGGATGTTGCTTCTCTTCATTCCGATCCCAATCCCAACTTTCTTCCTCTTTGAATTTCACATCTCTACTAAGAATAATATTCTTAGTAATGGGATTATAAAGCTTGTAGGCTTTGGAGACTTCACTATAGCCAACAAGAATGCACTTGTCAGATTTGTCATCTAGCTTTTTTCTCTTTTCATCTGGCACATGAGCATAAGCAATGCTCCCAAAGACTCTCAGATGAGCAACAACCGGCTTGTATCCACTCCATGCTTCTTGAGGAGTCATGCCTTCAACACCTTTTGTAGAAGCTCGATTTAAAAGATACACCGCACAAGCAACGGCTTCTCCCCAGAATAAATTTGGCATACCTTTAGCTTTTAACATGCTCCTTGCTAACTCCATAATAGTGCGGTTCTTTCTCTCCGCAATGCCATTTTGTTGCGGTGTATAGCGAGTGGTGAATTGGTGTCTTATCCCATTTTCCTTGAGAAAATTTGCAAATTCTTGAGAAGAGTATTCGCCACCACGATCGGAGCGCAAAGTCTTCAAAAAGAAACCACTTTGCTTCTCAACTTGAGCTTTGAATTCCTTGAAACGTCCAAATACCTCTGACTTTTCTTTGAGAAAATAAAGCCAAGTTTTTCTACTGAAATCATCAATAAATGTTAGAAAATACCGATTACCTCCAATAGAGGTAGTTTGCATAGGCCCACAAAGGTCAGAGTGAACAAGTTCAAGAGGATTTGATGCCCTCCAAGCTTTTCCAACAGGAAAAGATTCACGATGATGCTTTCCAAGAGCACATCCATCACATACTTGATCTTGAAGATCTATTTTAGGCATGCCGTGCACCATAGATTTCTTGGACATAGAAGAAAGAGCACTAAAGCTCAAATGACCATACCGAAGATGCCAAAGCCAAGATTTATCTTTGATGATGGTGCTAAAACAAGGAAGAGCTTCACCTCGAAACTTCAAAGGAAACATTTTGTTTGGAGTCATTTTCACCTTGGCAATAAGAGCTTTGTCCTTGTCTTTGATCTCGCATGCATCCTCCTTGAAGTGAACTTCATGCCCCTGGGATAGAAGTTGTCCAACACTAAGAAGATTGTGTTTAAGACCTGGAACATAAAAAACATTAGAAATACGTTTCATTCCCTTTCTTGTCTTCACAAGAATGTCTCCGCTTCCTTGAACAAGGAGTCTTTTGTCATCGCCGGTTCGGACTTCACTTTGAAGGGATTCATCCAAAATGACAAAGAAACCTTTGTTCCCAGTCATGTGGTTACTACAACCACTATCAAGAAACCAATCTTCTTCGAGGGCTACTTCTTGAGCACTACAAGCAAGAAAGAGATTACCATCCTCCTTGTTCTCATTTTCTTGGATAAAATTTGACTCCTTAGCTTCTTCCCCCAATCTTTTCTTGCAAAATCTTATAATGTGGCCATATTTTCCACAATGATGGCATTGAACATTAGCATGCTTTCCTCTTCCTCTTCCTCTTCTTCTTCCTCTTCCTCTTCCTCTTGGAGAAGAAAATGGATGATTGCCTTTCTCATTTTCTTGACTTGGTCCTCCATCGCTTCTTCCTCTTCCCCGATTAGAGTACTTTCCTCCTCCTCTTCCTCTAGAATTTCCTCCTCGAAAAAACACCTGAGTCTGAAAAGCTTGTTCTAAAGAAGAAGAGTCAAATTGTTTCATGCGAAGTTCATGGGATTGGAGAGATCCCAATAAACTTTCAACAGAAAGAGAAGATAAATCTTTTGACTCTTCGATTGCAACAACAATATACTCAAATTTCCGAGTCAAACTTCTAAGAATCTTTTCTACTATTCTTTGATCAGAAATTACCTCTCCATTGATCCTCAATTGATTGACAACAGAGATTACCCGATTGAAATACTCTTCAACAGAATCTGACTCCTTCATTCGTAAAGAATCAAATTCACTTCGAAGAGTTTGAAGCCTCACCATCTTGACTTTATCTTCTCCCTTGTAGGATGCAAGAAGTGTGTCCCAAGCTTGCTTTGCTGACGTCACCGATGAAATTCGCTCAAAAATTGCTTCATCTACAGCTTGATAGATGAAGAACAACGCCTTCTTGTCCTTCTTCCGGTTCTCCTTCAACTCATGGAGTTGTTGTTGGGTGAATGCTGCCGTGTCCTCTGGTTCAACATAGCCCGTCTCGACTATGTCCCATAGATCTTGGGATCCATAGAGTACCTTCATTTGAATACTCCATTGATTATAATTTTTCCCCGTAAACCTTGGAAGTTGGGGTTGTAGCAAGCTGTTGGAAGCCATTCTCCAATCTTCAGCCTAGCTCTGATGCCACTATGATGGTGGAGATAGATAATTTTCAAGAGAAATTATCACTTCAAACATAACAAGCTTTTCATTGAACTTAAATCTCAACACCATTACATTACAAACCAACACATATCTTTATATAGGATTACAAGTGACTCTTCGTTAGACTCTTTATGACTCATAAGAACTCCCATTCTGACTCTTTGCATACCACATGACCCATTGGAAACAACCAACTCTTAGAGTTCCTGCAACACATACTAATTAACTGGAAACTCATAATAACAACTTTCAGTTTGATAACTTCAAACTGATCAAAACGTTCAACCTTACCATTACCATGATGGTCAAGCTTACTTAATTTAATTTCAACAATCTCTGGCATGCTCCCTCACAACCTCAATGAGATGGTCACATAAGACCTGCCCTCCCATTCTCATGGCTTCCTTTGCCTGTCCACAACCAGCACAAGAAGCAATCAACATCCATACTCAAAAGATAACAATCAAGGTAGGAAAATGGGGTTCCAGACCTGTACATGGAGATTGTAGAACACTCTCTCTGCAGTTGTGGTGACAGTAGAAGCATTAACAAGCAGGAGACCCTCCCTCTGCAAAACCTTCAGCAACATTGAGAGAGGAATACTTGCAGCAGCTGTTCTATTTGAGATGCATACTTGTATCATGACCTCTCTTTCACTCAAACAAGTCGCAGAAACAACCGGATAAATCGTCGACTGCTCGGCGCCACCAGCTTTGTTTGCTGGCTCCCCTTTTCTAGAATTCTTCAGCATAAGCTCTTCCTTTCTTCGTCGCAGGCTCTCCACTTGTTTTTGCAGCTCAGGTATGTACTTCAGAACCTTCGAAAGTGTCCATGGAATGCCTAATCTCTCCTGCAGATAATGACCATCGAAAATTAATTAATGATGATGATTCAGTAGAAGAATTAATTAATTAGCTAGGTGTGTGAGGATGGATCGATGAAGATCGAGGCTATGCATCATACATACATTATGAACTGCATCTGGTAGTAGGGATTGGAGAGAGGAGTATAATCGGTTGAGCTTCTTCCTGCGGTCGCGTTCGCCGGCGTTGTGGCTCAGCTTCTTCATCAAGGGATTGAAAGGGTCATGATCACTCGCGAGAATCGGATATTGGAGATCATCAAGAAGTCGTCCTTGTTCTTGCGGCGGAGGAGAAGATCCGAGTGGTGGATAGCATGCATCGGTTTCTTTGCTGGAAGAGCTTACCGCGGGCTGATCATCGAAGCAAGCGACGAGCTGATCAGGGCTCAGGATCATCATGTCTTCGAATGGTAGTTGCATATCAAAGGTGGAGAGGGTTTGGGGAGAGAGTGTTAACATTGCTAGCAAGAACCTACTTAATTTGGAGGTTTAATTAATTTTCTTTCAAGCATCCGCTGACTCTCCTTCATATAAGGAAGAAGTAGGGTTGCAGAAGGATATTTATAGTGGGAGACTACTATATAAAAAGGCCAAGTGTCAATTTGCATGTCCCTTGATGCTTTCAAGTGATCAACTGGATATGATCAGAGTCACATAGATTAATGATAAGATATAATACATATATATATATAGTCAACTATATATACAAGACACATTGAAACCTGTATATCAACATTATTTGCCTTGGCCCTTGGCAACAAGTAAAACCCTCGACATCAGATCATGCACAACTTTTTTGCTGTTTAAACGGCCGGTATGAAAGCAAATTAAACAACTATCCATCCATCCATCATCAATCTTATAAGGAGCAATAACGGTTAACCTGCATTAATTCATATCCCCTAAGTTTCTTTATATATATTCTCTAAGTTTGCTTTATATAAACCTGCATTAATTCATATTAACCTAAGTTCTATTAATATTATCTTATGCACAAAGATTTATATATTTATATTTATTTTATATGCCCTAAGTTAGACTTATAATGTTTTATTATATATTTTATTGGCTATGTTTTATGGTGGCAGTAAACAAAAAGCTATGACCAACCTTCGAACTCTGGACCACCTACGGGTCAACACAGCCGTCTAACCAGACAAACTACAAGGAGTTTGTTAAAATTTTATATTAACAAAACTAAAAACTGTGCTAGGGGCACAGATGAGTACTAGTGATATATAACACTTGATGTCAAGCGGTGGTTAACGGTGAAAGGACGAAGAAATGCCCCCCCCCCCCCCCCACATCCAAGTATGAATCAAGAGTTTTGAGACAAATCCTATTTTTTTACCTCCTTTTTTTTATTTTTTTGTACCAATTACTATTTACTGGTGACCAATTTTATTTTTATCTGATACTAATTATAATATAATTATGCACGTTGACAAAATATGCGGAGACGAGAGACGATCCTTGAACGAGGTCGTAAGTCAATGACACATGTGAGGCGCGCGTCAAAGCATGGCCAGCGCGAGGACTGCTTGTGTTTGCATGCGCGGTCATGTGGCGAGCACATCCCCGCGTGATTACGTCGTTCAAGCCTTGTGAAGTTATATAACATGCCAATATATGTACTCTCTCTCTCTCTCTCTCTCTCTCTCTCATATGTATGGGGGAGCACTTTCCATTATGGTCTAATTTAATTCAATCTGATTAGCTCAGCCAAAGCTATGATAGATCAGCATTAATTCAATCGTACAATAATTAATGACGAGCTAATTAAGTGTAACCCATCACGCACGCACGGAACATATTTAGCTTTTTTTTTAAAAAAAACTTGCTGATGCAGACTGGAGAGCGAAAAATCCCTCGGAGAGATCATATATCCGCCAAATTATAAATCGATCCCCTCTATTTTTTTTTTTGTGTTGTAAGTCGATCTAATAGACTTAACTAATCAAACAACGGAAAAAAGAAGAAGAAGGAAAAGATGAGGAATATATATAGCTAGGCACCATGGATCCACCTTGTTTTGTCAGTTTAAAGCATGTTTAGTTTTGGAATCACATATTTTGGTACTTAATGATAACCCTAGTTCTTAGTTATGGATCCATTAAACTTCTTTTCTGTCGATGCATGGTTGACATGGAAAGGAAGTTTCAATTCTGAAATTTTAGAAGATTTTCTTTTGATTTGCTGGCGTAATTTGGACCATTAATTCCTTTTTTTGGAAGTTTGCAGGCTCAATAGTCCTTATTACGCCTATCTATGTTGTGCATGTTTGTAATACTGGTTAGTTAATAATTTGATGCTGGATGCTCTCTGGACGTAGAGATGGAACTTCTTCCCTTATATATTCTTGGTTAAGATGTGTGAAAAATAAATTTGATGCTGGATGTCTCCAGTTTAAGAGTTGCTAATTAGGATATGTTGTTTTGGAAGAATGGACTTGCTACAAAGGTTGAAAAGTCGAGGATAGATGAAGGTGAGACAGAATTAAGCATTACTTTTCTTTTTCTGGAGTTTAAACATGCTAACCAGCAGCTTCAGATTTTGACTAAACACTACTTGATGGCATCAAATCAATTAATTTCCAGAGTTGTCATTGTTATTGCAAGTGCTCAGTGCTCATTGTGTTTGACATGCAGACAAAGGCTGGTGATGCTGCCAAGTGCCAAGCCAGGGAAGAAGAAGTGAGCACTTTTTTTTTATTTTTTTTTATGGACTTCTTATTGTGGAGGGAAGAGGGCAAGGAGCTGAATAGGCGTGTGAACCTGTGTGCTCTAAAGTTGGAAGAGATGTTAATCTTTATGGTTGGCAATACCTCCATAGTTAATCTTTGATGAGTAATGGTGGATAAATGTTTGCAAAATAGACTAACTGATCGAAACAGAATCCCCACCCTCCCAAAAAAAGAAGAAGAGGAAAAAGGTGCCCATGCATGCTCATCATGTTATAACAAAATTTAGCTTAAAAACAGGAACATTGAGCCCAGTACTATTTTGATACACCTCACGTAACGGCCTAAGGCCCCTAACTCACGAGCACGACGACCGTGATGAATGGACGGCCCAACTACAAGGAGCCCAACCCATGACTTATTCGGGTTAGGACTTTAATTAGGGTTTTGCGGCTCATTCTCGGCCCCCTCTGTTGGCGCTAGCGGCGGCGACTGTCCTCTCCAGACCCAACGCCGTTCTCTCGCCTCCCTAGACCCGCCGGATAGCCGGAAACCATGGCGGACCAGAAGCTCCCGGCGGTGACTATACGGACCAGGAAATTCATGACGAACCGCCTCCTTTCTCGGAAGCAGTTCGTAAGAACCTCGAAATCCTAGATCTCCAACACACCCATCCCATCTCTTCTAACGAAATCCTTGGCGTGTTTTTTCTTTGTTTTTTGATCTGGTATTGTTCCTTTGTTTCTAGGTCATTGACGTCTTGCATCCTGGAAGGGCTAACGTCTCCAAGGTACCTAGGTTCTTAGCTCGATCGTTTATGCATCCTTGGTTCGATTCTTTGAAATTTTTCTCATCTGTAGTTTTCTGTTCAAAGGCGGATTTGAAGGAGAAACTAGCCCGGATGTACGAGGTCAAGGATCCCAACTCGATCTTCGTGTTCAAGTTCCGGACTCACTTTGGAGGAGGTAAGTCGACTGGGTTTGGGTTGATATATGACTCGGTGGAGAGCGCAAAAAAGTTTGAGCCAAAATACCGGCTCATCCGGGTATGATTCTATCCCTTTCTTGATGAAAGGTGTGAATTTTATAAACATTGGAGCTGTCTTTATAGTTTGATGCATATGATTCTGTGGTGCTTACAGTTCTTGCCAATACATTGTGCTGATGCCTCCGTGTATTAATTGTGTCGGCTAAAGGTTTAATATTGGTCAAGTCTCAGGAGTCTGAAGTCCTTCCTCTGCTAATGTATGCCGTCTGACTGGTTTTTCAGCATTGAAAAATTCTTGTCTATATTGAAATACTAAGCATGATCGGAAGGATAATTACGGTGTAAGAAACTTGTGTATGAGTCATAGAAAGTTGCATATTTGTCGGTTTGATATGGTTAATCAATCTCTTCTATCAGAGAGGAACGTCTTGAATTTTAGAGCCATAGTTCATGTCTCACTCCACAAGAGGCTGAACTTAAAATTGTTCAATTGGGACCTGATATTTTCTCATTGCATATCATGTATCTTTATTCTTTTGCAAACCATTTTGAGTAGTTGTCTCTGGTTCAAACTCCATCATGCGCCCCCTAAGCCTATATGAAATATAGATCCACTTTGTCTTGTTAGTTTTACATTTTCCCCCCTCACTTGGTTATCCATATAAACTCAAAACTCTTTCTACTTGCCAATGCTATATGCACTTATACACATTTGTTTAATTTTGTGGTTTGTATGGAAACACGTCTAGTTTTGGAATGATATATATTGGTACTTAATATCACATCATTCGATTCCGTAGAGTGGCTTTATTTAGGGTCACATCATGTGCTCATCCGAGCAGATTGCAGGATACAGACTTTCTAACCACCATGTTCATCCCTAGTTTGCTCGACTAAGGATTCCTTTAGACGACTTGATTCAGGGCGACCCTAACCCCCAATACATGCATTAAACATTAGAACCAATGTGATTCTTATATACCAAGATTCACCTATGCGGAATTACATTTTTCTGATTTGGTTCATCTATCTTATAAAGTAACGTTTTATGACGTGGCATCTGAGTCATATACATTTGGTGCACATGTGGCAAAGGGGGGAGGGAGGGAGGGAGGGGTAGTTACCGGGTGGTTAGGAGAGAGTGGGTAGTAGTGGGGGGTGGTGTTTACCCGTGCCAGGTGGCATGGGGGGGCCACGTAGTACACGTATATGGTGATGCCATTGAATCACCTAATACAAATGGGCATGCACATCCGAGTCACAGCTTCATCTTTTTTGCAACTTTCTTCACTCGACTCTACCTTGGAACCTGATTGTGTTTAGTTTAGATGCCATGTTCAATCATGCATTCAGCATATAGAGCTCACTTTTTTGTCAACGGATTCAGGTGGCCAAATCTCTGACATATCTTCGTTTTCAATTGTTTTTAGTTTAGAAGCCATGCAATGATGGATTATTTTCATATGGAGCTCACTTCTTCACGGCTATCATTATGTAATACAAAATTTGAACTTTTTTTTGTTTATGCGGAAGAAAATAAATCGCAACTCACAATTGGGAGGACCCAAAAAAAAATGTAATTCCTGCATTAGCCTGCTTCCTGCAGTTTTTTCTTTGCACTTTTACATTCCGAAGGCACTTGGTTATGCCTATGGTGTAGTGTTTGTTGTGATAGGCATCTGATGTTGGATGCTCTCTGGACGTCAGATAGAGTTTTTTACTTAACTTTGGTGTTAAGATGTGTCATAAGAAATTTGCTGTCTCTTTTCAGCTTGAGAGTTGTCTCTTTCCAGCTTGAGAGTTGCTAATTAGGATGAGTTGTTTTGGCAGAATGGGCTTGCAACAAAGGTTGAAAAGTCAAGGAAACAGATGAAGGAAAGGAAGAACAGAGCCAGGAAAATACGTGGTGTGAAGAAGGTGAGATATGGTTAAGCTTTTCTTTCTTTTTTTCTGGAGTTTAAACATCCTAACCTGCAGATTCAAATTCTGACTAAATACTACTCGATGGCATTGAACCAATTAATTTGGAGTGTTTTTATGGTAACTGTTATCTTAGTGAAAAGTAGTCATTACTCATTGTGTTTGAATGCAGACAAAGGCTGGTGATGCTGCCAAGGCTGGGAAGAAGAAGTGAACCTTCTTTGGGTCTGACATCGATATTTTTGCAATTAAATGGATAGTTCCAAGGCACAAGTTCGAGGCTGCCATTTTTATTTATTTTACATTAGTTGCTTCACTGTAGAAGCATTTAGTATTGTGGATCTTAATGAGGAACTAAATGTGCTTTTCAACACTGTTTGATCTGTAATTTGTTTGAGGATTCTAGATGAATCGTATCTAATTGCATTTGCTGGGCTCTTTGGTTTCATTTTGGTTTACTTTTTTATAGATAGGGCAACTGAAGGTTTGTTCGTTGTAGATAGGGGCAGCTTGTTTGCAAGCCAAGGCTTAGACAGGTGTGTAAGTTGGCTTTTTTATAGACGCTTTGGCCTTTTTCCCCTCAGCTAACTCTGTTCAGTAAGTTGGCTTAGCTTTTAGGGTTAATTGGTGTTTAGGGCATTCAGATGGAAATATTCAGTTCAGGTCCTCATATCTTTTTCTTAAGGCATTTAGTGCATAATATTTTTTTTATTACTAAAATATTTTTTTAATATTCCTAACATATTTCAGTGATTGTTTATATTCTTATGACTGATCATATTCCCGGTGGAGAGTAAGTTATTTTTCATAATTACGGAAAGTGAGTTACTTTTCATGATTACGGAAAGTGAGTTATTTTCCATGATTATGGAAAGTAACTTATGTTATTGGTGATGAAATCGTTGAAAATAACTTGAGTTATTTTTCAAATTAAATCAATGAAAAGTAACTAGTGGAAAGTAACTTGACTCTCGATGATGAAATATACAAGTTAGTTTTTGCTTTTTGGGTATTGTATAAGTTACTTTTCATTTTTTTGTAAATGTATAAGTTATTTTTTATTTTTTACAAATGTACAAGTTACTTTTCACTTTTTTGTAATTGTACAAGTTACTTTTCATGTGTACAAGTTATATTTGTACAATGTAACTTGTATAAGTTACTTTTCAATTTTTTGCATTTGTAAATTTGTGGAAAGTAACTTGAGTCAAAAATTAGTCAAATAAATTAAAAAATATTTATGAAAAATTTGATTGTCAATCGCAAAAATTAACAAATGGGAGACATAATTTACTTGTCAAAATTCAAAAAAAAAGAAAAGAAAAAAAAAGCATTCGACGCAGGACAATCGATTTTACTTTTCAAAAATAAAAAAAAAAAGGAAAAAGGTCATCGCGACCATTGGCTGCGTCGTCACGACGGGATCCGGAGGGTGAGGATGGAGCTGGGCGACGGCGACGGGATCCGGAGCGTGAGGATGGCATGGAGGGTGAGGAGTTGGTGGACGCCGGCGTCGTTGGAGCAGACGTGGGACTTGGCGAGCTGCCAAAGCCAGGTGGTGGTGCCGTCCACGGGCGGGGTGAGGACGCGCTTGGCTCGGGAGGGATCAGGAGTGGTCGGCGGGAGGCTGAGCTCCATGACGATCGGTTTTAGAGTGCCGAGCTTGGTCAAGAAGAAGATGGGCGGCGGCGACGGGATCTGGATCCGATCTGGACGGCGATGGCGACGGGGAAGGAGATGGCGACGGGATCTGGACGGTGATGGCGACGGCGACGGGATCCGGATCGGATTTGGACGGGATCTGGATTGGAGTCGGGGACAGCGATGAGCTGGAGGTTTGGATCAGCGACAAGCTAGATTGACGACGAGCTGGATCGACGGGCTCGGGATCGGCGACGGCGGATTTGGACGGGATCTGGATCGGATCTGGACGATGATGGCGACGGGATCTGGATTGGATATGGATGGGATTTGGATCGGAGTCGGGGACGGTGACGAGCTAGATCGACGGCAAGCTGGATCGACGGGCTCGGGATTGGCGACGATGGATTTGGACGGGATCTGGATCAGAGTCCCCCTGCGCGTGGGGCTACGTGTGGGGGGGCCGCCGGTGCGAGGGGGGGATATAGGGGGGAGGGGGGCTTGGGGGGCATTTTTGTTCCATCAGCCCCTATTGTCATATCAAAAAACAATCAAGACCTGTTGCCAAACATTATTTTTTTTAGCCCCTATTGACCCTTCTCCCTAGCTTTTAAGCCTCTTACAGACTAGTTAGAAATTAGAACCAGAAATCTCAGATCCCCTCTCGATGGTCTCATTTGCTTACAATTTGTTAATCTAGAAGTGTAGACCTAGCTGGAATTACGATGAAGAGGTGAATTGGAAGAACTTGTGGAGACTCCCAGCTGAGCCAAGAATCAAACAATTTCTGTGGAAAGCGGTGAAAGGCAAGCTCCCCGTTCGAGATATGTTATGGAGGTTCTGTTATACATCAGAAAGGAGTTGTCCTAAATGTGGAGATACAGTTGAATCATTGAAGCATGTCCTGTTTGATTGCCCACATATGAGGGAGTTGATTAATACCCTTCTGATGGAGCTGGGGGTAGGCAATTGTGGCTGGAATGCTGATCATCTTTTAGGGGTGATTTTCCGTTCTTCTAGCCAACCAGGAGTGCTTAAACTGAAAGCTTTTGTGAGCTATGGCTTATGGGTTGCTTGGAAGGATCGCAATCGGAGTGTTTTTGATGGTGAAGGGGAGACACCAGAGGTCTTAGCACGTAGAGTGAAGAGGTTAGCAGAGGAATACTTGATTTGTTTAGAGAAGAGAAGGAAGGTGAAGCCGGCAAATGCTACTCATGATCTTTGGATTTATAGGGTTGATGCTTCTTTTGGTGTGGCAACAAGGGATGCAGCTGGTGCGGTAGTAGAGTACGATGGCCTAGGAAGATGCTGCTGGGCCAAGGGAGAGGTAGTAATGACTAGACATAGTTTTGAAGCAGAGGCTATAGCAATTGTGAAAGCCTTGTTTTGGGCCAGGGAGAGACAACGCAACAAGATTATCATTGAATCAGATGCTCGTGATGTGGTGGAGGTGTTTGAGGGCACCAAGATTTGGCCTAGAGATATGGAGAATATTGCCAAGCAGGTTTGAAATTTGGTATTGGACTTTGAATCTGTCGTATTCCTAGCTGTTCCTAGATGTTCTAATGTCATGGCTGACAGAGTTGCAAAGTGGTGCAAAGCTAATGGCACCGGTTTTGCTTGGCAGCAGGAGGGGGACTGATGCTCTAACTCGTTGCTGTAAATAATGTTTAGCTCTTTGAGCTCAATTCATCAAAAAAAGAAAAAGAAAAAAAGAAAAAAAAGATATACACTAGCTGAGCTCCATCTTCACATCCAAATTTGGTATTCGAAAATGCATGGAGGACTTTCCACCATGAAAAAAACCCCAACGAGTTAAAGAAAGGAGAATTGCAACTAAGTAAAAGATTAGTCCTAGTTGACATATCTTGATATGCCTTCATTGGGGGCCAAGCCAAATACGTAATTTGGCTGAAGTCAACAAATCTGGAATTGACCCACCTTTGCTTTGATCCAAATGAATCTAATTTAGTCCAACTAGTTTAGATATAGTGTAAGGTTGAAAGTTTAAAAAAGAGTCGACTTCAGGATGGTCAATTCCCCAATGGGTCACTGCAAAAATATGATGATTTATCTGTTTGACCTAGTTACTGAAAAACCAATTGACCCAAAAAAGTGAAATTAAGAGGAATATATACGTGGGGGCCTTACAAATATTGCATAACTTGTTTACTCTTTTGCTAAGCACTGGCCTATGCTTGTTTTTTACCATGTTGTATAGATAGATGGTGCCACGATGTCATGGTCGGCCTGATTTCACCAGCTTTCTTAGTTCAAGAGGCAGACAGTAGCTGTCTCTTCGCATGCTGCTGAGGCGAGGTAGAGAGATTCGTCTAGGAGGAGCCAGCATTGCAGTAGTGGATTCAGGAGGCACGACTTGCTGAGGTTCAGTAGCGGAGGTGGAGGCCCTACAACCGGCATATACAGAACTATGTTAGAGCCGGGGATGAGGTTTTTTAAAATATATAGTAAACTATAAGTCCATGTTGGCAGGATTTTAATTATAATTTAGACTCATCTAATCAAATATTTCCATCCATTAGTAACGGAAAATATGAAGATAATACCCAATATTTTTTATGTACAAAAATCTCTTCCATTTTGATGGACGATTTGATTGAAATATATGGACAAATAATTTTTTTTCATTTTTTTATTAAATTTTGTGAAGGTTCGAGTGATAATATATATTTGTCGTTTTCACACAAAAAAACGTATTTATATTATGCACTAGAAATTTTGTAACCACCTGCCCAGCTTGAATGCTGGTTCTGTCCCTGGGAGGTTTTTATATTTTAAATCCATTTTACTTTCGAATTTATAAAATCAGTCCAATTTTATGTTTGTTTACATAATAAGCCAAAAAAAAAAATTTAGGACAAAAGTACAATGACCTTTGCCATGCAACCTATTCGACGCCCAGATTGATGCCGTGTTCGCAGCCACATCGGCGCTCAAGTACAGCGACGTCCTCCGCCACCGCCTTCGTTGCCGGAGGATGCCGACATCGAACCCAACGAAGAAGAGTCAGCACCGCCGCCGCCACCGCCACCTCTTCGACGCCCTGGCAGTGGCCTCCTTGACTGCAACCTCTTCAACCTCTTCGACGCCCAGATCGACGCGTGGTGGTCTCGGAGACCAGGTGGAAGAGGGAGGCAAAAAGAACAGCTCCGGTTCCGGTGGTGACGCCACCGGTATTGGTAGCAATAGTGGAGGGAGCGACAGGGTGTCGGAGAGCTCGACTGGGGGCATCATCCGGAATGATGAGGGAACATCGACAAGCACCGGGAACGCGTGGCGTGGCGAGGCTTGGATCACTTCCGGCTCCAACGCGCCGACGCGGTCTGGTCCTCCTCTGCCGCTGCCACAGCCGGCGCCGACGAGGGCGATGGCGGCGTGGCCCCTCACCTTCTCCATCCACTCAACCGCGACCAGGCCTTCGCCTGGACACTCTCCATCCGCCCCGCCGCATCCCATCCCCATCCTCCGCCACCACCTGGACTCTCTCCATCCACCCCGCCGCATCCCATCCCCATCCTCCGCCACCGCCTCCGTTGCTAGAGGACGCCGACATCGAACCCAGCGAAGAAGAGTCAGCACCGCCACCGCCACCTCTTCGACACCCTGGCAGTGGCCTCCGTTACTGCAACTTCTTCGACGCCCAGATCGACGTCGTGTTCGCAGCCACGTCGCGCTCAAGTACAGCGACGCCCGCATGGTGGTCTCGGAGACCGGGTGAAAGAGGGAGGCAAAAAGAACAGCTCCGGCTCCGACGGCGACGCCACCGGTATTGGTAGCAATAGTGGGGGGAGCGGGAGGGTGTTGGAGAGCTCGACGGGGGGGCATCATCCGAAACGATGAGGGAACATCGACAAGCGCCGGGAACGCGTGGCGTTGCGAGGCTTGGATCACTTCTGGCTCCAACGCGCCGACGCGGTCTGGTCCTCCTCCGCCAATGCCACAGCCGGCGCCGACGAGGGTGATGGCGGCATGGCCCCTCATCTTCTCCATCCACTCAACCGCGACCATGCCTTTGCCTGGACTCTCTCCATTCGCCCCGCCGCATCCCGTCCCCATCCTCCGCCACCGCCCGAGCGTCAAAGCTGATATTGTTCACGCGTTGAAGCTGGTGGCGACGAAGGAGTGTTGTCTGAGCGTCGAAGGCTGGGCCATCCGAGCGTCGAAGCTGGTGTTGTTCGCGTGTCGAAGCTGGTGTTGTTCGCGTGTTGAAGCTGGTGGGAAGCTTGTATCCGACCTCCATCGCTTTGGCAGCTAAACTCGATGAAGCCGGCTGGGACAGGGGAAGCCGCTATTCGGAACAGGGGAAGCTGCCCAAGCTTTAGGATAGACGGAAGCAGGGGAAGTCGCGGCGTGGACCTTGCTGGAGGTGTGCTTCACGCTTCGCGGGTGGCTCGAGGTCGGCGACAGGGACGAGTCCTCCGACTGGATCAGAGGACTTGCGGCGAGCGGCAGGGGATGAAGCTTGTGTCGCCGGAACGGACTTGTGAAGATGATGGCGGATGCCCCTACGTCGCTGGATCGTCGGGGAGATGGGGAAGCATCGGCTGGAACAGGGGAGGGGAAGGGAGAGAGATGGCCCGGTCGGAGGACGTTGGAGGAGCTCGTCGTCGCCTTGATTCCACCCGAGGAGGACCCGCTGTCGCCGTCGCCCACTTTGCTCTAGCCCGAGGATCGCCATCGCCATCCTCCATCTAGCCCGGTTGATGAGTTCTTCAGTTCTTCACAATAATCTTGTGAAGCTTCTCGGCTGCAGCGTCAAAGGGCTAGAGAGCCTCCTCGTCTATGAGTATCTCTGCAACACTAGCTTGGATCACTTCTTGTTTGGTATTGCTCCTTAGGAGAGAGAGGGGGAGAAAGAGAGAGGAGAGAAAAAGGTGCATTTAGCGTGCTGGGAGAGGATGCGACATTTATTAGGGCTAAAATGGTCCGAGAAAATGGGTTTTGACCTCGATTGTAAACGGAAAGAGGATCAGCCCGAAATTGTAAAATCAAAAGACGATTGGATTTAAAATGTAAAAAACTCGTCCCTGGGCATGTAAAACTAGTTAAAAGGAGATCTATGTGATCTTTGAGGCCATGGGGGTTGATGGTAGGGGTGTGCAATCGGGCTGGGTAGGGGTTTCCAATCGGGCTGGCCTGGTTCAGCCCAGCCTGGGTAAGGTAATATCTGGTCCGGATCTTGTAATCATCCGGACCGAATCGGGCTAGTGCCGGGCCTAATAGGCCTTCCACCTGGTTCGACCCAGGTATGACCCTGCCCGGTTTGAAGACCGGGCCGACTTGGTTGGACACCCCTATCTCCCACTCTCATGCTCTCTCTCTCGTTCTCTACCCCTTTTCCCACCCAACTTTCCCGACCATGCACGGGCCGACATCGATCATAGCCGTGCCGCCCTTGCCCGGAGCCCCATCGTCGGCTCGCCGTCGCCGGTAAACCTCATGTTGCATCCACCTTCCTCTCCCTTCTCTCCAGCGGCGATTAATCC
This sequence comes from Narthecium ossifragum, assembly GCA_963920575.1. NCBI lineage: Eukaryota > Viridiplantae > Streptophyta > Magnoliopsida > Dioscoreales > Nartheciaceae > Narthecium > Narthecium ossifragum. The sequence continues at coordinate 23,976,483 of OY986966.1, forward strand.
TTCCCTCGCTAGAGGCCGCACACGCTTCATCCACTATTTTGATCCAGCCGGCGCGTGTTCTCGCACACTTCACCCATATCGAATGGCAGCGATCAAGGGATTTTTTTTTTATCAAGGGCTTGATCAAGGTTGCCTTGGGGCAGCAAGGGGATGGGGTTGTTCCCGGGCTGTTCTCGGGAGGCCAAAGGCGGACGGTGGCGTTCCGATGAGGGCATGGCTGATGACAAGGTTTTGGGAGAGGTTGGCGAGAGAAGAGGAGGCTGGTGACGAGGAGCTTGGGCGCGGGTTCCGATGGTGGTACGGAAGGGAGAGGAGAGCGGGGACGGAGTAGGCTTGTGGAAAGGATGACGTCGATGACAGGAGTCCAACTAGGCGGATGGCAACAACGACGAGAGCTCCGGTGATGGATTCCGGGGTGGTCGGTGACACGTGTAACGGTGAGGGCGGAGGAGGTAGCAATGGCGTGGGATTGTGGTAGGGAGGTGAGGGAGCTGCTGGTAGTAGTGGTGAGGTGTTGGGGAGGTGAGTTGGCTATGGGGCGTGGCCTTGGGGCACGGTCACTAGCTGGGATCTCAGGCGATCCGGTGATGGAGCTCCAGGCAAGGGAAGGACGTCAGCCGGTGCTACGGGGCGCGTGTCCTACTCCCTCTCCGGCCATCCTTCTTTATTCTTTAAAACACGGGCTGGGTTTTTGACCAAGGGGCCCTGGTCCAGCCCTGAACCCGGATTAGCTCGGTCCAGCAGCGCCAACACCCGGGCCGAGCCATTTAGGCTTTTTGGACACCCCTAGTTGATGGTAATTGCACGAGCCAGGCTTGTGGCATTCTAGCTTGTTTAACTAGGTAGTATGCTTGGGTGGCCAGTTACTTTTCACAGGAGACTACCTGTGTGATATGATTGCCAGCGGCCAGGACATATCCATTGATATAAGTACATTAGTTCGTGTAAAGTGCACGACACTTGTTTGTAGGTTCATGAAGGGTCAGGCTAGTATAGAGGTGTCAAATGGACTGGGCCGCCCGAGCACGTCGCGGGCGGCCCGCCATGTGGTATGGCCCTGCCCAGCTTGACACGATCTAAGGGGGTCGTGCCTGGCACGGCCCGGTCTCCTCGTGCCGGGCTAGGCTTGGGGTTTAGGTCCCTAAGCTCGGCCCGGTACAGGCACAAGACAGGCCTGTTGGGCATGGTACGTGGGCACGACAGCCAACCTACGAGAGAGAAGTCGGAGGCTAGAGGGAAAGAGAAGACGGTGCCGATGGAGAGTGGCTGAGGGGTTGTGGAGGCATGAAGGATCACTGGTATACTTTGAGGAACAATGTTTGATTGTGGTCCAGTGCCAGCTCCATCTCAACATGACTATAACACCATAGCAACCCCTCCGCCATCTTCTACAAAATCCCCAGCACCCTGGGCATTGTCTCATGGACGTTCACCACCCGGAGTGCCTTGACACCCATCCCCTCAAACATCTCCTCGAATGCCTTGTTCCCCACCCTCGGGCCCAAGAACAAGTACATGCATACCGGCTCCTCCTTAGCCATTTTCCCCCGGTGGGCGGCCATCAATGTCTCAGGCACGTCGTAGGCGCTCAACGTTGCTAGGGTGCTGCCTAGGTTGTGCCCGGTCATGTGCCGCGCCAGGCGACCATGATGTCGCGGTGGCGGCCTCGTTGTTTGAGGCAGTGACGTAGCCGATCCAGTTGGCGTGCTTGCTCCAGGCGTGGGACCAGCGGGACTTGATGAAGAAGTTGGGGAGGTTGATGGAGGAGGTGGCGAGAGAGATGAGAGGGAGAGAGATCGTGAGCGGCGCCGGAGGGAGAGAGATCGCAAGTATCAGGCGACGCCGGAGGGCGGAGGTTGGAGGGAATTAAGAGGCCTTGGCCGATGCTGGAGGTAATATTTGAATGCTAGGGAGTAGCACACTAAGAAGAGAAGAAAAGATGGAATAAGAGATAGAATCAGAGTCTTTAATTTATCCTTCTCTACACTGTTTTTAATTTATCGTTCTCTACGCTCTTTCATTTCACAAGCCGAGCCTATATATTTATAGACAAAGAAGCCATATGTGAACATCTCGTCATCATGTTTTTCCAACTCTCATTTATGGCTATTGTTATACGGCACATATGACAATAATGACACACATGTTGGCTATCAATTGTTACCCGGCACACATGACATGCATGTGTTTGTGAATATAAAATATCGATGTCACGGTGACGTTATTTTATTTCGAGCAAAATATTTTGAATTACATGAAATTACAGTTACCACACCACCGGCAAATCCATTGTGTTTACTTCGCTACATGGAATACCTCCGATTCTATATTCAATAAAATAAAACTCTTACATTAAAAAAAGTAGAAATAATGTAAGGGCCTTGGACTGCCACCTTCATCACCAGGATTTCAAAGTTACTGAAATTGGATGAATGTTATTTGAGCTTCATCACCAGAATTCCAAGGCCGCCGGGGTTGGAGAAGAGTTGTCTGAGTTTCGAAGCCGGTGGAGTCAATGAAGTGCCATCCGAGCGTCGAAGCCCGTGGAGACATGCAAGGTTTGAGGCACATGGGCATGTTTTTTAGTTGAAAAGTGGGTGTATTTTTTGGTTGAGAGTTTATGAGAGGTTTAAAGAGATCCAATCTCTTTGTTTAAATTTTGAAGGTGGCAGGTTTAGTCAGGGAGTTAGATGAGTTGAGTGGATAGTCGTTTTTGCTATGGGTTTAGAGAAACCGTACGCGCGTGGCTTTTTAGGGAGTCAGAGAGTAGAGATCTGAGCGATCTCCTCTTGATTTCCTTCTCATTCAAATTTGAACGTGTTGTTTGGATTTGTTGTGTCATGTGAGATTTAATCTCCTCTTTTTGGACCGTGACCATTCAAATTTCAAGATTTCATGTTAATTTTGGTGTATATCCAGATTTGGATTAAAATTTGAATATTCATTTTAATTTCGATTTTTGTTTTAATTTTCATATTGTGTTGTGGGGAATTTATCAGAATACCCTTGGTCGAGGGCAGGGTGTAAATTACCGAAGTACAATTTTATCGACTCGAATGTATACCGGATTGAAATGACAACATTTTAGGCTGTTAGATCCCTGAGAATGTAGAATTATCAAAATACTCCTGAAGGTTAATGATTTTAGGTAAAATGATCAGAATACCCCTAAGGGGTTATGATGCAGGACCAAGTCCAGATCCAGACCAGGCCGAATCTGATCCGGAGAGACTTCCTAGGCGTTCAGATCATGTTCGGACTCCCTCAGTCAGACTCAGAACTCCGTACGACCGTGACCGTCGGATGGGCATATGTTTCGACTCCGATGTCTGATCGGGGCGTATGACCGGCCGTTTCGACCGGCTCGACGAGCCCGACAAGATTCATCGGAGATCGAAGATCTCTCCATGACCTGAACCTCCAAAGATCCAGATTCCTTTTTTTTATGGCTTAAAAATCTGTTTTTGTGTAAAACTTTTCTTTTTAGACAGGTTATCGGTCTTTACTATTTTTAGCATGTTTTCCTATTTCTAGTCGTTTTCTTCTTTCTTTAATTCGAATTGGTTCATTAGTTATTGGGTTTTGAGTTTAATTCCTGATTTGAGTCCATCTATAAGTTGGTCTCTTCTTATCCTATAAAAGGAGTTTTAGGGTTTGTAATTAGAGTAGTTTTTTTTTTAATATGATTTTTGAGTAGTTTCCCCTCTTTGAGAATTCTGGTGGTCTTTCCCATAGAGAGGACGGCTGTCTCTCCCGACGAGAGGCTTTCATGTTTGCCCTGCGCCATGCTAAATAATCAAAATACCATTTTTTTGAATTTAATTTTTTTGATGTCTATATATTTTGAACGGAAATACCCCTAAGGTAGGCAAGGGTCGATATGTGTGATCTTTTATATTAATCTCCTGAGAGGTGAAAATGACCAAAATACTCCTAGGATCGATGAACAATTTGGCAAATACTTTTAGACTTTTTTAGTCTATGTAGGATGTAATTAAGATTGTCTAAAGGCTAATGTAAAACATATAGAGTAATATTTTATCGTAATTCTATAAATACTGCTGACGGGTTGAAATTATCGAAATGTCCTTTAAGCCTTTTGTTCATTTAGGATGCCATTAGAACCATGTTGGATTAATTGGGTTTTGGTAAGAGAATCTGAATATATCACTTAGTCAAAATTTTGAATTTTAATGTGTTTAAACTTTAAATTGCCAGAATGCCTTTAATATTAAAGACGTGTGTATGTATTATCGTAAATGCTACGACGTGGATAAATATATTGATCTCATTTCGGATGTTTCAATCAACCTTTTAAAGAAGTATATGAGATCATTATATATCTTTTATTATTCTTGGTCCTCTTGGAGGTTATAAATGCGCTAGACAGTTGCGTGGTATGATTGAGGCTATATTTTAAAATATCGAAATCTAAGCATTGCACCAATGCAATGAGAAAGAGTCCCATTAGAATATAGTTCCTTGAGGTCAAGAAAGAGACCCCTTAGAACAGGTCCTTGATGATGATGTCTGATCCATCCCTCCTATTGTCCATAGAAATCGTGCCATCGTCTTCTTCTATTAAATACATGACACCGATCATAGGTGCTTTTGCCATTAATTACTTGAGTTGGTTTAATAAGGACAAAGCCAATGAACCTTGAAAGGGTTTTGAGTATATTCCAAAGTCGGGCACTCACGTTCAAGAGATGATGAGAAAGAAAAAGATCAAAAGGAGTAGAACAAACCAAAGAAACATCATGTGTAATTAATGTCCAAATTCATCTTCTCAAAAAGAAGAAGAAGAAGGGGAAAGTTACACTTCTTGCTTCCCTCTTACTGATCTTAATTCCAACAATGCTCTATATCTGGAACAGGAGAATCTATTAGCAAAGAAGAAGCTCAGACATTTTGAAGAGGAGAATCTAGCTAGTGGCAATGAAAGAAGAAGCTCAGGCACAAATCCCCTAAACCCTGGCCGGGCTGAAGGTTCCCACAACCTAGAGAAGACCGATCGACGACACTAGCTACCTGCAGCTATGAAACCCTAACCTCACAGTCTCTTAAATGGCTGCAAATTAACTCTTATTAGGCTTAATTATATATAGAGCCAAACTCAAATTCTGCCCAAAATAGACTCTAAAGATAGTCTACAGACTTATCGATATCAACGAGTTCTAGAAATGCTTTGTTGGTTTAAGAAAGACACACCAGAAACTCATATGATCATGGTTTCTCAATCTCAGAATCCACTTCTGCAGGCTTCCAAATATCAATTATATATCAGGTTAATTAACAGCTACAAATTAAGTCAATCAAAACAATACATAAACAAAAACAAGTAGCAAAGATTTTGGGCGGCGAGAATTGATATATGTATAGGTTCTTTAACTAGATTATATGCACAATTTCTGCAATTCTATTCATCAAACCACCCTAACAATTTTCCTAAAGAAAAGGAGAGAATTGAACCATCTAATTAATTTGTTCGAATCGAATCAAATGAAGCATGAAGGCTTCAAGTCTACACTCATCTTACTAAGAACCCTGCTTGGCGATAACCTTGCATTACCCGTCTTATTAGCTTCTGCGATTGTCTCAAGCTTAGGAGACCATGGCCGCTCTGATCTGGACCCTACCAACTGATCGTAGTGCTTCTTCAGCTCCGGCGTGGTGCAAAGAGGGCTGGTGGAACCCTCACCCCCGGCCTCGACATGCGCAGACTCTCCGGCGACGATTGTGGCGATGAACTCCGGTGACACCCTGACAAGCATCCTCCCGTCGGGGGCCTTCACGTGCTCGAACATGCACTTGCTGAACTTGATCAAAGATCCCTTGCTGGCGGAGGACAGGGCGGCGATGGAGGCGGCGGTGAGTGTCCGGCAAGGGAAGCAATCGATTGGAATGACGAAATATGTCTGGCCAAGTTGCAATTCGTCGTCGACGTGGAGAGCCGGGACCGGGCGGCCGATGAAGAAGGATTCGGAGTGGCAGACGATGTGATTGGGAAACTCAAACATGATCTCCCCGGCGAGCTGCGTCTCCACCAGGGACCGGGTGGCGCCGCCCCAGAAGACAAGCTTCGCCAGGCGCGGCGAGCGCACCCTGATGCAGGCGTTGCCCATGATCAACCCCAAGACGAAGAAGAAGAAGATGAAGAAGATGAAGAGATATATAGAGATGTAGAAGAAGAAGTAGCTAGCTATGGTGGATTGAGAAGAGGTCATGGTTATATAGGATATAGGATAAGTAAGAGAGAGGGAGTTGTTTTGACTTTGTATGCAATTGGCCGGTGGTCAGGGGAGACGGCTCGGTTGACTTGTCAACGGCTCGTGAGGAAACCCTCCTTTTTCTCTCTCGACATTTTTGGGGCCATAAATGATATCCATAGGCTACAATTACTAGGGTTAAGTCCTTGATCTCTTTAGTACTATTAATTGGCATGTGGATTCCAACCAACCACGGACGTAGATCTTTGTAGTAAAACTGCGATTCCCTTTCCATGGATACGCGTTTCTATTATTTCAGAAGAAAGGATATGCATGGAGGAATCACGTGAAAATTAAGTAGAAATCTCCTTAAAATTACGTCTCGTGGAAGTTAACTAATAACTGGGGTATATGCTTACGTAGGACTGTAGGAGGGGAATCTCTGAAGGATAAAAAGTATATATATGGATGAGTTGGAAAAGTTCCTTGATACGACTCAGGGCCGTTTGGTTTCACGATTGGTGCAAGTGTGCAACCAAGGAGCCACACAGAAATCCCAATCCCAGGATAAAATGGATTCCTATTCGAAATAGGAAACGGTTTTCAACGTCCTTATCTCATGTTCCAACGTATTTATAGTATTAATGAAACGAGAAAATATTATTAATTAAATTATATGTATTATTATATTATTAAGTAATTGATTAAAGTGAAGGTGAATTATTATATGTATTATCATATAATTCATTAAACTATCAATATGTCCCATAAAAATTTAAAAGTAGAATTTACTTATTTTATATTTATTTTAATAATGTATATTAAAATAATATTATTATATTCATACAAATGGGTCCGTATGCAGGGGAGGGATCCACATGTTGAGGTGGGGGGGGGGGGGGGGGGGGGGGGGGGCGGGCAAAAAAAAACCTATATATAATACTTAATTGCCCCCACTTCCAAATTTGACCCCTATAATTTACTGATTGCTTAGAGAAAGGAAATTTTTGACGATGTTCATAATGAAGATATTATGCAATACTATTAAAGTATGAAAACTCGGATGAAGCAATTGTAATTGTTTACTTTTATAGTCATGGTAATGTAATAAGATATTTATTTTTTAATTAATTACTTATATATTTTCTTCTATAGTAAATTTTTTCTATTAAAGTCGTCCCCCCCTTCATATAAAATCCTGGATCCGCCACTGCGTATGGGGATGCATTGATGTGTATGACCATGCCACATTACTATACTATGCCAAGTGATGATGCGATTCTTCTTCACGTCCCCGTAGATGGAGGCCACGTGTGCGTCGCCAGCATTTACAGGCGCTAACAAGAACGCCCTCAACACCGCCGAGCCATATGACCCGTTGGAGGACTGGCGGACATCGATGCCGACAATGGCGAAGGAGCGGGAAGTCCGCCGGAGATGACAAATAACCGGGCGTTGAATGAGAGGGATTCGTTGGTGGAGGGCGTCGAATAGGAAGAGTAGGGTGGTAATATTATATTTTATTATAATATATTCAGGTTGATTATGTTGAATATGTTATTCAGAAGTTAAGATGAATATATGCATCATAATATTAATAAAACGGGAAAATATTATTAATTAAATTATATATTTTATCATATTATATGTATTATCATATTATTAAGTAATTTATTAAAGCCAATGTGACTATTATATGCATTATCATATTATTAATTAAACTATCAATATGTCTCATAAAAAGTTCAAAAGTGGAATTTACTTTCCATCTCACCGATCCATATTCTTATTACACATTTTTCATCTAAACACCATTTTGATCCCAAATAATCATTACTTCATTATCCCTACTTTTCAACCAAACACTAGGGGTTAAACCCATTTTATCCCGGCATTGTAACCAAACACCCTATAATCCTCATTTTCTATCCCCACTTTATCCCCACCCTTTAACCAATCATTACTACTTTTTCCCTTCTTTTCAACCAATCATTACTACTTTTATCCGTGCTTTTTCACTTTTCAACCAATCATTACTACTTTATCCCAACTTTTCAACCAAACATTGCTACTTTATCCCTACTTTTCAATAAAACATTACTACTTTGTCACTACCTTTCAACCAAATACCACACGTATCCCACTACTTATCCCAACGTATCAATCCATATCCTCTCCAATCCCGGAATTGCTTATCCCGCACGTGTCGTTTGGTTGCGATAAGGTGTTGTTTGGTTGCGAGATAAGCAATTCCATGATTGGAGATGATAAGGATTGGTACGCTGGGATAAGTAGTGGGATATGTGTGATATTTGGTTAAAAGATAGTGATAAAGTAGTAATGTTTGATTGAAAAGCATGGATGAAGTAGTAATGTTTGGTTGAAAATCTAGGATAAAATAGTAATGATTGGTTGAAAAGTAGAAAAGTAGGAATAAAATTGATGTAATTGGTTGAAAAAAGAGAAAATATAGCAATGATTGATTGAAAAGTGAGGATAAAGTGGGGATTAGAGGATGTTTGGCTGCAATACCGGGATAAACTAGGCTTAATCGGGATAAAAAATTCTTATCTCGGAACCAAACAAAGTCTAAAATGAAATAACTTTAATCCCACAACTTATCTCATCATCTTTCTCTCTAAATTCGGAATAGACTATCCCTGATCAAACGGACGGTAAGTTGATGAGAGCTCGCAATGCCATAGATACACTTAGTCAATTAATTACGTACGCTTATTAAAATATACCATGATGATTTGATCTGGTAGCAAAGTACAAATGGTCATCAACCCTCGTCTTAAATAATAAGAAAAATATTATAGAAGTGTCATCAAGAGGACTAGACATTTAATTCAATGAACCTGCCAATCTATCATCAAAATAACATTTAGTATATTATCTAGTTTTTGTTCCCGGAGAGCAATATTATTGCTGATAGACTAGATACTTTTGGTAGGGGAGTCTGGCAATTTATGTCCAGTTCCCTTGGATTAGTCCCGCTTTCGCTGTGATCGTTGGTTTGTAACCCAGCCACGTACCGGGCTCAATTACTAAAAAGAAAAAAACTTAGTATATAGGAGAGACACAACATGGAATTAATGGACATAATGAAATCATTAAAGAAACTTCCATCTATATATGGTGTACATACTAAGGATGGAAATTAATGTTTAATTTATCATGCCGGTTAGGAGTGTTTGATGTATCCTTCCAGGCATGTCTTTCGTGCTTTAATTTCATAGGCATGTTATAAAATTAATATCTCAACGTTGGAGGAATGGATCAATTCTTATAGCCTAGCTAACTTGATGAAGTTCTATAAGCAAGCTAGCTAGCTGCCAAACAATAAAAAATTCCTATAATTATTAGATCATCCGTTTCAGAGGGAAATATATCCCTGAAGTCTCGACATTATATATTATGCCAAAATATGTTCTATGATTCATTTGTTATCAATTTTGTTTTTATTAGAGATTTTTAATATCTCTACAGACTTATTATTTAGACTCTTTCAATATGCATGTCCCCAAACGTAGCTAGATAGCATCACACTGAGGCTCATCTGATTCAAGAGGCTACTGCATGGAGACCTTTTCTTACCCCCCTCTTTCTTTTTTTTCTTTTTCAATTCTTTGCATTTGAAGCTTTTGAGAGAGTTGTTTGAACAATCAAAATTGAAAATAATTAACTTAGTTTAATCATCACATATGACAAAATATTGGTAAAAAAATGACAGTATATATAAATAACTCCGAGTGGCAAGCACGTCACGGTACGTGGTAGTTGGCAACGAAGCACAATTTCTTCTATACTAGTGCCGACCATAGTATCGTTAAATGCAATCGGACACCATATTTTCCGGCTCGTGTCCGGCTGTCCATCGATATAGAAATCCTTGATATCAATCATGGGTCTCCTAATCACATGCATATAATTTAAGTGATCGATGTACTGAAACGGTTAAAGAACAATTCTATCTTCGTCTTCTTGGACAGAGTCAATTCAAAACTATTGAATTAGCTGCCTCCATCACAGTTAGATTTGGTACATAGACCAAGTTGCCAGCAGCCATGGTTAAGGTGATATATATCCCTTAGACAATTTTCACAAGAATTGAAGGATAATTAATCATATATAATAGATCTGTCCACTTTTTCTTGTTTAGTGCAAGGAAATTATTAAGTTCATTTTCTCATCGGATTGGTCTCTCTAACAATGGCATATTATGTTCTGAAGTCAAAAAAAAAGAAGAAGAAGACAAATTCTTCGTATGCGAAAGCATCAAAACATTGGCACAATTTACTCTTTAGTCCATAAGATCCAAACAAGTTTATATATACTTTCCAATCTTTTTCCGTAAGTCTTCTTCTCTATAAGATGAGCCGTACGTACGTGCCATGTTGGCACTGGCGCATTTTAATACGGCCGCCGCCGGCCGGAGAAGAAGACAAGAGCAGAGACTATTATATAAAACCAAAGGCCGGCCAATTTGTTCACATCACTCCCTCATCGGAGGGCTGTGGCCATCATCCTGGAACCAACCAAAATCAGAGTTAAGCTGCCTACACCATGCATCTACGTACCTAGCTAGTCCACTCTCTTCTTCTTTCCCCTACCTTAGTTGAAAAGCTCAACTAATTGAAACAAATTAAAAGAAACATCAGCCACTAAATTGGCTTTCCCTAGCTACACGTCTCACCTCACTCGATCCCACAAAGTTTTGAGTCAGCCACTGAATTGGCTTTCCCTAGCTACACGTCACACGTCACACGTCACTCGATCCCACAAAGTCTTGAGTGTTTAGTTAGACACACAGTTTCTACTATATATTACGGAAATTCGAAACATCTTCAGTTTCTACTATTATTGATACATTGAAAATATATGCTAGGGAAAGGGAAATGTCAACTCCATAATCTAATAGCTCAAACAAGTGCGTGAATTTCCATGCAGCAGATAGAAGAAGCTCGTTGAATATTTCGTTTGCTGACGATATATATGTATCTATAGCAGTATTCTTGGACCGTCCTTGGTTTAGATCAACAGCCGATGTCAAGACTAGGAAGAGAGAGAGAGAGAGATCACACAGCACACGAGATATGCGGTTTACCACATAGCTAACAGATCTAAGATATATACTGAGTCCAGAAATAAATTAACGTAATGTAGACGAGGTCCCCATATATACAATCTTAAATCCCTTGGTGAAAAATGTCTCTTGGAAGAACATATATTCTTCACCAGACGAAGATCATACGATAATATATAAGAGATTTGCCCCTCAAAAATTGTGAAGGAAGAGCTAAAGCTCCATGACACATTGCCTCTAGACGGAGCCTAGCTCCAATACTCTCATTCATACCCTTCCAAACATTTCTTTTTGTGTATACACTCTTGCTGTTCATACAACTAGCTTAATCGAGAGGGGTCATTTGTTTTCCCTTTACTTTTGTAATCAGTCTCAGCCTCTGGCTCATCTCTTCAAAAAAAAAAAAAAAAAAACACATTACAAGTAGCTTAATCGAATTCCAACTTTCTCAACGTGGTAACCCAAATCATATATAAAAGATATTTTTTTCCCTTGACTTGTAGTTATCATTCATTGGAATTTTATAAATGAAGGGCTTTTTAGCTTTCATGCAAGTCAAAATTCAATTAAGGGGAAATTAGCTTTTGATACCCTCTATTTTCAAACTTTAACGATCTGATACCCTCTAGTTATAGAGTGTAACTTTAGTACTCTGAGATTTTCAAACCGTGACAAATCCCAGCGTTAGTCCACGTTAACAGAAAACCGCTCACATACAGGGTGTTTACACGTGGCGACACGTGATGAGGAGAGAGAGAGAAAGATATAACGAGAGAGAGAGAGAGAGAGAGAGAGAGAGAGAGAGAGAGGTGGTGCTCGCCGGTCGTTCATCCGTCCACCCATCCCGAGGACCTTGTCGGCAGCCGTATGTACTACACCACCACTCATCCCTTCAGTTCACCACCAGCCTCCTCATCTCTCCACCAACCTCTCTCTCCATCCAAGCTCCCAACACCATCGCAATCACCACTCTCCCAGCATCACCGTCTTCTCTATCACCGCGACACCCACCTGCAATCCCGGCAGCAAGCCACAACCAACGAAATCCACCATCTCGTCCATTCTCGGCGTCCCCGAGCTCCGCCCGTCGCCTAACCCCCCATCCCCTACCTCCCTTGTTGCCTCAAACCTCGACCAGCCTCACCACAACCCTCCTCCTCGACGATGTCACCACCCGACCCAGAAAACCCATCCAGACCGGGACGTGAGCGGGGAACCTGCACTATTTACATCCGATACGGCACGATACAGTACAAAGCGGAATAAATTGAACTTAAAGACTTCCAAGGGCATAATAGTAAATCTAACAAACTAGAGATTAATATTGCGGAATAAAAATCAATCAAAAGAGGGAACAAGATTTCGAATATTAAATATTAGGTACATCATTCTCAAAAGGTAACTATAAACAAAAGCTGCCAAAATGTACATCTGTCCCTCTGAGACCTTAAATGCCTCCGGAAGTCGATGCTCCGCCAAAACCTGATCCAGCTGGAACCACCGAGGATGAGCTGACGCTTGCACCTACAAACGCAGCCCGGGTAGGAGTGAGCAACAAAGCTCAATAGAGTTCTACTCTACTCTACGTCGCACTGGAAGAAAGGAAAATCACAAAATGCCGGGTTCTATCTCACATCTAAGGGAAACTCATGTTATGTCCACCGCCTACCCCAGGACACGCGCTCTATGACCTCAATTGTCAACAGCCGTCCCTCTTAACAACCAAGTACCCAGCGCTGAACAACAAAGGGGTAGGACCCAGGGCAGCACGTAACTTCCCTTAACACGAATACTGAGCATGAGACGAGAACTCTGGGTGACCTCTACAAATATTTGGCATAACAATCACCCTACGCCTAGCTACCCAACCACGGTCCTAGAGTTAGATCCGAGCTACCCGAGAGTCTCGGATCGGCGAAGACCCTATTCACCCACGCCCTAACCTTATGCTCTAATGCAAACAAGATGCATGCAATGCTCATGCATAAATAAAGAGATATAAGCATGCAACAAGATGACATCAAGAATACAGGGCTAGGCAAAGCATATAGCTTACCAAAGGGTGAGCATAACAAGGGTCTAAAGCAATGAAGATCTATCTAACAAAGCAAATGCAATAAACACCCGACAGATCAAATTTCGGTATTACAACGACGCCCACAGCCGTCAACCGAAATTGCTACAATGGGGGTACAACCCCGACCAACCAACAATCAACAACTACTATTAGTAATACAACGGGTTATGCCCCTGACACACTGTCACACCTCGACCTAGAAAACCCATCCGGGCCGAGGCGTGAGGGTTCCTACTCTACTCAATCATCATTGGCGCATTTATTATAAAAATAAACACAACTAAACTAACAATTGATCTGGGGTCAATATAAAATTTCAAATATAATTCAAAATTCTGATACAATATTTAATCCTCAAAAATCCTTACAGAAGGAATTTATACATTTAAATCATCCAACACGATGAAATGAACCCCAAGTCCTCGAACACTTCCAAGCCGACGCGACACCATGCGCCTGTCCAGTTGGGATATACGGAAAAAGAGCTGACGCATGCACCTACAAAACGCAGTCCGGGTAGGAGTGAGCAATAAGCTTAGCATGATTCTATGCTACGACACTCATAAATGAAGGGAATAGTAAAGTCCCAGGTTCCAGCACATCTCTAGGGGAACCTCACATCACGTACGCCGTCTACCCCAGGGCACGCACCCTGATGACCTCTGATACTATCATCACTTGTCCTTCTCAACCAAGCGACTCCAGCGCGAAAACAATAGGGGTAGAACACATGGCGATATGTCACTTCCCCTAACAATGGAACCGAGATTGTTCCTAGAACCTAGAACGACATCTAAACCTTGATCAAGCATAATTGCAGCCAACTTGACAGTAACCTCAAATCATCATATTATTATAACAAATTAAATCCTAGACCTTGCTACCCAACCTCGGTCATAAGGCTAGATCCGAGCTGCCCAAGAGCCTCGGATCGGCGATCAACCCATCGCCCACGTCCTATCCTCTATGCATCTAATGCAATCAGGTGCATGCTATGCTCATGCACAAACAGAAGTGTAAGCATGCAACATGATATCAGATAAAACACAAGTCCGAGCGTAATATAATAATATTTTATTCAAAGTCGAGGGCTTACTTAAGGCCCATTTATTCTACACATCCAAGGGGAGGCGCGACTCCCCTGGTTCAGCCACAAACCACACACGGTCTTAAAATAATATATATCCATGATATGATTAAAATAATCGATTTACAGAAATCAAACCAATTATATCATGAAACTCGAAAAATCATATCTTTTAATCTAGCCGTCCGATTGACATGAAACTTGATATGCCCACTCAATAGCATGACCCGAATCACATATCCAAAAACTGCATCGATTGTATAAACGAAAATAGATCAAAACCTACTATTTCGGTAAAATCTCAGATTTGATCAACTTATCAAAATCCTATTTAAATAACTTGGATTAACACCAAAATTTTCAGATCAAACCTAAAGATTACTAAGATCATCTCCTCAAAAAATCATTAAATCTTCAATTTAAACCAACTGTCCTGTTTCAGAACAGACAGCCCATTTAATTCCCCGTACATTCTACGTAGCTCCAAAAATCATGAAACTAGTTGGAAATGAAAGCTAAGTCATAGGTCTACAACTTTCATGTAGAACATAAAATGAGATCATGAGTATACTGCTCGGAAATCACGTTAGAACACCACTGTTCTGATTAGAACATAAAATCCGAGAATACCGGGTCGAAAGGAAATCAAAAACATCGAAGTTGGATCAATATTAACAATCAGCATATAAGAGATCGATCTTCTTACCCAAGAATATCGATCTTCTATACGAGTGTTCTCTTCCTTAAGGAAGAGATCGATCTTCACCCAACTTCCCTAAGAGAGTCCTCTGTCTGGGAAAGAAGAGATCGATCTTCCTTAAGTGCTCCCTCTGTCCAGGGAAGAGATTGATCTTCACACAAGGGGAGATCGATCTTTCCCAGAGAAGAAATAACACCAACACATGAATGATCGATCTCCTACCAGGGAAGATCGATCCTTCATATGTCGGCAACCAAGGTGAATAGTGCATGAAACCCAATTTCTTGGATTTGATCTATCAAAATGTATCAAAATCAAACCAAATTTGGTTGAAGTGTGCAATTGGATGCGGGGAATCTAATGACATCAAGATATATCCAACTTTGGATGATTAAATCCTCAACATTAAATCAAATTGCCCGAAAGCCGACGAAAATTGAATTTGTTGGATTTGATCTATCAAACGGTGATGGCTGACACGCCTTGAAAAGTGTCGTGGTCTTAACAAGAATGTCAAAATTAGAAATTTATAATCCAAATCACTTACTAACTACTTTATGGGTAAATAGCAATGAGTCAGAGTTGATCCACATGGAAAAGAAGTATTAAGTTTAATTACCTCGTATAGTTCTAAATCAAAAGATTGATAAAGGAAATGATTTTTGGGTTTAAACCACTCTTATCTAAGATTAAACTAATTAGAAATAATAATAAGATAAACGGCCAAGAGATTTATAATCCGTAATAAAGAACTAACTATGTCTTCCTAAGATAAGAGCAATTCAATTAAGCATTAATGGTTTTAACTAGTCGATAGGTGAATGGCTAGAACCCCTACCGCTCAACTAAGATTTGTACAGTCTTTAGTCGGCAATGATATCATCAAAGAATGGATATTGATATATAATCAAGATGGTTCTAGCACCTTGAGATCACCAAATAGAATGTATCAAGGATTAGAAGTTACCATAGTGGTTCTGGCACTAGCGTAGTGGTATTAGCACTTACGAAATCCCTAATCTTGAATTAAGATGAATAATGGGTTAAGAGGTGGTCATAATGGTTCTGACATTATGTGTAGTGGTTATAGCATTACAAAACCCTTAATCTCGAGAAGGAAATCCTCACATCCATGGTTATATCATGGATGTTTTGATGAGAATCTCTAATCTCAAGCCCTAACATGCTCAAGACCTAGATCTAGGGCATATAAAAACAAATCATTCATCCACACTATTAAAATCACACCAATAGATATCAAGAGAATAAGAATCATCCATTCAAACCATTAAAATATGTTTTCATGCTCAAATCCATAGGAAACCCTAGAAATATTCATTATTAAATCATAGAAATCCCTAGGCTAGGGTTTAGTTACTCATCTTAGGAAGGAGATCCGTTGATGAAGGTTGTCACCACGCTCCACCCATGGATCTTCCACCAAAGATCTAACCCAATTTGTGAAAACCGACTGATGATACGTAGATATTTATGTGACTAACTACGTTCAAAAACCTAACCTAAGCTGATAACAAAATACAACTATAATTATTCAAATTAGATGACTGCACTAACAAACAATAAGTCAAACAAACAAACAATAAAGGGAAAATTATATTTTTCATCCCTCAACTTTCATTGAAGTAACCTTTAAGTCCCTAATCTTTTATAAGTTTCAATTGGGTCCTTACAGTATCTTTTCGTCACAATGTGGGACATTGGCCTGACGCCGTCTCTATTCTTAACGGCTGGGGTGTCACGTGACCGCACGTGATAGAAGTTAAGGGACTAAAACGTTACTTCGATGAAAGTTAAGGGACTAAAACGTTACTTCGATGAAAGTTAAGGGACTAAATCGTTACTTCGATGAAAGTTAAGGGACTAAAATGTTACTTCCATCCACGCGACATCCATCACGTGCGGTCACGTGACACCTCAGCCGTTAAAAATAGAGACGACGTCAGGCCGATGTCCCACATTGTGACAAAAAGGATACTGCAGGGACCCAATTGAAACTTATAAAAGATTAAGGACTTAAATGTTACTTCGATGAAAGTTGAGGGACTAAAAAGGTAATTTACCCAACAATAAACAAACCATCCCTCAAACAAACACAATAGACAAACAATAAATCCTAAAGCCTGAAACAAACAAACAATAAGCAAACAGTAAACAAACAAACAACATGCATCTATGGCCGACCAATTCCACTCGAATCGGCCAGGAGTGACCGAATTTCCTGTTTTTTTGTTGTTTTTGTTCGGTCAACCATCGGCCTTTGAATAGCGGACGCATGTCTTTAGCTCGTCGGTCGTCGACCAGAAATCTGGGAGGTAGAGGACGCCGAGAACATCGTGAGGTAGAGAGCGCCGAGGACACGGTCGCCAACCAGGTCATCGGGAGGTAGAGGACGATGAGGGTAAATTAGAAATATTGTGATAAAAGGACATGGTGTACACAGTAAAAACAAAGTATTTTCAAAATCAAGTGAGGTGTACTTAAAAATGGGATGTTCATAGTAAAATCAACGGTATACTTAGAATCACCCTATCCTAAATGTTGCTTGCTTCTGTAGGGTACTCAAAAGGCTTTGGAAATGCCGGCGGGGCCAGACGATGAAATACCACTTGTCTCCTGCTCGCGGGATATTCTCTTGATATATTAGTCAATAAGGATTCACTTCCTCAGCCACCACCAATGACGCAAAGCTCAGCTAGCATTATAGTTGACATTCATATAGTTGCTGCGTGGCCGATTCAAACAATCAAACCAATGGATTATTTTGCTCAAGTAGAGCTTTCCCTGGTTTTACCTCCACATAAAGTCATAATCCTAGCAAATAGTCAAGAATACTCCCAGACTTTTCATCATTTGACATTGGAAAAAGATGCTTGTTGCTCATGGAAGCATTGAATTGTCTACGTCAACGTACGTACCTCAAAACTATTAGCAAACTTATGGGAGCCGCAGGTTTAGTATTGACAATCTTTTCTAGACAAGAAAATTTGATCTTTTGAGGAGGTTGTCCCATGACCATGATAGTACCGGAGAGATCGCAAAGTTCTAGGGAGTCAATTTGATAGGTCAGATCGTCAGATTAGTTACCGGAGGCGATGGATTTGGAAGGGACGGTGCCGGAAGTGATCTTAATGGCCGAGAACGCATCGACACTCGACTAACGGGCGAAACAAGGTTGCTAAAGGATGGCGATGATGTAGGAGAGATCGCAAGGCTCTGGGGATTCAATCTAATGGGTTGGATCGCCGGATTCGTTGTCGGAGATTTCGAATCTGAAAGGGATGGCGCCGGAGGTGATTTGGATGACTGAGAACAAGTCGAACTCGATCGACGGTGAAACGAGATCACCAGAGGACGGCGATGGTACAAGAGAAATTGCAAGGCTTTGGTGAGTCAATCCAATGGGTTGGATCGCAAAATTCGTTGTCGGAGACGGCGGATTTGCAAGGGACGGCGCCGAAGGTGATCTGGACGGATTAAGGTCGTCCCTCTCCTGGGTCCAAATCGACTCGATTGAAAACTTCATGGTCCATTTAGTCACGTTTTAAAATGTGAAGTGTAAATTGACAATTTGTCAAATTAGGGGGAGTAAAGTGTTATTAACCCAAGCATAATTATACACTCGGAGAGTTGTCCTCTAATCCTATGAATCACTATCTTGAGGGGCATTGGCCATCACCGTTCAGAGAAAAACTTCCATCATTTTCATTTTCTAAAAAAGTTGAATAGGAAGATGGCTCCTAACAAAAGACTTTCATCTCTCCTATGACCTTATCACTTTTCTTTCATTTGTTGTTTCTCTTTTGAATTATTTACATATGTGTCCCTAAAAATTTGCTAAATTACATATACACCCCAACATTCTCTCATATTACATAAATATCCATGCAAATATCAACAAAATCTAAACCATACTCATCCGTCCTCACACCGTTAAAAATGCCTTATAAAATGACTATTTTACTCTTATCATACTCGTGAGTTAAACTTAATAAATATAAATAAAGGACAAAATGATCATTTTATAGGGTATTTTTAATTGTGTGAGGACGGAGAGGTATGGTTTGGATTTTTTTTTTATGTTTGCATGGGTATATATATAATATGAGAGAATATAGGGATATATTTATATATATATATATATATATATATATATATATATATATATATATATATATAGGGTTAATAACATTTTACTACCATATAGTTTGAAAATATGTCAATTTACCCCCTATATTTTAAAACGTGACAAAACACACCCTTAATTTATCAATGTGGTCGTATTACACCCAAATGTGACAAAACATTTTACTACTATATAGTTTGAAAATATGTCAATTTACTCCCTATATTTTAAAACGTGACAAAACACACCCTTAATTTATCAATGTGGTCGTATTACACCCAAATGTGACAAAACGCACCTCATATATAGGGGGTAAATTGGGCGTAATACGACCACATTGATAAATTAAGGGTGTGTTTTGTCACGTTTTAAAATATAGAGGATAAATTGATATATTTTTAAACTATATGGGAGTAAGATGTTATTAACCCTATATATATGAAAGCGAAATCGTCCTTGCTTACGTTGATCACAGGTTGAGTACCGGAAGAGATGTTCATTTCCTCGATGATGTGATATGGCAATTATAGGAGTTCTAGGATCAGCTTTGACCGAGCTGTGAGTTGTGTTTATATCAGCTCCTTTCATGTTTTATATTTCTATGTTCTGGATGCAGTTAAATGAAGATTAATGATGTGATACTGCGTCTTTATCTCTTACCTATACTGTTCTATTCTGTTCTTACTCTAAATAAAAGGTGAGTTTAGAGGTGAAGCCACAGACAACTATATAAAAAAAGTCATGGCATCCACTGTTTATTCGGTGGGCTTTCTTGTAGGCGGCCCTTCAGCGGATGAATTTTCCTTCTCGTTGGATGGATTTGGTGATGAATTGTGTAGAGGGTGCGAGCCAAGTGGATTGTTGTTGTGGCTTGAGGCAATGGGATCTTCTTTCTCCTTACCTTCTCTTCATTGTCCAAGAGGTGCTTTCTCGTATTCTCAAGAACCCAATTGGTGGTTTTGTTGTATTGAGACTAAGGGTCTCGGATTTCTCAATCTCACATTCATTGTATGCGGATGATTGCCTTTAATTGTATCCTTGGCTACTTGCATGGAGGCAAGGAAACTTAAGAAAAGCTTGCTTCATTTCCATTCCTTGTCGGGCCTAGAGATGAACAAGAATAAGTCAAGCATTCGCTTTAGTCCGGGGGTTGATGATGATCGTAAGTTAACCATATCCCATATATTGGGAGTAGTGGAGGCAAATGAGACATGGATTTACTTGGGGGTTCCGTTAGGACTTAAAAGGCTAAGAGCTCCAAATTTTTCTTTCTTAGTCGACAAAATGCTCTCTCATGTTCTGTCATGGTAGGGGAAGCTTTTTTCAGATCCTAGGCGGTTGATCCTTCTTAAGTCCATTTTGCAGGTCATTTCAGCTTATGTAATGGCTACAACAAAGCTACCAGTTGCGGTAATTATGAGGTTGGAGAGGATCTGTAGGGACTTCCTGTGGAGAGGTCGCCATTCTGGACTTAGCACGGTAGCGTGGAAAACAGTTTGCTCTCCTCACGAATTGGATGGCTTGGGTGTCCGGAGCCTTGGGCCATGGAAAATTGCTCTAAAGATGAAGCGTATGGAGAGGTTTCTAGATGCCAAAGAAACAGTTTGGAAGAGTTTTGCGGCAGCCAAATTTAAGTGGAGAGAATTCCTACCTTATGTGCGAGACTTCAAGCCTCAATCGGGTTCAAGCCATTGACGTGTTTTTTGTGAAGCGTCGGATGAGCTACGGAAATGTTTGGCTTGTGCGTCGGGCCTTAACAGTATGATTAATTTTGTTCATGACGCTTGGTGTGGGGAGGAGACTTTGGTGAGATGGCCAAGGTTTTATGACACATCAAGACTAGATGGGCTGGTGGTAGGCGACCTACGGAATGACTGTGAATGGGACATTGGCCGTGTGATGAGTCTTTGGCATCCGGTCTTGGCAGAGAAAGTTCTTCATACTCGCTTCTCTAATGTTGATAGCTTCAAGTGGGCATTCGGTGGGCTGAGTTCCTTCTCAACTGCAAGCGCCTACAATTTTCTTTTGGAGAGGCGTTTACAAAGCAATGGAGGTGATTTCAAGAGGTGGAACTCAATTTGGCGGCTGCCCGGTGGGTCCGAGAATTAAACATTTTATTTGGCGGGTGTTCCATGGGAAGATTCCAGTTCGGGAGACCTTGTGGAGGTACTGTGGTGCCACCGACAGGGAATGTCCTCGTTGCGGCGCACCGTCGAAGACGATTACCCATGCCTCGGTCGAGTGTCCTTGGGTTCACCTGTTGTTTTGCATGCTTGTTGGGGAAGAGGATTTGGGCCAGCTTGGTGGGAACTTTGACGATTTGTTTCTCTTACTCTCCTTCTCTTATAGCAGGCCGTTAACCAAGAGGCTTAAGACATTCATTTGTTACACTTTGTGGACTGTTTGGAAGGATAGGAATAAACTCATCTTTGAATGAAGGGGGGAGAGTGTTGAAGTGCTAGCTAGAAGGGTGCGATGGCTGGCGGAGGAGTTTTGAAGGAAGAACCTTAAACCAGACCGGCCTCCTCAACATGGGGGTTTTTTGGTACAAGTTGATGCTGCTTTTGTTCAACACTTAAATTCTGCGACAATCAGGGTTGTTTGCGAGCAAGGAGATCAGTTATTATGGGTTATCGGAAGGCCAGTTTTAGCACATGATGTTCTAGCAGCTAAGATGATGGCAATTGAGGCGGCTTTGGCATGCGCAAGAGAGGAAGGGATTGGACGTTAGGTGGTGGAGTCGGACTCGCAAGACGTGATGGATATCATTAATGGTTTCAGATTATGACCAGTTGCAATGTTGTTTTGATTCAGTTGTTTTTCTACACATCCCTCGACACTTTAATGCCATGGCAAATGGTATTTTGAGATGGTGCCGTCGGCCAAGAGCACCATTTAGGTGGACTCGAGGACAGCATTGGGATCTTGGACTTGTTTATGTAGTAATAGCCTTCGGGCTGAATTAATCAAAAAAAAATTGATATGAACTATTGGATGACGCCAACATCATCCAAGGGCTGCACTTTGCACTGATATACAGACCATGGCCAAGTGCATCGGACGCCCCCTCAATCCTAGCCTATAAAAGATACTTCCAGTACAAAAAAACTCAATTCAAAAACCAAATCTACTCATAATAGAAAATTTAGTTCAAACTCAAATCTACTCGCACTAAAAAACCAAAGCCTAACAAATCGAATTCAGATTCGAATTTAGATTTCAATTCCATAAACTTGCTCCCACATCACAATAACTTTATCGTACTGCTTAGCAAGCTAACAAATGCTATAGACTATTTGTTGTTTCTCTCCTCCATAGATCTGAAAGATAAATATAGTCAGACATATATACAGATTTCAAACCCCTTCAAATAAGCTAAATACAATCATGGATAGGCCTGCAAGCCACCGACGTAAGTGGCAACAACGTCGACCACCTTGGAAGATGCAGCTTCTGTGAACTCCTCCCAGGAATTGGCAGACAGTACTACAAAATCTGCATATTTTCCTGCTGTTATGCTACCCAAGTCATTATCAAGTAAGGCCGCATAAGCGGCTGAACAGGTATACCTGGGCCATTATGAAGCATATGTTTGTGTTAGACTGTTCATTTGAACAATCAATAGGAATCAGTAAAAGAAGCCTTGATATGAATGTCTTACGCATTTATTGCATCATTCAGCGGAATAAGTTCACTTGGAATCCAGGAAGTATTTCTACCAGGAGGCACTCGGGTCAGTGCAGTTTTTATGCCACTTAATGGACTAATGTCTGCAACCTGATAATTCAGCAAAAGTTATAAAGAAAATCCAACAAATCACCCAGAGTCGCTATACTATCATATTCAAGTAAAATCACAACATACTAAGGGGTAAAAAGAAGTAATTATCTGATTTGGTTAACGCAATAAAGATTCACAAGAGCACAAATAACAATTAAGAAAGAGAAAAAAACATCTTCAAGATCAGTTTGCAATTCTCACCGGCCAATCAGAACCAAATGCTATTGCATGGCTCGACAAAAGAGACTGAAACAAATATGACCCTCTTTGAGCTCTACTGATCCCAAGCTTCAATTCAGCAAAATCCGCATCATCCAGAATGTGATCTGGCTGCCATCATGGAAAATTCAGCTTAATCAGAAACACTTATTTCCTCCAGTAACAAGGAACAATCAGGAAGACAAGTCGATGGCAATAGCTAAAATAATCTCAAGAATAATCAGGACAACTATAACGAAGTTGATTGCAAAATGATGGTGCTCAACAAGTTGACAGCAATAGCTAAAGTAATCTCAAGATACGATCTGAAACCTACTGTGATTAAATTGTTTCATCTTTAGCAAAATGCTATATTTGTAGGTAAATAATAAGTGATTGCCTTCTTGTATTAGTGGAGCATAGTGTGCACATATGTGCTCAAACGCTCATATGCTAGTACCTTTCATGATAGCATATTGCTCCTAATTCTATTGTAATCTTGTGTCCCATTGCTTTCTAAAATCTAAACTTTATCACCTTCGATTGGGTCTGTAGGCCTCATATGAGATTCGTCGTCGGTGGATCTGTGCCCACAGCACGTATCATGCCAGTTACTATCAATTCTTCAACTTAATAATGGATACTATCTAAAAAGAGGAGTTGAAGACTGGTCAAACCCCATCCTTCTCAACTTGAGAACATTCACTGTGGGACATGGCCTTATTCTGCAATCTTTCAGTTATTCCCATGTCCAGAACTACTTGGGTGGTACCCTGCTAAGTGGCGGGGGCACCGCTAGTTAATCTTATATTACAGAAGTATAATCAATTCGGTTACAATGATATGAATTCATTCGGTTACTTAAACTGATATGCCCAGTCGACAGTGGAGGACGTGTGTCGTCAGTTACGAACAGAAATCAAGAGGGTTTGCATTCGTCGGCTACCAAGAGATATCGAGGGAAGGAGATGGGGAGAGAGGCGCAGGAGAGGAAGTGGGAAGAAGGGGAGAGAGGGATGGAGAAGGCTTTGGCTCCACCGTCAATGTGGGGATCCACCCCTCCAAGGTTGTCATCACCAATATCGCAAGGCTCTCTTGGATCGCAAGGGCAAGGGGAGGGTCGCCATTAAAGGCTAAGGGTAAGTTTTCTTCATAAGGGAGGGATACCCAACATGAAGATGCCTCTGTCAGCCCGCCACTGACGCCGCCCACCGTGCCGAACGCTGACCCCGAGATATTTAAGAAGCTACAGTTAAAATAACATGGAGAGCAGCGATGCCGAGCATGGTTGGAGGCGTCAAGGTGCGTGGTTTAGGGCAGCGACGTATGGTGCGCTCGGAGATGTCATGGCGCGCATTGTTGGGCAGCAGCGCGTAGGAGCAGGCTTTGGCGCGCGAGGGCGTGCGGGCTGCGGCGTAGGATGGGCGAGCGAGTCGCGCACGGGGCGCACACGAGATGGTGGGCGGGGTGCGCGCGGGGCTGCGATGGGTGGACACTTATCACTACACATGGGAGGTGTTTGATGTAATGCCGCTATCATGTCGCGTATGAGGTCTCACTCGATGGCTGTTGGTTAAGGGAGTCAGGACCGTTACTTATGTGAAGAGGTATGAAGCGTTGGATCGAGTTGGATCTTGATCCAACGATGCCCAAGTTCCTCACTATCTATAGTCTTTAGGGCTTGGCTGCAATTAAAGCAGGGAAGAGAGACATAGGTGAGGGCGGCGGCATGAAGAAGAGCTGTAGGCAGCCAATGTACTTATTTTTCTGAAACATTATTATAATTACGGACATGGACACGTTTATGAGAATAAATCATTGTAAAGAAAAATGAAAATTGCTATAATGAAAAGATTAGGAAGCTAGGGCTTCCTCCCAATATACCTATTTTTCTGAAACATTATTATAATTATTAAGAATAATGACCTTTGAGTATTGGATTGTTAAAATCTTAAAGCAAATATCAATTCCAATTTTTATAAACAAATCTTTTTTAGACCGTGCCAGTGGCACGGGCCAACACTAGTCATCCTATAGGTCATAAGAAACTAAGAACAGTTAATAGTCATCTGAAATCCTAATTTCATCAGCCTTAATCATAAACGACAGCCAAGGCCATAAAATCAGCTAAATTGCACATGCTGGGTTTATAAAACGTTTTCCTCTTAAAAATCGCAATTAATAGCCTACAGAAACTTATCAAATTTCTCGCTGATTGTCAAAATATAGTGGAAAGCATGGAGACACTAATTCAACTGTAACTACCAACAAACAGAAAACAAAGGAGAGACAATTAATATTAACGATGAGAAGTTGTGTAGTTCTTACCTGTACAGAGGCAATCACCTCTTGCTCAGCGAAGCGAATAGTGCTCCCTGGCGCCAAATGTTGGGCATGCTCAATCTGTAAAAGCATATATTCTTTATCTGCAGTTTATAATTCTTCAAATTGCATGATGCATTTAAATCACAGGTGCAAGTATCAAACAGTATATTATAATCATAGACATAAAGGAAAATATTACCCTGAACCTTCGATCTCTTATTCCATTCAGGGACACCACTGTTTTAAACAAATCAAGCACCAAGTCATTCGCTTTGTCTCCTATAGCGTGAATAGCAAGCTGAGTGATATCATAACCAAATTAGACTTTAATAGGGAAAGAACATTTGAAGAAAAAAATCATGATATAGTACCTGAAGTCCAGATTTATCCGAACGTAGTGATGTATTGAGAAGCCAGTCGAAATCAGTCACTTGCAGACCATAGTTGTTGGGATCCTCCTCATATGGCTATGCCAGAAAAAACTGCCTCAGACTGTAAAAACTACCGAGGAGAGGGCTAGTTTGCAGTTCTATAAAACATTAAAATCGTGTGCATTAATTTAACAATTCTATTCTAGCTATTTTAATATGAAATGTTGGCAACTTGGCATCCTCGCCCTCAAGTGAAAACAAGAAGAACCGGTATCCAATTACAGCAAGAATTGTCTTTTGGAATGAATACTGACAAAAAGCAAGATGCTGGCAATGGGAATAGAATTATTTCTTAGCTGTTCCAAATAATTAGGATCGAGATCTGAGGTGGGTGACACCAAGGATTTCCATACCGGCCGGCAGCTAACCGGGATAAACCCCCCCGATACCGATTCGGGGGGTGCCGGAGTTGTGCCGGGCGATACATACGGTATCGCCCGGTACTGAGACGATGCATACCGTACCGTCATGGACGTATCGGCGGGTTCGCCGACAGCTTCGGATGATTACACTTTGCACCGAAAGAACCAGAGGCAGAGGAAGAGGTAGGAGAGAAAGAGAGAGGGGAAGAGCTGGAGCCGAGAGGAGGACGAGGCGAAGGGGAGGCGAAGCGGAGGGGAGCCGGAGCCGGAGGGGAGGAGGGGCCGGAGCCCGAGGCGGAGGGGAGGAGGCCGAGGCGGAGGCGGAGGCGAGGGGCCGGAGGCGGAGGCGAGGAGGAGCCGCGTGGGGAGGAGAGGAGCCGCGGACTGGAGGTAGGTAAGGAGTGAAGAGGGGTCTCGGGAGAAAAAAAGAGGAGTCTCAGGAGTGCAGCGGCCACGTGGAGAAGAAAAGGGAGGAGAGAGAGAGGAGGGAGGAGAAAGAGGGGTGAAACGTCAATTTGTGTACAACATGTTCGAGTAGTCAGCAAGTCAGAGAACGAGCTAAAAATAAAAATCGGTATGTATCAATGATAAGCCTCATATAATATGTTATTTTTTATTATTTTTTATTTAATGATGGTAATTAGTAGCTTTTTTATTTAATAATGATTGTTTTTAGCATTGTTTTTTATCTAATAATGGTAACTTTCTAATAATTAAATGTATCATATGAAATTTTAAAATTTTATGTTTATAATCATTTTAGTTATTATATTACTTTCTGATGCTATTTAGTTTTTTTTATGACTTATTCATGTTAATTTTTTCGTTAATTGCTGATGTTACTTTCTATGTTAATTACTTACGATAATTTTCTTATTAATTGATAAATGTTGTATTTTACATCAAAATTAATTCAAATTGGTGGACAAATGAGAAAACTAGTATTTGGACAAAATTAATTCATCTACTTCTCATGATAGTTCCGGATATTCATAGGGCTATCCTAATACAAACCAGCCATACCAACCACATCAAATTGAAGTGGTGACTATACAGGCTCCTGAAACTGTCATTAATTTCCAGCGTGATGCTGCAGAGTACCAATCACTCATTAGAGAGTTTGAAGTCTATTATTCTCCTTATATGACTTTCCCTTAGTATATGCAGCACCTGAGTTCTACTTGAGGCATTTATCTTAGACCACCGGATGACAGATTATGGTCAATCTGAGAAAGAGCTTGGTGTGTACTCATATAAGAGGTGTATTGAGCTGTTGATTATGTGTCATGTATTGTATTATACTACTTTGATATGTTTTCACTCTGCTCTGATATAAGAGATTATATTTGGCCAATTGGAGATGTTGAAAACGAGTGAATTTCACTCATCTGGACCAGCACCGGCGCGTACCGGCGGCGCGTACCGGCGGCGTGTACCATACCAGTGGGTTGCCGGCACGGCGCGTGCCACCGGCATGGCAATCCATGGGTGATACTTTGTGACCCAACTGTGGTCAAAGTTGTGATTTATTTTGGAGTTTTTTAAAGTTATTTTTCTACCTAAACCATAAGACTCCCTATTCATAATGATACTTATTTAACATGGAGAATAGATCTTTTCACTTATCTGGGTATCAGGTAATATGTTTTATCCTATGCTCAGTTTGGCAGCTTATTTGAAGTTCTTCTCTCAATTTTGAGATGTCTAAAAGGAACAAAAAAATTGCAATAGATTGTCGGGAGCAGAGTTAGTGCTTAAAGTCAGTGACCAATACTACACATCAAAGTACAAGAAATGGTTTGTAGTTTGAGTACGCTTTGTATATAGTAAGCATATTAGTGAGTCTTCAACGAAGGGATGTCTGATCCTTCTAAACTTCAATATACATGTATATTTAAACTTTAGTGTGTAAACAATTCATGGTTAAAGCATGTTGGAAGCATATTTTGAAGAATCCGTCAGAAAACCATTTCGTTCTCTACAGTGTGGTCTCCAGCCCTAGGAAGGCTCATATTTTGGGGCAGAAAATTTAGATGAAGTGGAATCTACAAATTGGACCATTCAGAATTTCAAACTCAATGTAAATGAGAAAGACGAGAATTTTTTAGCAGGATATATACACAATCCAGTTTGAATTGTCAATCCCACAATTGTACAGCTGCGTGAATCAACACTAAACCTTGCGAGTTTGAAATTTGCTCTTATTATGATGTTGTACTTACCCGTTTTTATCTCAAAGGATGAGCTAGAAGATCTTATTTATCATGGAGATAATACCAAAAAAAATATCAAGGAGATAATATAAAAAACCAATGTTTGAAGTTGCCAAACTACATACCAAATTAATCTAAGTACAGAGACAAATGTATTACCTCATGGAATAGAGCACTGCTTGAACCTAAGGACCCATCAGCAAAAGCTTTAACACCACCCAAGTGAATCCATTGGCTCAAGGACCTACCTTTTCCTTGTATAAGATCCTACAAGATTTAACAAATGGAAGAGGCAACAGGTAGGATAAACTTGAAAGAAATGCTTGGACAACGCCGAGATGGGATAGATGATAGATACTTACAACTAAACGAGACCATGTTTGCATTGGGAAGAATAAGCAAACTCTGATTAACATTTTCCCAGCTGAATCAGCCCATTCATAGACATCTATTGATGCATAAAGAGCAAAGTATATCAAATATAAGTCTGAGGTTAGCCAAGATCTTCAAAACGACCCCAAAAAAACACTGTAGACCCTCTAAATTTGCAGCAACTAAAGAGCATATTTCCATTGTGAAATGGTCAAAGCTGCACCTTTTTGGCCAAGAGCAATGAGAGAGGTTCTCAGAATTTAACCTGACAGATCCTGCCAAACATGATCAATTGTCGCACCAGGAACATATCTTCCAAAGTCAACTACTGTTGTCACCCCTCTCTTGAGAGCAGACTTGCTTCCTCTTAACAGAGCATCTCTTCTCTCACTTACTGTGTAATTGGGAATCACATCTAGAACAAGTTTCATCGCAGAATCAACAAGGAGACCTGTAGGTTCTGCATTTTAAAAAAGTGCACAAGTGTGAACAGAACTTCATTTGTGTTAATTTCACATCAGTGCTGATACATATCAATTTCAATCACAAATGATCATATAACAAGATGATTTGGTCAGTGTCCCCCAATACTGTTGTTAATTTCTCTAGCTTTCCTTTGTTTTCTTATGTGGAGTTGTAAATTTCAGGTACCTTTAAGAATGCAACTCATCAGGATTGGATATTTGGATTCTTCCATTTTCTAATGCAAATGATCCTTCGATGGTTCGACTCTTTTAAATCTCATATGGGCTTTTGATTGGAATAAGAGCAGATAATTTATGAGATAGTTGGTCAATATAGAGAATGAAACCAAACAAGTAAAGATCTGATTAGAATATGGTGATCATCACAAATTAATAACACAATGCCAAAGTGTAGTTATAAATCCAGACAACAATAGTCCTCCTTGTTCTACTGTCCTCCATATTTCTCAGATAGTAGCCTTCAACGGGTTAAATAAAACATGATCTGAGGAACTCAGCATACTAAAAGGCAAGTTTATGCTACATAGATACTTTGAGAAATAAAAAGCCTCAAAGTCACCTCCACTAGCAGTTTTAATGATGGATCCACCTACTGGATCTCGTGTATTACTAGTGATTCCAGCCATATCTCGAGTAACTGAATTGGCAAATCCCATATGTCCATCCATACGTGCTAACCAAACCTGCAAGTATCAAAGTATGCTCATTAGCAAGTATCAAAGTTTCCTGTGCCTGCTTCTGATAAATGACTAAATAGTGCATACAGGGTTTTGACTGGTTATATCATCTATCCATGAAGATACAGGAAGTTCTCCACCCCACATATCATTGTTCCAGCCACCACCTAACACCCACTCACCAGGAAGTTTATCTGTAATGGAGTTGTTTCCAGAAAGTAGAGTAACAAACATGTTAAGATGATTAGAATAGCTTTTCATAAACCACCCTACGAAGTTTTTGATGATAGCTTGTTAAGATTTAGATGCGACTTTGATGTTCAAATGCTGCAAACTATGGAAGACCAATTCAATGACGCCCAACAATCTTAAAGCACTATACTCATAGAAGAAGGAACATGTATCAAATTTACAAACTAGGTGTTGCTACAACAGTATGAAAGGCACACTCCCTAGCTGTATTTCATCATATAGCATGCTAGCAGATTAAAAGCATGCCGGTATGTTGTGATCATTTCCAACTGATAAATGCACAAAGATCTTCATAGTGCACGAACAGATCATGATAATGTTGAGTGGTGCCAGGTTGCCTAATTGAAATAATATATTTCATTGTACAAGAAGCAACCAAATATTTTTAGCTTGTTGAATAAATCAATACTGGTAGAGTATACTCTTGGACCTAAATACCAAAGGAAATGTAGCACACAAACCTCTGACAGCTTCTTTAACCTTAAGAATAAATTCTTCTTTGCTTTTGACACCTCGTAGTTCAACCTGCCCCATCTAATTTTCATCAAGTAAATGAAAGTCACTGTTAATGAAAGATATAAGTTAGGATTGATATTGGTCTACAATGTGTACAAAAATAGACGTCGAAAAGATTAAATTGATCTGTAACGTGCAAAGAAAGAAGCATCAAATAATGACGTCTGGGAAGCCGAAACTATTAAAAGCAATAATTCACTAGAAGAGAATGAGCTTGTAGCTAGAGATGCAATTTTCTAAATAGTTGCCAAGAGCGTTCCTTTCGGAAAATTTCTTCACTATCCCCTTCTTTTCATCCGTGGTTCTCATTTTATATAATAATTACGAAAAAATAGAACTCTGAGGAAGTATTTCCTACCCTTCTTTCGCAACATTTATTTTATATTTTTTCACCAATAGCTCTTTCTTTGAGATTGCCATCTATTTTTCATATAAGTGGATAAATATCTCACAGATAAAATCTAGACAAAGTTGAAGTAAAACTTATGCAAATTGCATTCGGACCAAGGTTTATTGAGCCGGCCGGCACATAAATGTCGTATCGGTGAGCCTCCGGCACCAATAGTATGGTGGGCAGTGGAAGGGGACTTGTGCTTCGGTATCATCCGGGACCGGCACATGCCGGCGAGCATGGAACAATTAGGGTGGGCACAGGGGCATTTGACCCTTCGGGACACATATTGGGGTTTTTGGGTGGATTAGAAGTTTATTTGGGAAATCAAAATTCAAAATAAATGGTTTTAGCACCAAACATGATAAATTAATACTAGAAGCTCCAATCTTAATAAGTAGTTACATTGAAGAGCTTCTAGTAATAATTTATCAAATCCAAAAGCAAAATGTGAGCCTTATGCGATTCGTTGGCATTTTTACCTACCTGAGGAGGCAGGAAAGTAACCACGGAAAATTTTGCTGCATCTTAGAACAAAATGAGATCACAGCATACTTGTAGCAACAAACAATGTCAGATTTAATGACAGCACAAATTTACAAGCTACTCATCTAAAAAGACGCCACAATTCAATCGACTTTCCAGCTAAGAAGTATAGATCAAACAATCTTGCACAAATGAGGTACTTGCAGGTGATTTCAGAAGCATCTTAATCCAAAAAGGATCAACATGCGCCGCATAAGACTATAATGAAGTCAACTAGCTAAAAGCAATTAGATTTATCTATTAGCCGAACTTGACTTGCAAAATAGAAAACATAATTTGACCAAGTGCAGGATCTGTTACCTGCAAGCCACCAAGTAATAAGTGCACATGAGAATCAATAAATCCAGGTGTCACAACCATCCCTTGGATGTTCAGCTCAGTGGTTCGTGGACCAACTAACTCCTGTGTTCACAATAACAACATAAAAAACCAAAGTTCCAGTAAAAATTTGAGAAGTGCAAGAATCTCTGAGTAACACAAGATCCTTGCAACAACATAACTGCACTTAAAGTACTACAGTACCGGCCATGAAGTTTATCAGTATAAGAAAATCGGTTAGTTTAAGGTCAGGAAACATGAAAGCACTACAGACATGAGTAAAGCATGACTTGCCGTTTTATCAGAACAAAATAAAAAAAGACAATCTCAGAAGCATAATAATTAAGTGGCATACCAGCAATAGAGTCAATAAAGACAAAAGGAACTAGCAAATAGCAATATGGGTAATAAGTTCGTTCCAATTGCAAGGCAGGAATTGGTTGTTTTACAAAGTAAGCTTTGTAATTCTGATAAATCATAGGAACCTACACCGAAAAAAAAACCAAGAATGCTTATTTGCCGGGTAGGAAGTATGTCTATGTGCTCAGAAAGAACCTTCGCTACCCATATTAGAAAATTCAAAATTACATACCCGTTGTTCAATTATCCGGAATCAAAGGCATATGAAAATGTCAACGAAATTGTGCAAAAAGAGGATGTCGAAATGAAACGACAGTACATAGCTAGCAGCTAAATCGTCTCTAAGAACGGTTAAGGGGATCTGATTTTATTGCTAAATCATCTCTAAGAACCACTGGCCGACACTGATGCATCCCATAGATAAGAGCCTTAAAAGCAAAGAACCAAGAAACATCATTACATTAGTCATTCACCTTGACAGAGGAATAGGTACCAACGCGAAGAATCCTTCCATTGCGGACGGCCATGGCTTCGGCAAAGGGAAGAGAGGGGTCGCTCGTGTAGATGGTGGCGTTCATCACCACCATGTCGGCAGAGACGCTTCCCCATCCCAACGGATTCCCTGCAACGGAATTCCAAGTCCAACCATTACAGGCTCAAAGTCGACTACTTCGTGAGATTTAGAGGAACAAGTGAGACAAGAAGATGGTAGTTGGTTTCCTCGGCTAGAGAGAGAGAGAGGGAGGGAGGGAGGGAGGGAGGGAGGGGGGGAGTTTTACATGGGGTGGAGGTGAAGGCGGGGAGGAGTATAATCGCCGCCACGGCGGTGGCCACGGCGGAGAGGACGGCGAGGATGTCCTCCTTCCCTAGAGCCATGGAACCCAACTCAGGTGCCGCGACCCATAAGTCGTCCAAGAGGACACAAGGCCATCATACACGCAGTTAAACTTACATGGGATGTGAACAAAACAAATACGACCAAAGTTGGATGCTAGCCGCCTGACAGAAGTCAGCGAAGTCTCGAGATCCCGCGGCCAACCAAGCCTTCGGCTGATGTAGCTGACAGCACGAAGCGAGTCAGATTAGACCTGGGCGTTTGGTGTGAGGATAGTTTACTCATGTTAAAGGCATTTTAGGAGATAAGAAAAAATAAAGTAATAATGATAAGTAAAATAGTGATAAAATAATAATAATAATTTTTTTATGTTTGAGGATAAGGGATAAGAGGGTTTATCCTGGGGATAAGGGGGTTTATCCCCTCTTAACCTCACGCCAAACAGGGCGCGCGACCCTCTCCGTCTTGACTCCTGTGCACTCCTGTGCACGGATCTCCGCTTCAACCACCGAGCTTATCATGCAGCCAGCTTGCCATGACAAGACCAGAGATGGCTAATCATGGAAGAAAGCAGCACCAAGCTGCGCGACACCCACACGAACAACGGCATCGGATCTAATAACTAATACCGCAACCATAGGGGGAGACTAGAAGGATGCCTCAACGAGTTAGAGAGAGAAAATTCTCCCACTCGAGCGATTAGATGAACCAATCTCGCCGCGAAAAGCTGCAAGTTGCCAAAAATAGCGGGATAAATTGTTTAAATTAGTTGTGTATTTTTATACTTAAATGTACCAGTGATGAAAGTAAACAGGTTTAGGTCCCTCACGTCCCGATCCAGATGGGTTTACATAGGCGGGGCGTCACAGTCACAACCCGGTGTCGTGCCACCGCGCCAAGCCGCCCAACGCTCGCACCACACCCACACCGCACTGTGTCCGTGCCACGTCCTCCTCGCCTCGCATCATCTTCCATTCTGTCGCTCCAACCTTCGACTTTCCCGAGTCAAGCCTCGCCAGGAGGACTTGGACTCGCACCTGGGACTCTTCTCTCTCTCCGCCATCATTGGGAAGGAGAATCCCAAGTCCAAGGAACCCCCACGCCGGCGTCACACCCACAACAACCTGACACGCGAGCTTGGACCGCTTACGAGAGAAGCTCTACCAGAGCACCTCTGAGGTCACAAACTTGTCGTGGAAGAGACGCCAAAGAGAGAATTTAATCCGCGAGCCTATTTGAGCTTTCTAGAGATTAAGCCAACAAGCGTTGATCTCCTCCGCCTCCCATCTGTGTCTACGTTCATTGTGCAACCAGTTGTAGATAGCGGTCGAGGAGATTGCGCCCTTCCCGTCAAACTTCTAGATCGATGTGTCAAGAGAGGAAGCATGCTCCAAACAGATAGCCAGGATCGCAGCCACAAGATCCTGGTCAAAGAGAGCGCGAAGGCGATCCATACGCCAGGCACCGGATTCATCTATAAGGTCTCGCACATCAACTTCCCAGGGATGTCCAAAGAGAAGAGGGAGGGGGGAGAGGATAGAGGGGAGTTCAGAACCCAGTAGTCCTGAAGAATACTAACCTTTCCTATTGTCGCTGGGATCCAACGCAGCCCATCCTGGAACTTCTGAGCAGCCAAGCAAATCTGTCGCCAGTGGGATGAACATCTGCTATGAGCTCCCTCTTCAGCAGCTACGAGAAAACTTCCTGCACCAATAAAAATAAATATGGAGAAATCAGGTTTCCTTGCCAAATACCCTGGGAAGTAGAGAAATAACCGGCAACCCTTCCGTTGACGATCATCGAGAACATGGTTGAGGATAAGCATCTCGCGATCCACCTCATCTAGATTTCCGAGAAGTTCATCCTCTCCATTACTCGGTCAAGGAAAGACCACCTGACTCTGTTGTAGGCAGAGTTGATGTCGACCTTGATCGCCGTTAATGGTCTAGTCTTTGGCTCTCGATGAAGAAAATGCATCAGCTCCTGGGCAGAAGAGATGTTGTCGAAGATGATATGCCCGGGGATGAACACTAATTGCTCCGGTCCTCCTGACCAATGAGATCGCCAAGAACCGCATGCGGTTAGTAAATATAGAAAAAATAATTTTATAACTTACATTACATATTGGTTGTCGATCTTCGTAATTAATGAAATGAATGTCTGGTACCAATATGAGGGAATCGGGGTGATCTGAAGAGCTCTTGGATGAGGCCGGTGACATCATGCCCAACAATGCTCTAGAACTTGGTGAAGAATTCAATAGAAATCCCGTCAGGGCCAGGGCATCGTCCCTTCCCCATCTCCTGCAGCACCGAGAGAATCTCCATCTCAGACACATCAGCAATAAGGTCATTGTGATGGATTTGCTTCAGGTGAGGAAGAGGCGGCAGCGGGTAATCATCTTGGCCGGCAAAGGGAAGAAAAGGGTAGCACAAAGGCCCCAGCAATCCCCCATTGATCAGAAAGGGCTCACAACTTGTTTGGATTCTGGAATCCTCCTCGTTAGGATGGATTCCGTTGTTTGCTTCTCGATTTCTATTAGCTGACCTTTCAAGCAAATACTGTCCAAGAAAAATTCACCTTGCTAAATATCATATTCTTCCTGCAATCTTGATAATATCATTGTTTCCCCCTCCCAGAAAATAAAAAAAAAATAAAAATAAATAAATGCGGACACAGTTCCATTCGAAAATCAAATCATGTTTTATGTGTCAAATAAATGCTAATCTATTGTAGAATAGCGTCCAGGTTAGGTTATAAACTTAAATTTCAACATGTTTATTCAATGATTTAAATAAGCCTCATGCTATAAGATGAACCAATGCCCCCAACTTGGGTCTCCACACTGGAGGCTGCACCGAAAAGCACAGATTTTTTTTTTTTTTTTTTCCCCATTTTCAGATACAAGACTGTTCCTTTCGATTCTGGTCAAGATAAGGAGGTTACACCTGACGAATTGAACCGCAAGGACTTTAGGAGAAGTCCATCATCGCACATTAAGCATACTAGGAGCTTGCAGTGTCTTAAATTTTGATGATAGGTACCTAGGACAACTTGCCACCCATCCAGTCACATAACTGAGACCCAGTTCCGGTTAATGAACTTATGCCAACACCAAGCTGGACATTTACTGAAGATGACAGTATCTAAGCAGTTCAAGCTTACACAAACCTAAGGGCCTGTAGGATCAAGATGAACTGATACATCATACATTACTTCCTCTGCACCTATTATTTCCCCAATTCTTCTGTACAAGACTGAAGAAAAGCCGACACAAGACGGTAGCTAAACCTATATACATAGGAAGGCAGCATTATTTGGCTTGATGAACATAACTGCTTCCTCAGACATGGACTCCGATCCTTTCAGCAACCTGCATAAATTCCACAGATTAGATGCCAAAGAAACCTTGCCTTAACCAAAGTTGTTAAAATAGAAAAACCCCACAATTCTGTGAGAGGAAAGTCGAAGAGGTTTGGCACAAGCAAGATAGTTCAAAGAAGAACATCTTATGCAAACAAGGAAGTCTAGTGCTAATTTTACTTGCTGAATTGACAATCTAAAGGAATATAAAGAAGATTGCACATTGAAGTAAGTGCAAAGGTGAGTTCCCAATTGGAGAGTGCTATAATAACATACTTCTTTGAAAGAATGGACATCACTCCCCCAAAGCCATGCATCACAACCTGCATCTCTAGCACCCCATATATCGTTCCTTCGGTCATCACCTACATGCACTGTATCCTCAGGATTTACTCCCAAAGATTCACAAGCCTTCAGAAAAATTGTTGGATTTGGCTTTTCAGCTGCTACCTGTTGCAAACTCACAATTAACACTTCTAATAACAATCACATGGATTCAAAGTAATGCCAGATGGCAATTGATCAAGGGGTGAAATGCCTTGCAGCCCAATAAAATGAGAACTTGCAAGACAAAAGCAGATAATCAAAGTGAACTTGCCTTTAATGAAGGCAGCTGGAACTCTACTTCAAAAGAAATATCCTATTTGTGACCTACCTCAGCGGACACTGCAACTGCATCAAACCAGTGGTCACACTTCAGAGCGCGTAATAGAGGCCGTAATCTGGTATCAAAATTTGATACAACAGCTGTTTTTACTCCGGCTTTTCTCAGAACTTTAAAAACTTTATCGGAATCGGGATCAACAATATGCCAAGCCTAACAAAGAAGCAATAAACATCAGATGAAACAAACTATCACCATCATAAACCCAAGGATTCTTACATACTAAACTTTAACATACTTTGTCAGTTGTGTAGTACAGATATAGCTCTTCAAAATATTGTGAGTCAGAACATCCCGTGGAAGAACTAACTATGAACTGCCAGAAGGGCCTTCCATCATCTACATACCTGAAACCAGGTGTTAAATGGGCAAACCAAGTTAATAATTACACAAAGGCAAGCACAAAGACTGCATTGAAGGCTGGTTACATAGGAACTCAAGAGGAGAAAGAGTCTCCTATTCTTCTCATTTCCTTCATTGAAAGGTACATAAGCTACTTCTGAGGGAGGATAAGGATTAACAACTAGGTTGATTTTGTACTTGGAAAAAGTTAAAGTCAATACTCATGAACAAAATTAACCAGGAAAAGCTCAACAAAAATTATGAAAACCGGAAGAAGGCAAATTATTTCCAGAAATTATCCCCAAAGGTCAATCTCAAGCAAATAATTTGCTCAACCATTTTAAACTCAGTCAAACCATAAGACATTAGACATGCAACCTGAATCCAAGCCAAAGCATCCGGAGATCAATAAAGTATGATATGGAAGGGCCGCGCCATAGGATTTTTGTCTTAGCATTCTAATGGAAAAGGTCCAAATTCTAACCATAGAACTGTAATATGAAGATCAAAGCCGTTGTTGATCTTTGTCTCAGTCACAAGGCACAATAGTGGTTTCAATTATTTATTCAAATGCTAAAAGCCTAAAACTTTGTGATTCAACCATAACAAAGGGCAGAGGTTTTGTTCAGAGCATAATAACACTATCAACAGGAAAGGAAGGGGCCATAAGACACTTACAGCAAAATGTGAATTGGTTATGCGGACAGCGTGATACTAAGATCATAAAACGCCTAAAACGATCATCTACATGCTCATGAGCATTATATATTATCTGAAAAGAGTCCATAAGCAGTCTCAGTCTCTTCCTTTTAGTCTAAACATACTGATTAGGAGAATTTAAATTGAAACTTCCAAACTTATCCATACAGTAAAAGAAGATGAAAGCATGCTGCTTTGAGATTTTCAAGCCCTCATATAATGCTGGATGGGGAATCATTATCAAAGTTTATATTCTAACATGCGAATAGCCGACACTACATAAAGTTCTCGATGGTTGCCATCTTGAACTGGAGACTAGTTTCTTGAATGTCATCGATTAACCGTGAGTATTTGACAAAAACTGAGGGAGATTAATAATGAAGACATGAACATAATATCAAACAACTACAGATCACAAAAGATTGGCATGCCCACAGTAATTAAGTAATACCACGCAGAATGAAAAACTGAAAAAAAGTTCAAAGTTTTAGCTTCCATTTTCCTAAAAACTTTCAGAAGGCAGTAATTCAAGTATACATCATCGCGAAGACTAGGAGAAGAATACCTAAGCCGCGATCTTCCCCATGGCTGCTCATATGCCCACCGGTACCGATCCAATATCTCATCCTCGGTGTACTGGACCCCATACTTCTCTCCAATCTTCCTATAAATCTAAAACCCACCAAAGAATATAAGCAGTCATCCATGCATTTTCTTGCACTACAACAAATCTATTACTAACCCAAGACGAATGTACCTTTGCAAAGAACACTGAGAACCAAGAAAAAGAAATCATCAAATCTAAAACAACCAACAGGATTCACCAAAAACGTAGACGAAAAAATCCATTTGATGCAAACCATCGAACGAAATGCTACAATAACCAAATGGGTACTCGCCAAATCGAACGGCATTTCCACAAAGAAAGAATCCAACCTGGGCCATAGGCTGTGATGGGACGACGAGGGTGCCGACGGCGTCGACGAGCAGCGCCTTGTGAGTGATCTCCCCGTACAAGGACTTCCTATACTCCTCGTACTCCTTCACCCCAACCAACCCCAATCCCCCTCCGCCGCCGCCACAAGGCAGACGACGGATACCCCCACCCGCCACCTCCGCCGCCACCGCCTCCGTCGAGTACCCATGTTGGCACTTGTTCTCATACAAAAAAGCAGAGGACGAGATGGGTCTCTGGTTTCCGAGAAACCCACTCGCCACTCTGAGAGGCTCGAGGAGAAGCCTCCGAGAAGCCATCGTCTCCGACTTGGTTACGGGCTTCTACTCTTTCCACGGCGGCGGTTGGGTTTCCAGTTTCCACTGTTCGCTTCTGTTTGGAAACAATGTTTTGATAGAAGCTATTGTGGTCCTCTCCAACAGCTTTGAGATTTTAAGCATTGGGAAACGCAAAACTTTGCTCTGCATGACGGTATGATCTCCTCATCAATCTCTGGAAACATGTTATTTGCCATTACAGGAAAGAAGTATAGAGTTTAACATAAATACTATGGAATTTTTTAATTGAGATGAAGAAAGTTAATGAGACAATGGTGTGTTGCAACATCCATATCAACAGAAATTTTTTAAACTAAAAAATCATAAAACTGCAGAAAATATGACTAGGGTTTTCTCATGTATTATGTAAGTAGTTCTCTTAATTGGGTAGGTCATACTTTTCTCCATACTAAACAAATCTCATCCTGATCAATATTATAAAAATGATGACTAGGATTCTGATGATAATGAGCTTAACTGTCATATGAGATTTATTTATTAGATTCGATCCGTCGTTGTTATGATACTAGCATGGAAGAAGAAACGATATGATCCAAAACATAATTGTACGGAGGAAACGGTATAATCCAAACATAACTCATCTCATGTTGCGTGATGAGGACTTGGAAACATAATTGTTGTTATTACATATTCAATTGTTAAGGTCAGGGGGTTTTATTCTTTATTTAACTTTTCATTAGTTGAGTTTATTATCTGAACGCATAGGAGGGAAAACATCTCGCAGTCTGACATATAAATCGTTAGGCATGTGGTATCCGCGCATCCCTGTAATTTCTTTCGCAAAAATTGTTGCGACCAAGCTCCTAGATCTCTTGCTAGAGGTTAAGAACTCTTACCAGTATACCATTGCACTCCTTTGTTGTTTGGGTGGACCTTTAATCTAGGCTGAAACGCTCACTAGTGATGGTTTCTTTTATTTCCAAAGATAGTACCTTCCAAGTCTGAAGGGACATATTCATGTTTCATAGTGCCTCACTTCAAGAACTAACATGTCTACTACTTCTTGCCAATTCAATAAAATCTTAGCAAATTAGAACACCAGAAGAAATGTCTAGAAATTCTCAATCCTTGAGAAATCTCAAACTTAAAAATGTTCTTCTGGCCAAGAAATCACAATCTCAGGTCTCGGATAAGGAAGAAACCAGGTGTCGGATGTCTGGTGTCGCCTTTTACTGGGTGCCAGATGATGGGCCAGGGGTCAGGTGAGTTACCAAAAATAAGTTTGTAAATCCAGCCCTTATTCGTGGAGCCTCATTTATTTGCATCCAGGAATTCTGACATCAACCCAGTCCACAAAATTAAGATTGAGAACCAAAAATCATTTCTGTATGATATTATCAGAAACATAGGAGATTTGTGTTATAATCAGTATATTTTCAAGGGGTTATAATGCTATAAATGCTTGAAAATAAGTTTCACGTTGATTGAGATCTCGAGCCTTGGAATACCTCTGAAGGAGGCCTTCAGAACTTGTCATCTTCTTGCTCTCATTCCTGTTTCAGTGCATGGGCACGTATGTCTAGAGAGGATATATCTCTGTGATATGCAGCTGTTTCACGGTTTCGAGAAGCTTTCTTGGGACCAAGAACATAGATCTTCTCTATCAAGTAAGGTTCGTTTAGATTAAGGATATGATAAGTTTATATGTTGGATAAAGTAAAAGTTATGTAAGCATTAAAAATAATTATGTAAGATTGTGAATAAAATGTTTGAATACATACTTATTCTCAATCCAAACGGACCCTAATTCTCTCTTAAACTTGACATAATTCTAACTTCTGATTTCTGATGTAATCTCCACTATAATCTGACAGATGTGAAAGCAGCTTATAAAAGGTGCATATCGATCTAGTTTCTTCTATCCACATGGATATTCTAATCACTCTCTTGGATGCGAGTGCCATGCACTCATCAATTTGGTCCTTGTCACCAAATTGAGTCTTCACTGATTTCATAAAAGAAATTGGAGGGCCATATCTTTTCTTAACGCGATGTTCAAACGACTCTGCCAATGGTTTCTTTCTTTCTCTATCGTACGTAGGAAATATTGGATGGGTACAAGAAGCAGCATTGAGGAGGAGGGGACCAATATGAAGCAAAGCAGTTGTTGGGGATAAGGCTTGATGGCTGTGCTTATCATTATCGTTTCGAATGGCCGCAAATAAAAGATGATGATCTATCAAGAGACGCTGACAGCAGCAATACTTGTGGTTTCTAGAGCTGCATTACTTTGACTCGGATAGCAATGGTTGGTCTATATATATATATATATATATATATAACTATTGATAAACTTATCACTAAGCTTGGAGAAATTATTCCTAATGCCAATTTGATAAAAGATAAAACAGTTAGGCTTCATACAAAACCTGCTATTAAACCAAATGCTTCAATCTCAAATTTTAAATTAGGAAAGGAGTTATCCGAAGAACTTATAGATTCTCTGAGTAAACAATTTGCTCAAGCTAAAGTTCAAGTGCTTAATGATTCCATAAACCTCAAACAATCTGAAAGTTCTGATACTGAGGATATAACCTTAGAAACTGAACAACAATTTCAAACTGTTAATAAAATTGAACATCGACCTCGTAATATTGAAAAATTTTATTATAAACGACCTTCTCCTATAGATCTTTTATTTGAAGAAAACGATACATTTCTACAACAAGATTACTCAGGACGTAATATTTATGAATGGAACATTGATGGTATGAGTGATCATCAAGTTTTGAATATGGCACATAGAATGATGATGTATTCTACTATTTGCCATAATAATGGTAATACTGATCAACAAGTAGCTTCTTTTCTTACTTGTGGTTTTACTGGTAGTCTGAAAGGTTGGTGGGATAATTATCTCCAACCTGATCAGTAGTGTGTAGATAAGATCATAGTTTAGTTCTACCTTTCGATCCCTTCAAAAGGATCGGCAGCATCGAGCGCCAGTCTCTTTGAGATAAGATCTTCTGAAAAATACCCCCTTCCGTTACTTTGGTATCAGAGCCATGTATGAGTAGTGTCGAGTAGTGTGTAGATTTTATTAGAGCAAGATGTGATTATTAGTAGTACTGGTGTTTATGTTCTTGTTTACTAGGATTTCGTTCTCTAAGTTT
Organism: Narthecium ossifragum; assembly: GCA_963920575.1. Taxonomy (NCBI): domain Eukaryota; kingdom Viridiplantae; phylum Streptophyta; class Magnoliopsida; order Dioscoreales; family Nartheciaceae; genus Narthecium; species Narthecium ossifragum. Next base: position 24,019,324 of record OY986966.1, read on the forward strand.
TTATACTGCTTTTGTGGATCGTCATCCAAGCCGCGTTTGGCACCGGTTGCTAGAGTTAGCGTTAGGGTAAGTCCTGTGATTCGTTGGCAGACGAGCAAAAGCTTATATTGATTGATAACGAAACCTTAGTAAGCAAGAAACCTGCACCAATACTTCTTCTGGTTCATCTTACTTTAATTAAGTCTACCCATCTCGAGTAATCATGGCTTCAACTTCTGTTCGGAAAATTAATTTACGAAAAGATAAAAAAATTAAAAAATGCTCAATTAGCAGAATTTCCTTCAGAATTGGAAGCTCTCAATAACTGGGCTATCCCTGATGTTCCGAATAAGGAAATATATAAAATTGGTTTCTTAGACTTAAAGTCCATGATAGCAATTAAAACTGTTGAAAAAACAGTAACCGTAGATCAGGATGATCAAACTCTTAAGCTTCTTGCAGAAGAAGATTTAGAACCTTATATGGAAAAATATAATTACGTTCATATAGGTTTGATTCAGGTGGCTTATAAACCACTAACTTTGCAAGGATTAAATGCTTCTCTTCTCTCTTGTCTAAGAGATGCCCGTTGTCTTAATTGGCCTCAATCCTTAATGGGAATAATGGAAACCAGCCTAAGTCATGGACCCGTATACTTTAATGTTTATCCAAATTTGAGTTTATCCTTAACTGATCCTAATATTTTGGAAGCTGTAAGTCTTAATATTAAGACTCACGGATATGAATTCTTACCTCAATCCGAGACCATAGCTATTGTTTATAGAATTCATTATAAGGTCCTAAGTACCTTAGCCCCCAGAGCAAAACAATATACCCTTCCAGGAAAAACAGTTTTAATAGAAACTAATCTACTGTCTTCCCATATTGCTACAAATAGACAGATAAAATGGACTGAAGTTAATTTTCCTGAGAATTGGTTACTAACAAATGCTGTCCCTCATAGACCTATTATTAATCAACAAGTTGATCAAATATCCCAAACTGATGATGGTGAAGTTACTATAACTTTTGATCCTAATAGGACTATAAAATATACTGATGTTACAACTTCTTCCAGGAAATCGGTCTCTCGTGAAGGTACCCCTATTCAGGCTATTAGAATATCTGAGACCCAAATCCCTCATGGGATTTACGAGAAGGAATCTAAATCAGATTCCGAAATAAGTTTTCAGTTGTAAATGGATTTACGACCTAATAGTCCCCTCAGGAGATACCTCAATGAGGAATTTCAAAAGTTATATAATAAACAGTTTCGCGATTGGTTCTTCGCAACTTTCAATGAGGAACAAAGAAATTCTTATAAAGAATTATACTTTAGAGAATTAGAAGCTAATAATCAGCTTCAGTTTTTTGCTGGATGGTTTTATAATCATTATACTAATGAGAAAGAGGATGAAATAAATGCTATCATTGATCAAATTGCTGACGAGCATAATTCTGGACAGATTGATGAGGAATTAGATCCTACAGCCAGAATAAACGTTATTGAAGAACACTTTAAAAGTTGGAAAACAATTGAAGGTGTTCAAAAGAGATCTTTATATCCTCCTACTGAACCCCTAAAACTTGAAGGGATTTCCACTTCTAATCTTGAGGCAATTGCGTTTATAAAACCTGTTGAATCAACAAATGAAACAATCAAAGAGTTGAATAAAATTTTTAAACAAAATAATTACTCTAATGTTTTTTCTCAAGTAATAGGGCAACAATTAACTCGTCTAGAAAAAACTATTGATAAACTTATCACTAAGCTTGGAGAAATTATTCCTAATGCCAATTTGATAAAAGATAAAACAGTTAGGCTTCATACAAAACCTGCTATTAAACCAAATGCTTCAATCTCAAATTTTAAATTAGGAAAGGAGTTATCCGAAGAACTTATAGATTCTCTGAGTAAACAATTTGCTCAAGCTAAAGTTCAAGTGCTTAATGATTCCATAAACCTCAAACAATCTGAAAGCTCTGATACCAAAGTAACGGAAGGGGGTATTTTTCAGAAGATCTTATCTCAAAGAGACTGGCGCTCGATGCTGCCGATCCTTTTGAAGGGATCGAAAGGTAGAACTGAACTATGAAAGTTCCAGCCTTGGGATAAGCGTTCCAAAAATTACCCAAACAAAGTAATAAGAAGAAGAGATACTTACAAAGGCTTAGCTATATTCCACTGGTTCTTGATTACAAGGGGAAGAGGGGTTACAAGAGGAGAGTGGGTGAAGACCAGCGTGTTGAACTCAGACTAGTTCTTCCTCTTATATAGAGGTACAAGCCTTCAAGGCTAAGTAAAGCTACATTATTGAGAGAATATTTCTCTTTCAATCCTGTCGGCTCAGTGGAGCAATAATGCTCAAAAGGTAGGACCCGCCACGTCGTGTGCTGAGTAGGTTGCAGTCGAATGAGTGGCTGAATAATCACCTTTGGCATCACATCATTTAGCTTTTAGCTAGTGGAGAATCTTATTCTCCAGCCGATGAAGCTTATCCTTGACTAGTGGAAGCTCCACTAGTGGTAGGACCATCCTTCTTTTTCCCGGGCAGATCTTGGGAAATGATTTGGGTCCACAGATCTTCTTGATCCACGTAGGGGTCTTGAGCATCCTGCATCGTATCGTCAGAGCTAATAGAAATTCTATCAGAGCCAGAGAAATGGCTAGTGAACTGATGCTTTAAATGTTCATAACATTTCTTCATGATTTCATTCTCAGTAGCCTGAGGAAATTGTCGTTCGAACAATTTTTGAAGCCGGATCATTGATCTCTCTTTTGGAGCTTCAAGACCTTTTCTCTTTTCTAATAATAATTTCTCATTAGCTTTGATTATCTCTTGAATTTCAGAGACCTTAGTAGTAGTGTCCAGACCTTTCCACCATTTGATCTGATATTGTCGAATAAGACAAGGACTGCAAAGTTCGTCGATATCCACCGAAGCGAACCACTTCCAAATCCAAGGAATCTCTGCCTCAGCAAAGAAGAAAAGGGGGAACATACCCTCGATCACATCTTCTTCTTTAATTAAAGCAAGAATAGGATGGGTAGATACCCATTTATCATAGAGTGCCAGAATTGGTGCTGGTAGAATCTCTAAATCAGCGCCATATTTGCGCCACCAGTCATAAATCCAAGCCGGAAATTCCTTATGAAGGACTTCAGGGCAAATCTTAATAAACCACGTATGCTTCAAATTTTCATTTTCGCATAAGAGGGAGGTGTAAAAAGCATGCTTATAATCCCAATAATTGAAAGTATAACTTTCTTGGTTAATTTTGAAGGCAATGGGTTTCTGAGTACTGAATCCCCATTCTTTTGGGGTCAAGATATTCTTGATCGTACACTTACTATAAGTAGGTGGCTTTCTCTCATCAGAATTCTTGAAAAAATGTTCAAAGTAAACTTCTCTCTGAGATAATAAAGCTTCCATCCATTTTCTCGGATGATAAACAGATGTA
>OY986966.1:24022964-24113339 GCA_963920575.1 Narthecium ossifragum
GCTATCATGGACTTTAAGTCTAAGAAACCAATTTTATATATTTCCTTATTCGGAACATCAGGGATAGCCCAGTTATTGAGAGCTTCCAATTCTGAAGGAAATTCTGCTAATTGAGCATTTTTTAATTTTTTTATCTTTTCGTAAATTAATTTTCCGAACAGAAGTTGAAGCCATGATTACTCGAGATGGGTAGACTTAATTAAAGTAAGATGAACCAGAAGAAGTATTGGTGCAGGTTTCTTGCTTACTAAGGTTTCGTTATCAATCAATATAAGCTTTTGCTCGTCTGCCAACGAATCACAGGACTTACCCTAACGCTAACTCTAGCAACCGGTGCCAAACGCGGCTTGGATGACGATCCACAAAAGCAGTATAAAAACTTAGAGAACGAAATCCTAGTAAACAAGAACATAAACACCAGTACTACTAATAATCACATCTTGCTCTAATAAAATCTACACACTACTCGACACTACTCATACATGGCTCTGATACCAAGAGGAGAGTGGGTGAAGACCAGCGTGTTGAACTCAGACGAGTTCTTCCTCTTATATAGAGGTACAAGCCTTCAAGGCTAAGTAAAGCGGTGAAGTTACTATAACTTTTGATCCTAATAGGACTATAAAATATACTGATGTTACAACTTCTTCCAGGAAATCGGTCTCTCGTGAAGGTACCCCTATTCAGGCTATTAGAATATCTGAGACCCAAATCCCTCATGGGATTTACGAGAAGGAATCTAAATCAGATTCCGAAATAAGTTTTCAGTTGTAAATGGATTTACGACCTAATAGTCCCCTCAGGAGATACCTCAATGAGGAATTTCAAAAGTTATATAATAAACAGTTTCGCGATTGGTTCTTCGCAACTTTCAATGAGGAACAAAGAAATTCTTATAAAGAATTATACTTTAGAGAATTAGAAGCTATATATATATATGTCATAGGCTAAATTGGCTTTTCCATCAAGTCTCGTCATCGCCGCCACAATATGCATCACTCGATAAAAATCATACCCATTCATCATAGACGTCCATGTTTTTTTTATGGGTCGTTCTATTTACATCATGTTAATTGCTAACTACACCGCATCATGTTTTTTTTTAATAATATTGAAAATACCCTTCCTATGAATGTCTAAAATACCTTGCTTAAATGAGAAATCCCTTTCTTTATATTTCTATCCCATGTTTTACTAAGTACACCTAAACCTTCATCGTCTCCTTCTCCTACCTCTATCATCCCCTTCTCTTCGAACCCTAATCAACATTGCCTTCATTGCTTTTCTACCTAACCTCCCATCATCCATCTCACCATTTGGCGAAGAGGTCAGAGAGGATGTCAGAGAAGACACATCGGGAGGAGATGCACAAAATGGAGCCGGACTCAAGGGTGGAGATGATCAGCTTGAAGGGACGACGATGTTCTCAGACTCAATAAAGCTCGTGGCGTGAAGGCGCGACGACGTTCTCGGACTCTCAAAGAAGCCGGCGGCGTGAAGGCGCGACGACGAGGAGAGTAGGGAAAGACGATCGGGGAGAGAGAGCACCGTGGTGTACATTAGTTAGCCAAGGGTAACTAAGGAAAGATTGGAAAAAAAAAACAACGGTGCGTATAACATTTAAATAAGATTTCAAATCTACTTGCGGTGCACCTAGCAATAGCTGTGTCCTTAGAAGTTGGAGTGGTATAGATAGAACGGCCCTTTTTTTTATTAGTTGAGCATTTTACTCCAACTTTGTGTGTGTGTGTGTGTGTGGGGGGGGGGGGGGGTGTCACCGGGAAAAATAAGGGAACAAAATTCTGTCATTTACTTGTCCGATGATGGCGCCAAGAGACCCCCCCCCCCCCTCGTTGCTGCCAGCACACCTCCGTCGCGCGCCCACGCGCTGCTTGTGCTCCGCTCGCGCGTCGTCTGCACGCCGTTTGTGCACAGCTTGTGCACTCCGCCTGACAGCCCGACTACCTCTTAACCAGCCCTCCCTCTTCTTCTTCTTCTTGCAGAAAGGCACACCAAGAAGCAAGAGCACAAGTATGGCAAAGGGTATGGCCCTCTTCCTTTACTGACCAAAGATCTTTACAAGAGAATCCCTTATAGCTCTCTCTCTCCCAAGGTACAAAGATCACTCAATACAAGAAACTCCCAAACCCTAGCCAAAGCCTTGATACCCAACACCTTGGCTGCCCTACTCCTTATATAGAGGAATAGGCCTTGGCTTGCTCCAACAAGCCACTCATACGAAGTCCTACTCAAAATCATGGTTTACATTCATATCTAGGCTATAGATAAGCATAACACTAAGTTACCAAACTTAGCTGGACTCTCTCTTGAGTTTGATTTGCTTAAGATAGCCATGATCGCTCCTTGACTCAAAATAGGACTCCTTATTTGTCCACGCCAAAAGCAAGTTTCCTTGAGCCAAAACTGTTATTCCCCATGTCATCACCTATTCCAAAGTCAAACGCACGCGAGACATTTGAATTTGCTCGGCTTGATTGGCCTCCAAGGCACCACCGCCTGGTCTGGCGCGTCGTCTCCTAATACAACTCGGAGTCGCGCGTCATATTCAAATTCTTCCGTGTCAAAATGGTTTCTAACCGCGTCATCTTTCTTGGAGCTTCCATCCCAAGTGGAATTAGGTGATTAGCCCGCGTGGCTTTTTCCCTAGCACTTACCGCATCAACCTAGGCAAGCCAAGTCCTAGTTCAACTCGGACTGGACTTCCTGAGCGCGTCGTGCACGCGCTGCGCGCGCTCTCTCGCGTGTTACGCGCGCCCCCCTCTTGGTCGCCTTGGCACGTGTCCCGCTCACTTGACTTGCTCCCGCGCGCGTCATGCTCCGCTAGGCTCGCGCCGCACCGAGTCCTGGCGCGTCATCTTCCTCCTTGGCTCGGTCTACCGCGCCATGCTTGGATTTCGTCGCGCCATCTTTGGGGAAATGTCGTCTAGCCTCGTTCAAGGATGTTTGCTCGTGCGATCATGGTGTTTTCATGCTGCCCATGGCTTGGTGTGATGCACCGCGCCATGGCCTAGGTTATGTCCCATGTCAACTCCGGCTGACGCGCGCCATGGCTCATGTCAGGGGTTCAAGCCTTGAGGTTTACTACCCGAGATCAGCCCATCATGTACTACTATTTGGATTACTTAAGGGATGTCCGTTAGGCATCCATTTTGGTGCTACAGGAGAAGATGTTTTCCCCAACTTCCATCATTGTTAGGAGGATGATTGGATTTGCAAAACGTAAGTCAATTATAATAATGTGAACTAGGAAAAACTTTATGGCACGTTTGGTTCACCCATTCTGGACAGAATGGAAAATTTCATTCCGAAGAGGCATTTCGTCGTTTGGTTCGCCCATTCCGGCCGGAATGGAATGCCTCATTCCTCCTAGAGAATGAATGACCCATTCATCCCACCCCCTAGATTGACCCATTCTATTGAGGCCTGAAAGAGGAATGAGATGTCTAATGACATAATTACCCTTATGTAGTCAATCTAAACCATTGAATTAATCATCTTGATACTTGGATGAATTAAATCGTTACCATTGGATTACAGTTAAATTAATACTATATGTACATATTTTACATGTATATAATATAAATATAAAGTGTGACATGGGGGGCCCACAAGTAGATATATATGACTGAATATGCATATGTTAATTAGTGCATATATATCAAGGGTAGTATGGTCATTTACATATTATTTTCATTCCATTTCTATATTCATTAGTACATACCAAACATATGAAACCATCATTCTCATTCCTTGTTCAACCAAATACAATCATCATCAGTCCATTCCTAATCCCATTCTATTCCTCACAGCGAGCCAAACGTGGCCTTAGGAGTTAAACTACACATCATGGATTACCATGCCGGTGGCACGCGCCGTGCTGGCAACCTGTCGGTACGGTACGCGCCATCCCGGACCGGCACGCCCCCATGCCGGTCCAGATAAGTGAAATTCACTCATATTCAACATCTCCAATTGGCCAAATATAATCTCTTATACTAGAGTAGAGTGAAACATACCAAGGTAGTATAATACAATACATGACATATAATCAACAGCTCAATACATCTCTCATATGAGCATACATCAAGCTCTTTCTCAGACTAACCATAATATGTCATCGGTGGTCTAAGATAAATGTTTCTAATAGAACCCAAGTGCTGCATATATTAAGGGAAAGTCATATAAGGAGAATAATAGACTTCAAACTCTCTAATGAGCGACTGATACTCTGCAGCATCATGCTTGAAATCAATGACAGTCTCATGAGCCTGTATAGTCAGCACTTCAATCCGATGTGGTTGGTAGAGAAGTGATTGGGGCACATGCCACGTAGGCATGTGCATCGTACATGGCAACTTTCAACGTTTCAGATCCACTCACATCCACTTGTCCCCACCACGTAAGCCAATAATACATGGCCACGTAAGCCATGTGCAATGTACATGGCTAAAAAGCCATGTACACAAATCTTTTTTCATCTCGAAAAATACCCTGCATGAAGGTAGGCTCCTGTGGCCACTGAGGCTGACCGATGTGACTAGAATGTTGGGATGTAGCATAATCATGATCATATCTCTCTCCATAGTGACCATGCTGGTACGAAGAGGCAGGCGAAGATGAATTGATTTCTACAAATTTTTAATTTTTTTTATGAATTTTAAATGTTATAAAATTATTTTTAAATTTTCTCTATGACATTTATCAATTAATATAAAAACTATCGTAAGTAATTAACATAGAAAATAACATAAGCAATTAACGTAGAAATTAACATGAATAAGTAATAAAAAACTAAATAGCATTAGAAAGTAATATAATAACTAAAATGATTATTAACATAAGATTTTAAATTTTCAAATAATACATTTAATTATCGAAAAGTCACCATTATTAGATAAAAAAGAATGCTAAAAACAATCATGGTTAAATAAAAAAAAATATTACTAATTACCATCATTAAATAAAAAATAATAATAAATAACATACTATATGATGCTTATCATTAATAAATAAAAACTAATGATAAATAACATACCGATTTTTAACCCATCAACACTCACTCACCCCTTCTCTATCTCGTTCTCTGACTTGCTGACTACCCAACAAAACCTTTCTCTCCTTATCCCTTCCTATCTATGCTGGCCCACCAATCGAGTTACCAATTCTCCTCTCTCTCTCTCTCTCTCTCTCTCCAAACCCACCCCAACCCCCCCCCCCCCTCCCTCCCCTCCACACACACCTCTTTCTTTTTTTTCCCCTCCACATGAGACGTGACCACTTCTCTCCTCCCTCTCCTCCCTTATTTTTTACTCCCACCTGGGACCTCTTTTCTTCACTCCTTCCCTACCTACTTTTCCTTCCCCGAGACCACATCTCCTCCCCTCACACTCCTACTCCCCTCGGCCTCCGGCTCCGGCTCCTCTTCTCCGCCTCGTCCTTCCCTCCGGTTCCGGCTCCCCCTCTTCTCAGCCTCCTCCTTCCCTCCTGCTCTCTCCTCCCCTCTCTTTCTTCCCCTCCTCCCTCTCCTCTGTTTCTCTCCTCCTTCCCTCCCGCTCTCTCCTCTCCTCTCCTCTCCAGATCCGGTACGTATCGAGTCTGTATCGGGTGAAACATCGCCCGACACAACTCCCACCCTCCCATACCGATTCGGAGGGGTTTTTTATCCCGGCTAGATGCCGGTTCAGTCCATACCGGCCGGTATGAAAATCCTTACTACACATTAAACTTTATAGCATGATTGAAGGATTCCGCAAGTATTATTGCAAACTAGGAACCCACTGCCTTTTCATTCCCTCCCATGTCTACTACACCTTGTAATAATCATGTCTCCATGATCAAAACCTTATCAAATCCTTTTCAACAAAACTGAAAGGCTTGCATAGCTCATATAACTAAAAATTTAGCATCAGTTATCACCTACGACCAACCTGTACTTTTCAGCCTGCAACTCTATCAATAGAATAGTTTGAAGCATCATCTGGCATTTTCTAATGCCTTCAATTAAGTTTTCTTCATACTTCAACAGAAAAATCTTCATAAACACTGAGGGAAAGAAGTACATGGCATGGAATTTTCCGAACTAAATCATAAATCACAAGAGCAGTATACATAGCATGAGGAAAAATGTTTGCCAAATGGTTTTGTTTGCCTTTATTATCTATCTCCCTTATTGTTCTCAAATCACCACTTTCATGAGAAACCCTCTCATTTGTGGCTTACAGTTAATAGCTATCACTGGAAGCAAGCGCAAATGAATATAGGATTTGCCACTGAGCTATCATAATGGAAGCTGAGCTCTGTAGATATCATGGCAAGAAGTATGTGGGTCGATAGGGCTCAATCTGATAGAGAAGGAGTACGGGACAGGAGGCACTAGGTACTGATCATGAACACAAGGTGACCAGCTATCATCTCCACCAACGCCCATGTGTTTGTGGTCGAGATGAACCTGTTTCGATAACAAAGAGAAAAGAATAAAGAATCATTAATGTCACCTTATACTTAGATGCATCATTGTGTATTTCCAGTCTGACAGGGTTTCGAAAAATCAATGTTAGAATAACAAGAGAACAAATCGTTAGCATGGTCTGGTGATTCGCGCAGGAAGATCAAATAGATTATGGAAACTGAAATAAAACTTCACAACATTTATGAATCTGATTCCTGAGTCGGCAACTACCCATTTATTTTGACGTAAGATGAGCAACGGCCAATCCTTGAGATGGAGTTGGCACTGGTTTATCACATGACGCACAAGGTTCCAATTCCTAAAATATTCACATTTCCACTAAACAAAGAACGACTATAAAAGCTTGAAGAATATAAAAATGTCTTTAAATAATATGAGAAACACATCAATAAGATGGCCTAGTTTGATGAAATTTAAAGACGTTCAGAAGAAAATAGACCACACGAAAAAACTCACTTCCTTTTCACTTTCAAGTTTCAAGACGATGTTACTCTGAAATGGCACTTTCTCCATTCAGGTGAACAAAAGCAAACAAGTAAGCTTGAGTTTTTTTCATACTAATAATTTCAAAATTTGCAAGGTATGACACTTAAAAATATCAGAACGTGCTATAAGGCCTATCTAAAGTACCACAGAATAAGGGCAGACGAGTACCTCAATGTCATCTCCTTTGACTAGCTCTTCATTATGAGTTGCCTTGTCAAGCTCTAAAGTACCATATAAACTTGCACTCATTTGCATTGGAGGGGACGTCCCATAAATGGAAGCAAAAAGACCATATCCATCTTCATTTTGAAATGCCACCCATCTTACATCTGCTCGACCAGAGCATTCACTGGGAACAATGTAAGGTACATGCATATCTTCAACCCTATTTTCATATACACCAACATGAGCGGCTTCCTTACGATCAGGGTAACATTCAAATGGACCTTTCCCGTACCATGTAACCCGATCAAATGATTTTTCCACATGAAACTCAACTCCGACACGTGGTAGAGGAGGAAGATCACTCTTAGGATGGATATCATATTCAATGATCACATCACCAGATTCATAGATCCAGTAGTCCACACTAACCCGAACAAGAATAGAAGCCTGTTCTTCCGAATTACTATTTGTATTCAAGGATTTCGGCAGGATATTTTGACCTTCAGGAACACCAACATAGACAGTTCTCACTTGCACAACATGATTGGTTTGTTGCAGAAAAGAGCATTGGCAAGTATGAAATGATATATTGTGCAGGGAAGCAGCATTCCATTTGGAGGCATAGCTGTTCTGGTCTCCTCCTTTATCATTATCAGTTGGTGCCCGCCAGAAGTAGGGAAGTAGACCTTTGCATGTTACTGAACATCTTCCAACCTGTAGCCCATTAAGAACTTTGTTCGATCAAGGTTTTTAGATGACAATAACCAATGAATTGGGAGACTCTAGAACCAAACAAGAAACTCAGAGAAAATGCAGGACTGGCACTGCATTTCCCCCAGCTCATACCTGTTCAATCTCTGAACTTTAAATATAAGCAATTGATCATTACAAACAAGTGGCACTATTGCACTTTCAACAAAAAAGGGTCTTATCAATTATTTAAACAGACTTCAAACTTCGAGTAATATGGTAAAGAATAGATCACATCCTGTATGGCTGCTTATTTATACCACACATTATCCATTTAACACACTATATGACAGTTACAGCTTCGATCATGAACTTCAGCTATTGTAGTAGAAGGACAACATTAAAACATAGAATCGACCTATATGTGATTCTCATCTAGTACCTTGCCATGTAGATTGCATATCTGAGAAGTCAGTGGTGCAAATTAAATCTCAGCAAATCAAGAAGCTTAGTATATGTAAAACCATTATAACTTCAGTAAACAAATCTACCTTCCAGCTTTCAATAGTTCCTGTCCGAGTGTTGACTTCTATCTGCCAAGCATTTTGCTTTGTAATCGTAATAGTTTCATCTTTGTAGTCAGATAGCAGAATGTCACTTTTGTTCATTTGAATGACCTGAAAAAGAAGTCGATCTGTTACATGTCCAGAAAAGAGCAATCACATAGCTGAAACAAGGTCAGAGAACCATATACATGAGGACGGGGTTCACTTTTGGAAGGTAGGCAGAGTTGAGTAGAAGCAACGAGATGGCCATCTTTTGCCCACCGTGTTGACTGCTTAAGTGTTGCGGTAATTGTCAAAAATACTTCTGTTGCCGAACATGAGTTCCAAAGAGAATACCATGGAGCAGAGTCCAGTTTGAGATCATAGCTACTCTGAGGTGCTATTTCAGGGAGGTCAAATACCCCAGCTCCCAGGCTGTATCCATCACCTTGGAGAAGCCAACTGAACCCTATGCCTCTTGTTGATTCAAAAAACTGTTCATTTGCTATCTACATAAGAAAAATGAGTCAATTAAGAGCACCGGTTGTTCACTGAAAGTGAAGATAAGTTCCTGACTGAATTTAAGTACCTTAACGGACCTATCCGTCAGAACAACTTTTATGGGCTGATAAACATATTTAACTTCTGAAAGCAATAAAAAAAGTAGTGAGGAAGGATACTTCATCACATGCAAAAACAATAAACACACATAAGAAGGAACCAACTTATGCCCCATTCAAGTCAATAACTACATCTGATGTTAGGAAATGGCAGATTACTTTCATTTTTTACCATGTAATGCAGGATGAGGAGTTCGATCAGGCCATACAAGACCATTTATACAGAAGTTTAGGTCGTTTGGGATGTCACCAAAGTCGCCGCCGTAGGCCCAGTATTTGACCCCATCTTTTCCCTCCTTCAGTAAGCCCTGTATTTTCAAAACGAAACAAAAAAATCATGTTATTCTGAACACAGTTTACAATAGTTCCCACTGTTCGCATTCACAAAATGGTTATACATTACCAAAAGAGTACAAATTGATATTGGACATAAAAGTTCATTCAAATAATTGAAAGCAACTTGTGCACCGACCCTGGATTTTCGTGCCAACCAGCAGGATCAGCACGGACCAATTCTTATCGTGCCAGTAGGGTATCGACGCGATACCCTTAGTGTCAGCACACCCTGTGCCGACTGCCGTAGGCTGTTGCCACATTGGCTGTGCTAGTAACTGAACACAGAGCGTGCTAGCGGCACGGTAATCAATGGTGCCAACTATATCCATTTTAGAATTTCTTGAGGTCTTAAATGGTAAAAAAGCAAAAAAGAAAGGTACAGCTAAGTACATTTGTATTTTGTAACAATCATTAATTACAATACTTATAGCATTAGGCACCAACACATAAGCTGGTATCCAATCGGCAACAGTTAACACAATGAAACAGCAATGTGAATCACAATAAGAATGTTGTTATGATGGCATTGATAGAAGTGCAATACAACTTCAGAAACTGTAATCATGCTGTTATGAAGTAAGAAATCCACCTGATCAACCCAATCCCAGATAAAACCACCTTGGAGTCCGAAGGTGCTATCAATAGCTTTCCAATACTCGTGGATGTTACCGTTACTATTTCCCATTGCATGTGAATACCTGAAGATTAAGTAGCAGGTTTTTCAAGTGGCAGCAATAATACTTGCAGAGACCAATAGATGAGTGAATAAATAAAGGAACAACAAGGAAATAAACTGAAAAAGAACAGGACATGAAGATCAGCATACTCGCATAGAATCAAAGGTCTAGTTTCACTCGGATCGGCAGCAATTTTCTCAATGTCCCACACACGCATGTACATTGGGCATACAATATCTGTTGATGAAGTCCTAGATCCTCCTCCTTCATAATGCAAGAACCTTGAAGGGTCCTTTTCTCGAATCCAACCTATATCAAGTTTTGCCAAGATGTAACAGCTAAATGGCAATAGCAAGAAGATCAAGGCGAATAATTACCAGAAGAAGCAGAATGATTAGCTCCATATCCGGCTTCATTTCCCAACGACCATGCAACAATGCATGAATGATTCTTGTCCCTTTCCACCATGCCAATCACGCGATCCAACATGGAACTGGTCCAGCAGGGTTCTGACGTTGGGTGCTTAAATTGACTAGAATGATCAAATCCATGGGTCTCGATATTGGCTTCGTCTATCATGTAAAAACCAAAAAGGTCACACAACTCATACCACCTCGGATGCTGTGGGTAGTGGCTGTTTCTTACAGCGTTAATATTATTCTGCTTCATCAAAAGCAAATCCTACAAGCAGACAAGTACATGAGGATCTCAATTGGGCAAGGGCTCTAATTCTACCATATAAATATCACTCTTGTTACCAGCAATGAAAGATTATATTACCTTAACCATGCATGCCTCCAGATTTGTCTTTCCCACACGTGGATGATGTTCATGCCTATTAACACCTCGTATGACCACCGGAAGACCATTAACAAGCATCTGCTTTGGAGCTCGAGATATTTGTCTTAAGCCTACTTGGCATGATTCACACTCCAATAGCTTCCCAGATTCATCTTTGAGGATAAGAACAAGAGTATACAAATTTGGCTGCATTTAGGTAAGATTTTTAAGAGAATGATTAACTATGGACACAGAGTAATAGTCCACACAACAAATCCAGAAGGATGTAGTGCAAAAAAAAATACCAGCTATAATTCAGTACCAAAATCATGAATTCCTAAAGTGAACAGAGAGAACATGGAAGAATACACTGCTTTAACTTTTCAAATATTCTCTAAATCAACCACATATTCAGATTCTGTCAAAACCAACGAAAAGAAGTAGATTTTGTCTCCATATTTTAATCGCAACAGCTGATACAGTTAGTAAACTGCTTGCAGAAAAAGGAGAAGAAAAGATTAAAGCACATGACCAGAATAACTCACACAGTTGTGCAAAGAGTACCGGCACTAGGGTGACAGCTCTCAGAACATTATGTCCTTGCCCATAAGGGATTTTATGCCTTGTAATATAACTGATAGAAAATATTTTGATCCGTCTAAACTCTAAAGGAAATCTGAAGTTGGCTCTTGTTTATTCAAGGGGCTTTTTAGTTTGCTGCATCGATGCAGCTACTTTATTGATCCTCTGTTTGGCGCAGCAAATCAACCAGCCAATGCAGCTGCATTTTTAATGCAAAAGGTAGAGAGAGATGCTTCTGATGCAGCTTGATGTTGCATTGGGTGGTGCGATGGATGGCCCAATGCTGCTACCCAAAAGTAAATAGCATAGTACCGTGAGCAGCGTGAGGATACCATAAAAAAGAATTCAGAAATGAGTTCTGGAGAAGTTATGGAGAGAATTAGGAGCTTCACTTCTATTTCGTAGGCTCGCTCACAAAAGATCAGCTTAGTGCAATCCTATGTTTGGTGGGCATGGTAACAATTGTTTGCCTTTGGCCTTGTTTTTCTGAACATATCACTGGTGAACCCACATACATTGCTCCAAGCTTTATCCTTTGCAGATTTCGTGACTGAAGGCGAAAATCATACATGTATTAAAGTGGACATTAGGAGGAAAGACTGGAGATTAATGAAGGCTAGATGATCATATCATATAAACAACATAGGATAATGAATATCAAGAGTTAACTATGCACCTATGTAGATTGTTTGCTGTAGACAGACCTAGAAGCAGTGCTCCTTACAAGGATATAGGAAACAATCTAGACTTGGCAATGAGTTCTTCATTCAAGCCAATTTTTTCATATACTTCATATTCTCAAAGGTTTCCTGTACATGCATGCTAACTGGGTAAACATTTTTGTTGGGAACATATTTTTGGACCTAATCTTCACTGAGGCGGTCACTTTCAGTTTTTGTAATTACAGTAGCAGAACCTTTAAGGAATCTTTTAAGTTTAGTCTGAAAGGTAAACGTACTGGAAGACACATATGCTCTCAAGCATGGATTGCCATGCCGGTGGCACGCGCCATGCCGACAGGCACGGGGCGCGCCGGACCGGCACGGTTCAGATGAGTGAAATTCACTCGTATGCACACATTCCTGGGCGACATCTCCAATAACACTTTCAAAAACAGATAGCATTCCAACATGAAATTCATGAAAATTTTCAAAAAAAAATTCACACATTCAAATATAGACAAATACTAGTTTTCTAATTTGTCCACGAATTTGAATTAATTTTGATGTAAAATACACAATTTATCAATTAATATGAAAATTATCATAAGTAATTAACATAGAAAGTAACATCAGCAATTAACGTAAAAATTAACATGAATAAGTAATAAAAAACTAAATAGCATCAAAAAGTAATATAATAACTAAAATGATTATTAACATAAAATTTTAAATTTTCATATGATACATTTAATTATTGGAAAGTTACCATTATTAGATAAAAAAGAATGCTAAAAACAATCATTATTAAATAAAAACTCTTATTAATTACCATAATTAAATAAAAAATAAAAAATAACATACTACATGAGGCTTATCATTGATAAATAAAAACTAATAATAAATAACATACCGATTTTTAGCCTATCGGCACTCAATCACCCCCCGCCCCCTCTCTCCTTCTCTGGCTTGCTTACTACCCGACCAGCCCCATCTATTTTGTTTCTCTCCTTATCTTCCTCTCCATGCTGACCTCCAATTCACCTGTCACTTCTCCTCTCTTCCCTCCCTTTACTTTGCCTTTTCTCCACATGGCCACTACTCTTCTCTCTCTCTCCCCTTCTTTTTTTTCTCTCACATGTGGCCCTCTTTCACTCCTTACCAACCACATTTTCCCTCCCCATTGATCATGGCTCCTCCCCTCCAGCTCCGGCTCCTCCTCCCCTCTGCCTCCGCCTCTGCCTCCGGCTCCTCCTCTTCTCCGCCTCATCCTCCCCTCAGGCTTCGGCTCCTCCTCTTCTCCAACTCAAGCTCCGTCTCCTCCTCTTCTCCAACTCAGGCTCCGTCTCCTCCTCTTCTCCGCCTCTTCCTCCCCTCCGGCTCCGGCTCCGGATCCCCCTCTGCTCCGGGCTCTCTCCTCCCCTCTCTTTCTTCCCCTCCTCCCTCTTCCTCTATTTCTCTCCTCCCCTCCCTTTCTTCTCCTCCTCCCTCCCCCTCTGCTCCGGGCTCCTCCTTCGATCCGGTAGGTATCGGTTCCGTACCGGCACCCCCGATACCGATTTTGGGGGGGGGGGGGGGGGGGGGGGGGGTGGTGTTATGTCGGGAAGCCTAAGAGAAACACCATAAAAGTGTAATGCCCCAAAAATTCGTAAAATCTTCATTAACAATCCTACATTAGTTCATCCCATATTAAATGGAAGAGACTTGCAAGACAACATATTACTATAAAATAGTCAGTCCAGAAAAATTTCAGTCTACTATGTGACTCTCATAGCTAACAGTTCTACGCAAGGGAAAACAAATCGAGAGTGGAAAACTTACATGCTCACTAGACCAAAGTTTTGGCCTGTCTAGCTTCCCAATAAGATGGTACCCATGGAACCCAAGACTTCCTTTAGGTGTAGAGCTGAGCTTCATATGCACCAAACTTTCAGAAGTGAGATCCATTGTGCTTCCAATTTTTTCCGAGGTAAAATATTCTGCATTGTCGTACAGCATTGCTTCAACGGTGAAGCTGGAGGAGTTAAAATTTTCACAATGTTCCCGTGACACGTCAAGCTTTACTTCAACCTAGACAAGGACATTGTTAAAAATTGTTAGCGACTATATTTAACTAAAAAAGAGCTATAAGTGATGCTCTCTGTGAGTAGAGATGTTGCTTTTCGTATAGATCACATGGAGAACTAGAAGTGCTGCTTGATATGCAATAAAATGGTAATCCAAACTGTAAACTTTGGATGAAGACAAGTTCGCCTAAACAATTGAGAAAAAAGTATTATTCAGGTGTGCAGACGAGGTTTTATATACTAGTAAATAGAAATCTTACTTTTAGACCAAATGAAGGTGAATGTCGATTATTGCTTAGTTGTTCTGGTCTCTGTTCTGAAGTTCATCTAGTGGATATTTTATGCCTCGGTGGTTTGGTGGCGACATTCATCCTTTTGGAGTATGAAAAAGATACCATTTAGAATGTCTTAAGCATATGTGGATCTCTATATCCTGTGCACAATCTCATAAGCCCTCCAAATTCCACAATACTTTCTAACAAATGATCCTGTGTTTGCTCCGGCTCTACTTCACTGATTGTAAAAAGTAAAGCAGTAGAAAGGCTCAAAGTTACCAGATCCACACTCGTTGCATTAGAAGCTACCAAAATCAAGATCTTTACCTTCCTATGCAGAGCTAATGTAAGAGGAGCGCAGCATATTCTAGAAGCCGATCACTTGAAAAACTTAGTATTTTAAGCTGGGGTAGCATTAAACAATAGAAAGAGAACCTAGATTCAGAGAATCTTATCATGGTCAAGCTGCAACTTAGAAATATGTCAAGAAACTTATCAACAAGAAAGCAATGTTTTCGAGGAGAGTATGCACAAGAATGCCTTGAGGTAAGGTGCATTTGTTATATGTGGTTGCATACAGGATCCATATGTAGGTCACAATTGAACATGACAATAATCCGATATATATCATAAAATTTATGAGGGTCTGAAATAATACAGTAAGCTCCTTTTATTGGAAACAATTAGAGGCATTTTATTTGGTGAATTTTGGTCATATCATGACCAATGCAGGCCCTATAATAAAGGCACAAGATATATGGGATACTTAAGGACACAATATGGAGACACAGCACAGCATTCGCATATACGGGTGCATATGCAGCCATGTGGAACACAATTTTTGTAGCACTGAACATAAATCATGAGAGCTAAAATCTATGAAACTTATGTGGGTCATTCTAGTGTAAGCAAAAGTAACTAGATTAGGCAGCCTACTAAAATAACCTACATGCATATTGTTTTCGTTAAGCCTGCCTAAACTTGAAAACTCTGGTTACTTGAATTGTTATTTCCTTTGTTGAAACAGTACAATCTTCAATCAACTTTCCCCATGAGGGGAAAAATTGAGGCTTGTTCTAGACAAAGAGCAGTGGTACCACTTCCAAGATTGAATGGGCAGTGAGATTTGATTGTGTTCATTTACTAATTTCAAGGATCAAATGGTGGGTATCATAAGAACCAGATGACAATAGATGCATCACGACACGGTATGCTATCTCATTGAAATAAACGCTCCTTTCTACTTAAAATAGGTTCAACCATACCAATGTCTATTAGCATTGCACCATATTCTGCAGTATGACCTCATACAGCATCTTTTCATACTTACACAATCTTGCATGAAGCAAAGAGCAAGAAGTTCATTAATGCCACACGGGACAAACACACTTCAGAAATTTGAGTGACAGATCATGATTTTGATAAGCATTCGGTAAATTCCGTGCCAACAATGGATTACCATACTGGTAAAACACATACCGTCTACATAATACACGCGGATAGTGGTGTGCCAATAGCTCGGAGAAGTGAGATTTGGGGTTGCTGGTTAGAGTTAGGTTTTTTTCACTCTCCTTTAATACTTACTAGCGCCTTACGAACTGTGGGCAACTCCTAAAACCGACCCCATAACCCAAAAGTTTTCGTTTCCCAACAATTGTTAAGCATTGTGCAGGTAGATTACCGAAAGATATATGCTAGGAGGCATTGTGCCGCTCGACACAGTAAACCTTGAAAAAGAATAAGAAAAAAATATAATATATACATGTGATGATTTAAATGTCAAAAGCAATTAATGTCTAGAGACTATGTTAGCACTTAGCAGAGCTTCGTTAGTAAGAAGCAGCCAAATGCAAGCAAGTGCAAAGAAAGAGCATGCGGAGAAAAGCTCTGACAAAATAAAATATTCATGCCCCAATAAGTATCACCTGAAGGTCTGCTGCAAGAAAATTTTCATCCAAGTTTGATTTGAAAAAATAATCTGCAATAAAAACCTGCCCATTGCCAATTGAGTCAATATATCCACAGTGATTCATGACAAGCTTGATTAATTATATCAGCATGAGCGATATATGCAACTAAAACTTGTCATCATAAGTACATGACAACAAAATTTCGCCAGCTTCATATTGATGTAGTAGCATTCCTAAGTTTTATATTTTACTAGCAATTAAAATAGATCAGATATCACATTTGGTCTCAAGAATATTGTAGTGCACTGCAAGAAGCAAGTTCCATGTTATATGTGAATTCTCCAGACTTATGGTAACTGATTATCCTAAAGAGTGAAAATAGCTAGTGATTTCAGACATATCCCAAGCATTAAGAGAATGCTGCTTATTCATTTTATTTAATGTATCAAAATAGAAGAAAGCAAAAATAGCCCTGGCTGCCTCCAGGACTGAAAAATCTAAAAGGAAAAGAACATAATTATTCCCATGGCTCATGCATAGGTTCAAAATTTCCAGGAGAGAAGATCTCCTTTAGACAAGTTAATCACTACATCATAAACAAAGGTTGGTGATCAAGCTGGAGCAGACCAAGCTTGCAAACTCCCCAACTCTAAATCACTAGAGCCCTTCTTTTTCAGCTATTCCTCCAGTAGTTTGCATACAACTTCTCCTCGCATATTGGGTTGCTCAACTAACATGAAGCCATGCGCATATAAAGATTAGAAAATTGCTTCACAACAAATGAAAATGGTTATACACTTTAATGCCTCTTTAAATCTTAAGGTGCAGAAGACTGATACACGGTGGTGCTGAACAAGGAATGGTGTTAATGATCAGAGCCATAGACACAATCTTCCAACAAAACCTCAAACGGTAAACTGTAAATGGACCTGAGGTTTGGCAAGAAGAAGCACATCTCGGTGAATTCCCGACAACCACCAATGGTCTTGATCTTCTAAATATGAACCATCACTCCATCTAAATACTTGAACAACCAGAACATTTTCCTTATCTGACTCGGAAGGATAACAGCAATCGGAGATTTCAAACTCTGCAGGAAGCCTGCTATCCTGGCTGGCTAACACATAAGAATAGTTTTGCATCATCTTCTGAGCAGAAGTATTATTCAAATTGGCAGCAGAATGTAAGTGTCCTTTGGTTATATCAATTACAATTTTAGTAATGACAAAGATATGGAATGCACCTGGCACAAAGACTTCTTTTAAGACCTCTATTTTCAGAACAATGAAAATAACTTTGTATAGGAAATGCAAAACAGTATCCCTGCCTCAGTTTAGGACTGTCAATTTCAGCTGAAGAACATGAAGACAACAAAAGGCACTACCAATATATCAAGGACCATAAGAGAGTGCAGACAAGTACCTATAACAGAAATAGACTCCTAATGCACCTTTCTGTCTTCAAATAGAAGTCATCACTATGTACGATATCTTAAGCAATGTTCACCATCTGGCGTGTTTACAAGGAATCCTTGTGACACAGCAACCACACAATTAAATCCTAGACACTCATTAACGCTCCCCTGATCGCATAATCAATAAGAAGCACACTGCAGCTAGTTGCAACGCAAATTCGTAGAGATATGCAGCAAAGAAGCAGGCGGATCACTGAGCAAAGGTTCTGATGCAGCTATCTTGTGAGATACCCAAGAGGATGCAAAAGGTGAATCACTTGGCATTGCAACTAAAAAGGATGAAATCAGATGGACAAAATTTAGCCTGATGATACCAAAATTATGCTAAAGCTCCATAAAACTCCATGCTGGCTTAATCTGCTAATTTTGTGAGATCTCCAAGACAAGGAAATGGCTAGATATTAGCCGGCCAATAAACTAATAGTTTATATGCTTCTTGTCGATAATTCTTGATCGATCTCAATGCTTTTGCAACTTTGGTACGAATCTATAAATACACCTTAACGTGGTTTACATTTTATTATCTAAATTATACATAGGTAAGTAGTGAACATGCCCGCATTACTTCAGACATTAAGGGTTGTTTGGTTGCTAGCATCATCTGATGCATTCTGCATCAACTGAAACTGCACCAGCCAACCAAATCCAGGTATCAACTAATGATGCATCATGTGAAACGGCCATTTTGGTGGTTTCACACGATGCAACATCAAGGGCCGTTTTTGCATCAGTTGATGCTACATTGTTGATGCATCTAGTCCACCAAACACTGGTTTGGACCTATTGATGCAGAATGCATCAGTTGATGCAAGCAACCAAACAACCCCTAAATAAGAATAGTTAGTAATTTCAATTTTCAAGTTTTGGGCCATACTCATATCATTGAATTCAACCTTTCCTCATGTAGTCATTTAATAAAATTAAATGTAACTAACGGGGAAAATATCCATCGCTCAATATTAAACCTGCACAATATATGGGCAATAAAATGGATTATTGTTCCACTGGCAAGCTCCATGGCCGATCACTAGCATGGCCCATGTGGGAACGGATTGTGCCGATGGCAGATGTATACTGGCAAGATAGGTATCGGTTCGTGCCAGCTGTGTCATCCAGCATAGAAATCCATGGGTAGTAAAAAGACAGCATACACCTATGCAAAGGTGGATGCCTAGGTGCCCACCTAGGCGTATTAAAGAAAGAAGAGTATGAAAAAGAATCGAGTCAGATAAACATCATTTTTGTACCATTTTCTAATGCTCCTGATGAGTCCTAATAGAAGTCTCAAGGTGCCACTGTGCATTTGCAAGAAAAAGCGTGGATGCGGTGATGCTAATAGGCCCATTGAAGAGGAGAATTAGGGGAAATTCACAATCAACAAGAGAAAAGGCTACAACCTTGAACAGTTATGATTGAAGATTTTCCTAATGGCCAGCCAAATCTTGATTTACAGATCATGAAGTTTTGCAAATGAGATAAGATATTCATAGTTGGTCTATTTACCTTAAAATTTTATTCTCAATCTGAATTCTACTGAATATATAGTTGATTCTGCATAAATCACCTCATACTAAACCCTCTCCAATATACACTATGTGAACTTGATTGGTTGTCAGTACTGCAGTTACGCCTTAAAGGGCTATGTGGATGCTTGTTTAACAACCAAGCACATTAAGGGACCGCATAGCCCCTAAATGGGCCTCTTTCTGACCAGTGTATCCAAGTTTTGGCATCTGTAGTTACAATATTAATTACAACTAAGCAAGTTTTAATATGAATCGAGAAATACATTCAGCACAAATGAGAAAAAATGCAAATGACCTCTTCGAGATACATATCTATATTATTATATTCTAAATTCTACTAACCAAATTTGCAAATAAAAATCATCATTTCATTAAGGATATAAGCCTAGAAACAGTAATGAGAAGATGACTGAAATATCAAATATCGAAATAACAGGGCAAACCTTGAGAATACATTCAGCACAAATGAGAAAAAGGTAGTAAGACAAACCTATAACCAATGAGGTCTCCATTTACCCAAACTACAAATGCGGAATCAACAGCTTCAAAATGCAGCAAGACTCGACGACCTACCAAAAGTTGCCCAATACAAATAAGATGACAATAAAGCACAGAATTCAAGTACTGAAGCCGTACGCGCATTACAGAACAATACAAGTGGCTCCTTAGTAAAGTAAAAGAAAGGGAATGGGAAGACAATAAAGAAACATTACACAATAAGATCAGGGTTAAAGAGATATTCGTGCAGCATTAAGTTCATTTTTATATTGGGAAGTACTTCTTCAAAAGATAGATGGCATTATATAAAACATGAAACTTGATGGTTATTTGTAATACTTCAAAAGTTCAAGTTATAAATCTGACTTTAAGATATTTTTTCACATTGACGATCTTTAAAATGTTGAGATGGAACATATATATGCTCCAAAGTCCAGCAGCGACAGAGAGTAAGAAAGCTCTAAATTATCTTCCAAGAAGTACGCAACCATATGCCACTCTATAGTGAATAAAATTGTACAAATTTTATCTTTAGAGGTTTGGCTCCTATCCTTTCAATCTCCATAACTCAGGAAGCACTTGTCGGTTTTTGCACGCCTCTATAGTCTGCAGCTTTAATCTTGATATTACCTATATTCGTCTCAAAAGTCACTAATATGAAGCTATAACATAGCCAGTATTCTTTCTTGATTTTTGTCAGATTGAACCCCCAGAGTTTCTTCTCCACAAAAAAAACCCGAGTTAAATCACTATGCAGCAATCCATAGCAAATTCTGTTTTGACGTAAATTAAAATAAAGCATGTTTCTAGGCTATAAGATAGCTGGCTTTAAAGGCATAGTTACACAAGTAAACATTCAAGAGGTAAATGTGCAAGTCATAATTTTACATGGGCACATAATCACAAACTGGAGCTTTAGAGGGGGGAAATGTTCAAAATCCAACAGTGTTATGGCTGTACGCGATACATGAGTCTGAGAACTGCAAAATCGTCTGGATTTACTCAAATTTTCCTCTTTTCTTCCAGAGTGACCATTTACAATTTATGGAATGCAAGTAGAACGTGTTTTCACTCATAGCATAAAAAAGTACCAGATTGAAGGATCAACCATGTTTGTTATCCTAAATTAAGAACACACTGAGGCATACCTCCTACTGAGAAATCGTGGCAAAAAGAATAGCATTACAAGCATCAGCATACAAACAAACCGATTCACGGATTATGCATAAAGATGATGCTGAATTAGCAATAAAGTTACAAAACAAGTCACTGTTGATACCTTTCCATTCTTTTGGGATGTGAAAATATGTCCTATAGCAGCCAGTAGGATTGTCTTGAGGAACATAGGGTGGATTAAGAGGAAATGGGTATAGAACGTTCGTGTATATAGGGCGGTCAAGCCCATGCATCTGCCAATTTGAAGGAACTGATTCAAGAAAAAAAGAAAGAAATGTATGAACGCTTTTCCAAAATCAGGACGGAAAAACAAGATAAATAGTTTTCAGGCAATCATCTTCACAAAATATAAGATGTGCAAAGATAAATCTGTCCAACCCACTGCATAGTGCATATTATGTCACCGAACTTGGCATTGATCTACTCATATATACTACTGTAGGTTCGTGACATAATCCACGTCAAGCCAAGCCATAGGGTCAAATGTAACATATGAGATGGTCCATTGCCCAAATGAAAATGCATGGACGGTAGCCTAAAGCTACAAGCTCTTCTCAATAACAAAGAGAGAAGTAAACCCTATATCCAAGAGATTTCTAATCCATTTAAATAAGTAGATATTTACTGCATACTCTCACGGTCTCACCCACATACTCCATAACAGAGTTCTTCGAATAGGAATCATGTGAAAATGTCCTTATATCTTTCCTCCTAAACTTGAAGACAAAATTTTCCCTCAACTCAGGAATCATTCCCCAACATGGAGTCCCACCCATGCAAGTAGGATACCATTATTGCAACAATAAAACCTTTGCAATTGAATCATTTATGATGTTCCTTATTCTCCTCTATTCTATAGGAAGTTAAAGAAACTCAGTCCCAGTTTACAACGGATACAGCCTACTCAAAGAAGAGTGAATTTGTTAATCCCCATCCCCCGCCCATCCAAAACCTTCCATTGTCAAATGAAGGAATATCCTATATTCCTATCTACAAATTGATATTTGTCCTATTCCTCTGTTTACTCCATCTTGGAAGATGACTCTATATTGCAATTTCATGGTTTCACCTTCTTTCAATGGTCAAGATATGTTCTGTCCAAGGAAAGCCCATCCAAGCAAATACCGATTACAAATATCACAGTAAAATATGCCTAATGAAATTCTCTCATAACCACAACTTCTTTGAAACCCATATCTAGGCCATTTTCATATCTTCTCATACATCCTTTTCTTCAGCACTTATAGCCCTTACAGAGTACTTTGGTGATTTCCAGTATCTCAACTGATAAGGAGTTCTTAGTGAAACGACTCCAGTATTTTTAAAATGTTTTGATGCATTAATCATTGTAGAACGATGGAAAATAATATCTAATTGTCGAGATTTTAGCTAAAATATAAAATTAGTACAAGCAAGTGTGTTGATCTGACCATAAATTGTAGTGAGAATGCATTTGACTTATTCTGAAAGAGGTATACACAGTCCATAAGAGGATTTGACCATTAATTACATCAAAGGCATCAGATACAAACCGGACAAAGCAAATCTCATACAAAAAAATTATCACTTAAACCTGTTAGCTGGCTCACGGATATGATTAAGCTATATCACCAGCATCGAGTTGGACTCCAAACACATAAGTCCTGAAGCCATTCCACTCTAGAAGTCAAAATCCAGCTAATTATGAAGGGTTTGTACAAAGCAGATTTCAGATACCAATTGAGACCAAAAAAAGTCATATTAAAGAACCAAAATTTGATAGAAACATGAGAGGGTTGGGAGTAATGTGTGGGAGGCCACGAGTTGCATTCTAGTAGTGGAAGGAGACAGGCAAAAAAGACAGATCAAGGATCAGAAGGAGGCTGAAGGAAGTACGGGAAGGGGCTAATATTAGGTTGGGTAGTAGGAGAACAAAGGGCCATCAAGCCAAGGCAACAGTGTAGCAAACTAGCAACAGCCCCACTTCTCCCTGGTGGGTCTGGCCCTACTTCATTCCATCAAACACCAATTCTGAATCATCAAAATATCTATGCAACTAGGACCAGAACCAGCACGGTATTTATAACTGACCGTTTCTGTTGGATACCAGTCACAGCACACTGGGGTTCATAAGTAGAAACTTAGATATCAGAATACAATGATCAAGAAGAGGCAAAAATGTAGGAATTCAGCAATGTACCACATATGATAATTTAACCAAACAAGTCCACAACATAACATTAGTACAATGAAGTACAGTTTGCTTGGACTCTTAAGCTGCAGATTACTGTGCAAATGAATAAAATACTGCAGATACAAAACAAGATGGATGGACTTGCCTGGCAAAAGTTCCCAGACTGAATCATCAAAGGCATTGTCATAAAAGCCCACAGGAACACTTT
The DNA here is from genome assembly GCA_963920575.1 of Narthecium ossifragum. Taxonomy (NCBI): domain Eukaryota; kingdom Viridiplantae; phylum Streptophyta; class Magnoliopsida; order Dioscoreales; family Nartheciaceae; genus Narthecium; species Narthecium ossifragum. Next base: position 24,046,301 of record OY986966.1, read on the forward strand.
CAGGAGAAGAGGCCAAAAAGAATTTCCAGTGGCCACTTAAAGATTTCACAAAAGGTAAGCCTTTGACCCAAAATGCAGCACTTTGAAGAGCTCCGGAAACGGCATCATCATTCCACACAGCTGAACTTGCACTCAGAAAATCAACTTTGCTGCGCTCATTCCAAAATCTAAGACATTCTGTGCACATAAAATGAGAAATGTGCTTAAAAAACTATAGCACTTCAGAGCTCCATTAAAAAGGTTGCTAGATATGTCAAAAAGAATCATGATGAATTGATAAAGGATTACCCATAAAATCTTACAATAAGTAGATACAAAATAATCCAAGCTATTATTTAGCATTTCAGCCATGGGAGAACGGATTCTTTATCAACAGAAATACTTGGTAGTCATTCTCCCAAATATAATTGCCAGAGACTATTAAAAGTAAAAGAGCATCTTCTTCTCCCAGGAAATATTAGCACATGTTTGCTGGCTTCACATTATTTTATATTTATGAGCTTCATTGACATCTTCATCTTCTTCACCCATAGGGTTGTAGGGAATAATGATATTTTAGAGACTGTAGGATGAAACGGAATATTTAGAAATTTTTTAGGGTGAAATACAATATTAACCCTAATTCCTAATGTAGGTGCTTGGCTCGGACCTTCTATGGGAAGGCTTTCAATAACTGGCATTACCTTACGCATAGTAACTTAATAATAAGCTGATGGGTAAATTATATGATATCCGTCTATATCAGCAGTACTTTTTCGATCAATATTTAGGTACTCTGGTGGGATTCTATGAGTACATGGAAACAAGAGTTTTTTTTAGGTGACATATCTGTATCTAGACATGAAGACTGCTCCTACCTTCAATAGTATCGTGAGAGCGCAATGGCACATGAGCATCCCGTTTCCTCCACTTGATAAAAGATGGATCTTCCCAAAACCTATGCGAATGTTTCGTGCTGAAAGGAACACTAGCTGAAGAAATGACCGCCATCATCCCGAATATGTCCCTTCCTGGCCAAAAGCTGCTGCCAAATTTTCAGAACTAGAAAAGCCCTGCACAAATGATGACAATGGACTTTAATTGCCACAGAGGCTATTATCAGAATTGTTAAATGCTGGGCAATGGTTACAAAAGCCATTGCATTGCTGCTGTTATCATCATCAAAGCTTTTTTAGCACAATGAGTTATTAGCTCCAAACTCCATGCTATATTAACTGAATGCATGGTCAATGCAACGCTGGGCGAATCAAGTTGTTGAGGAATGGGTCCTACTTAGAAGTTGATCATTTTTAGCGAAGCTGCTCAAGCCACCAAACAGCAATCCTTCAGATGCAACTACACATGGAAACTATCTGATCAAGAACAGAAGACGAAAGATATCCAAGAAATGATGACGATATAGTTCCTTCAAAACAACAAAATGAAACGCATCAGCCAAGTACTTGTCAAGCCAGTTCACCACCATGCGCTACACACAATTAAGGAGTCGGAGATCCTGCTAATGTTCAACTATCATTCTCAATGTGCGACATGTTCACATGAGTAATTTGCTCAAAACACATGGAATGATTGGAAGAACGTCAAGTGCTACAATAAGAAGCAATCAAATGGGAAGACAAATCAGCACAAGAAAAGGAGCCCAATTCCCCAGCAATGAAAAGAAAGCCATCAAGAACAAGATACCGATCAAGAATCAGGTAAAAAAAAACAGGATCAGCATAACGAAAGCGGAGGGACAAACCTCTCCCGGATGAAGAGATCCTTCGAGGTATCTTAGGAACAATTGCCTCTCGTCTATTTCGGCGATTCCATTGGGTTTACCTATCTCTCGGGCTCGAATAGTTTGTACAGGTGAGGGTGATGGATGTGGATAATTATCCAGTGTTAAAAAATTAAGACACGCATCTCGATGGGTTATGCCACGGATTGTGACACCAACGCCATGTTCATCCGATGATTAATTTTAGCAGATTATTGTCATTTAGTCCCATTTGGATATCTTTGTTGCTACGTAGATATTTAATTATTATGATAACTTTCTTTATCAAAATACCCTTTTAAATAAAAAAATGTATGGACAAACATAACATTTTTTGAAATCCAAAATAAATGAGTCATAAGCGGATGTGGTTTTTGAGAAATGAAACCTTTTGAGAAATGCATAGGTAGGTGTGGTAATTTCAGCTGCATTAATGACTTGCATGCATTCATGATTTTTTTTCTAATTTTTTATAGTTACTTTTCAGATTTTTTGAAAGTATTTTTTTAATTTTTTTGAAAGTTACTTTTCGATTCGGTTTTTTCGAAAGTAACTTTTCCTAGGTTTTTTCGGAAGTAATTTTTCATTTTTTTTAAGTTACTTTTCATTTTATAATTTCTTTCCATTTCTTTGTTAAGTCTGATGACTACCACCATTTTTTTATTGGTGTTTTTATTTTTATTTTTTTTTGAAAGTTACTTTCCATACCTTTTTTTTCTAACTACTATGATAAAATTGAAAAGATACCTCAAAAAAAATGAAAAATTACCACAAATAACTTGAAAAGTTACCATAAAAAAATATTGAAAAGTTACATCAACAAAACAGAAAAAAAAATAGAAAAGGCACCACAACGAAGAGGGATCCGCGACGGTGGAGGCTGGATCGGCGGCGGGGGAGGCGACACCGCGACGGGGGAGCCCGGATCCGTGACGGGGGAGGCGGTTCCGCGGCGGGGGAGGTGGTTCCGCGGTGGGTGAGGCGGATCGGTGACGGGGGAGGCGAATCCGTGATGGGGGAGGCTGATCCGCGATGGGGGAGGCTAGATTGGCGGCGGGGGAGCCGGATCCGCGACGAGGGAGGCGGATATGTGACGGGGGAGGCTGGATCGGCGGCGAGGGAGCCAGATCCGCGACGGGGGAGCCGGATCAGTGACAGGGGATGCGGATCAGTGACGGGGGAGGTGGATCCGCGACAAGGGAGGCTGGATCTGCAAGGGGGCGGACGGCGACGACCTCGGGATCTGGTGGGGGGCGGCGGCAAGGCGCCGGACGCGCGGCGGGGACGGGGGGTTTAGGGGGTATATAGATAATAGATAGGGGTAATTTTGTCATTATTCCCTTACATACTAAAAGGCTGAAGAACTTGTATAGGGACCAAATGACAAATTAGTCTCTAATAAAACACCATTTGACAAATCTCCCCTAATTTTATGCGTTAAATATGCACTAAAATGATTTATCATCGGCATTATTGTATGGTCAATAGAGTGTAGAATGTTGGTCTTGCTCGAATTTATCGGCATTATTGTATGGTCAATAGAGTGTAGAATATTGGTCTTGCTCGAATTTGGTTGGATCAATTGGATTTTGAATTACATCTGCTACTTGGGTGAGTTTCAATTATTTAATACCTCTTCAGCTGGGATAAAAGAAAATAAAAACATTCATTTTTCGTTTTTAATACCCCAAAGAGTGCTTAACTTTCCAAAAACACTAGTAATTTGTAGGCAATTGGCCAAAGCATAATTTTGTTGGAGAGAAAACTTCAGTCATCTTGCTTGTTGATAATGAAACACCATAAAGTGGGAAATAAATATTGGAAGTTTGTTAGAAATCAGAATCTAATAAGCATAACTCTTCACATTGAAACATCAACTCGTTTTCAAATCTCTGCAACACGAAACGCTCCTCATCTGCTATGAGGGTCGTAACACAGCATGCTTCTTTAGAGAATGGCAATCGTCCTGTTCTTCCAGCACGATGAAGATAGTCAACTGCAGTCCGTGGAAGATCAAAATTGTATATGTGGGTTGTCTGTGGCAGGTCAAAACCTCTGCTTGCTAAATCAGTCGCCACAAGAAGACAGTCACCTTGCCTTAGATCCTGCAAATTTTGGCACCTGATATCAGACGACATTATTTCTTTGAACTGTGGAGACAAAAGAACAGATGGATTGGAATGTAACTATCCGCATTGTGAAATCTTTGCATATGCATAAGATTTCATACGACACAAAAGACGACATCCAACACGGCTAGAAAAGAGAAACACACACTATCTCCAGTTAAGGCAGTGACGAGTCTTTCATGACGGGGTTTTGTTTGGTTGGGTGCATGTGTTTTTTGCACCACCTGCATGCATCCGCAGTTTTGATCATTTCTACTGATGCAGCCGAAAACAACAGGTGCAGCGACTGATGCACCCTCTTTGTTTTTTGCATTTATTAGGGTGCATCCGTGATACACCGCAAACCAAACACCTTATTACTGTTATTGTTGTATCTGGTAGTGCAACACCACCCAACACAAACCATAGAGGTCTTTTGAGACTAGCACAAGAAGACCATCAATGATCCCAAACTCTAGAAGTAACAAGATCACGTCAAAGACACTACAGAGAACTTCAGTATCTCTTCTATCTTGTTCAAGCAATGTAATAGTTGACAGTAATTAGAGAAGAAAACCTGCCAGCTTCCTCAATAATCTATGAAGAAAACCAGAAAAAGGGACGATCCTAAATCCTTCGGCTAATTGAAAAGAGCAGGAGGCTTCCTTAAATCTAGTTGACATGTTCAAGAACAATATCATTTCCGTACAATCAAAGTTGATAGGTTAATCCAAGAAATGAACTTCTTTCCCTTCATCTAGGTATTATTATTTAAAAAATGGGAAATACATGCCATTTCCAGTATACATCCAAAGTATACTTACAGAAAGAGAGCTTGCACGGGCATTGAAATTCATGTCTTCTTCAAGGAGGAGGACTTCAAGGCACCCACGATAAGCAGCTCTAAGGAATTCGATGACAACAGTAGATGATGGGGGCTTTCCAGACCTTTTAGATCTCTCAGACTAGCAAAACAGATAAAGTTAGTAACTCACATACTCCATACAATGGTTTGAAGATATTTAGTAAGAACGTGTTGAACTGGAAACTATTGGGGCACTTGTTGAACAGAATGAATATAGATGTTACAGGAACTTGGAGAAGAGTACTGCCATGTGTGAGCAGTATTAGTAGGGGCAGCATTTCTCCAATGGAACAATTCGTTAAATCAAAAGGCCATCATTCATGGAAGAACAACAAAGTAATACTACTATGATAATTTTTGTAATGACACAAATGAGCAATGCCCCTATTCCATATAAAACTATAAAAGTAAGTTCTGCATTGATATCGCTGTATAAGTAAAAGACTAAGTAGAGACTGCTGATAGGGAGAATGGTCATCTGCACATTTATTTGGTTGAAGCAACATTACACCAGAAAGTGCCTTAGAACTATAATTTATTCAAAGCAACATAATCAGCATATGTGGACAGACATATTGAGGAGTTTTGTTGAGACAAATATGACGCAAAGGAATACAAACCTGCTCACCAACAAAGACTATACCAGATTTGGGTGCATCTCTCTGAAGCAAGGACAAGAGAGTATGTAATCTATCCTTCTTCTGACAAATCTATTGGAATGAAGCATGAATAAATGGGAGAATCAGCTTCAATATATAAAACCAAAGTCAGCTACTGAATTCCACAGTGCTACGGTAAGTAATGTTATTGTCTAGTGTATAAGTTGATAAACATTTAGATTCTTGACAAAGAACAATGAACACCACCAAACAAAACAAAGAACTAAGTAGACCAAAGTAAATTCACACCAGAAGTGTTGTGAAGAAGCAAGAAGACAGAAACCCTCTATCTTTTCAGGTGCAACCTATAGAGCCTAACGGAAATACTTTTCCTAGATGTACAGCAGTTTATGAAAGAAACTGGTAGAATTGAGATGGAAATGACGGAAATGATTTTCCTAGATGTCTTACCACAAACTTGTGACACAGATGCGCAGGCATGGGCTCAACTGGATTGACATGGATATGACGGACATCATTCTGCAGTAAAATATGAAACCACTGCTCAGCAACAGGGCCAAGAACATTCTACAACTGCAGTGATAGAGAAAGCATTAACAGCAACAATACTGAACTACACTGAATGTAAAATAAATTTCAGTATGGCAAACCTTGGTCCACTTTTGTTGTATGCAGTCATACAAGAAATGATTGTGCTGAGGAATAGATGCGCTTGCAAAAACTGTCTGACGTCTTTCAATTGACGAGTAAGATGTCAATAGCTTTCTAAGAGAATACACTTGCTTTGAAGAATTGAACAAAAAATCAACCTGGTAAACAGGAAGCGTTAGCATTAACTCAGAGATCAAAATCTGGACTCAACAGGGCTGAGGGCTACAGAGACTTCGCACGGCATCTTTCACATAAAGATCGCTGCTTAGTTTACTTAACTAGACAGTTAGTTAATGCCACATAAGAATAAATTGACAAAAGGTTTATAGAAAATATTCGTCACTTAATAGAGGTTATTCCAACATCGCATGTAATTTAACCTGATTTCAAACTCAGAGAAAACAAGTAACCCACGATCAAGAAACCCCTATAGGATAATCACTCACAGACTCGAAGAAAACCTGTTTTCACCTCTACAAGGATCTTATTTGCACTTTCAATTACTTCTTTCCACCAAAATTTCTTGGCTATTTCAAAATTTGGTTAGTTGTCTTCGCTCTTCAGTTTGGTGGTAAGCCTGATGTAACCCTCCACACCAACCCTCCCTAATGTTGTTACTTCACAAATACATCTACTTCACATTCAACCACTTTTACACAGTAAAAATGATAAGGCCATCAAAGTTAGATCAGCCAACAAGACTGAAGACACTAGATTGGAGCATCATTGATATTCTGGACCAAAATGGGTGCAAGAATTTGAAGCCCCACAGCTAGCTAAAATAGTACATATCTTTGGACGATTTAGGACAATATATATCCATATACAAGAATGAAGTGGTAGCATATCCAAAAGAAAATAGTAATTGAATCACCTCATCTATTACCAAAACTCGTACAGCCTCGAGATCAAATACATGTTTCTCGAGCATTTGACACAAGCTCCCAACTGTTGCAACCACTATTTCAGGAGGCTCCGCCTGAAAAAGCAGAAGAAAAGGCACAATTAGTTGGTTAGCACATCAAGACGATTCCAACTGAGAACCACAAGATTGTTCAAAATAAGAAAACTCCATAAAATTAAATGGAAAGCAAAGCTCTTAGGCCGATTCAAAAGGTATTATGAAGCATGACAAATGTGATAATATCGGTAAATTCAAGCTGTCAACTTATCAGGATTATAGAGGTTAACTAGGTCTAGAATCCTCCCAACTATACCATCGAGAAAGATGGAAATATCATTTTGACAATTATCTAGGATAATACAACTAAGAAAAAGAACTCTAGATTCGAGTCAGAATCTTGATTCAAAAGTTCAATTTGGAGTGGCTAGCATAGGTTTAAAGTAGATTTTGGCAACATTAATTTGATGCATCGAAGATTCTATCTGATTGTAAAATCAATCCTTACACAGTCACACGTAGACAAGGGACACGAGCTCATGGCCCTCCAGACGTCCATAAAAAAGAGAACCTAACAAATATGATTAGATCGGACACAACCATTCACCAAGCTAACATGGCCCAGCCAAACCCGCCTAGCAGGCCCGGCCGGACCAGCCCTTGGACCCATGCACAATCCAAGACTTGGAGAATGATAGGCTCTTTCCTCAATCTCCGGAATGTATCCTTTTGCATGGCGTACTCGATGCTCTTAGATTTCCTTACTCTTCCAATTCAAAAATAGGAAAAGAAAAGATGTCAAAAAGCAATCACATTTTCAAAAACTAGAAAGCTTTTTTCCCTCCATAAACTGTTTTCGCTCTAGATATGCGCCATATCATATATTCCTTAGCTCTTTACTCAACAAAAAATTTAGTGGATTTTAGAAGGGGATGTTTTACTCCATAAGACCATAAAGGAATGTGAGCAAATACCTTTAACCAGCTCTTATGCCTTCTTAACATTCCGCCATCAAGAAGAGTCATGATTGTACATGACTTCTGCATCATTTCAGAACCCTTTGGCTTTGCAGCTAGTGATCTGGCAACCTTTGTTACCTTGTTGTAATGCCAAAAAAATAAGTGAAAATAAAAACAGAAAGTTTGTGGTCTTATCAATTTACTCTACATAAACGGAAACATACTTGTATGCCAAGTTCTCTAGTTGGTACAACAATCAGTGCCTGCACAGCAGATCTTTGGAGGTTTATTGCTGAAAAAATGAGCAACAAATATGCCAGCGTCTTTCCTGATCCTGTCTAGAAGCCAAATAGAAAATTAATCAGCATACTTTCCCAGAAAACGCTGCAGATAACCACAAGAAAAAAGGCATTGACAGCTATACATTAAGCATTCATCAACTTAAAACAACGCATACAGATGTTGTGTTAGCTTTTATGATCATCTATGCCAAACTTTTGAGAAGATACGAAAAGGGAATTGACATGTTGAGTCAGTCCATAATGTTATAGAAACCAAAATTTCCAGGCACAAGCTTTGACCAAAAGCAAAAGGCACAAATAGCCAATTATATCTATAGTTTTCTAAAGCACCATTGGGACCATGGATACCAAGCTTGTGTCAGTTGGCAAAAACCAATGTTCTTACATAACCTTACTTCCATCACAAACCAATGATCAAAACAGAATACCAACAGATTGTCTGGAATGATCAGTCAACAGATTCAATTAGCCGAGATCCCAAAGCTGAAATTTCACTTCTCCGATCAATACAATAGGTTTACCTAGAGATATTCTCATATAGCATTGAGATTATGGGTGCGGCAATGAAATATTGTACATGCTAAGGATATAAAGACATCCTTTCAGCTTTCCAATGATGGAATGCTTACGCCTAAAACGTCAAGATGCTGCAACATAAAGGTAATTGAGTATCGAACATATTAAATCCCAAAAGATTGTCGCATAGATGCTAAGAATGCAAATTCTGTCCTAACACCAGGTAAGATTTCCCATTGGTGTTAATTTGCAAACAAGTCGTTTTTTGAAGGCCATTAATTCTTCAAAATTCGTCAACTTTTCGAATCTCACATCACAGTTCTCCTGACCCAAGCATTCCCTGTCCCAACCTCCTACGCAATCTATGGAATGATTATGTTGAGATTAATTCGAATGTTTTCCAAAACAAAAAACTTCAAAAGGATCCTCCATTTGAACTACTAGAACTCTACTTGGAACCAGCATATAATGGGCATACTATACTATAGTTTTTGGTTTTAACTAGTAAGAACTACCTTTGATAACACATTCTTCTACGAACATGTGCTCTAAAAATAATGTCAAGAAAATATTAAGTTGAAAAACCAACTCTCAACAATCCATCAGGTTATTCATATCAACCTCTAAATAGTTGCCTCAATTCATAGTTCCCACTTCCCACTATATCAATGTTTCACCAGAAACTCATATACCATCAATACCCACAATAAAACTAAGCGGCATAAGCAATTTGAGCCATCTTCCAAGAGATCTAAATAAAAAGAAACTATTAATATGGGAAAGGAACCTGAGCATGAAGTATGCAGTCCTGCCCCGACAGCAAAACTGGTAAAGATTGATGTTGAACATCTGTAGGCCTAACATAACCAATTTCTTCAGCCCTGAACAGAGAAACACCCATGACTAGATAGACAACAATGGTATCATTCATAGAGGAAATAACAGACTGCCTCGCCAAAAACACACCAACTGGTGGCATGGTCGCATAAATGTAGCAAAAATGAAACAGAGACAGAATTTTCTTGAAATCATAGCCCACTAACTGTTTTGTAGACTTCAACACAGCAGACCTTGCGATTAAGGGGAAAAGGAATAAAAAGTGAGAGAAAGATGGAATCGCCTCTGTATTATGTGGTCGGGGACGCGACCCGTGCAGATATCCCTGAGCGTGATGCCTCCGGCTGCGGCCTCGCCGGGAAGGGCGCAGGGCGATCTTAGGGAGGCCGAGAAGAGACGGGGCGAAAGGTTTGGTCTCCAAGGAGCAACCCATCCGGGAGCAGCAGCAATGGAAGCAGCAGGACTACAGAGGAGCATTGAGGAGGACACACGAGAGAGGATTCGGGGGCTCTGGTAACTTTACTTGAGGCCCTCAAGTAAAAGTGAATCTTGGCCGTCCATTCAAATTGACGGCCAGGATCCAACTCCTGGGCCCAGTGTCCATTAAAAAAAAAATTATTTTGCGTGCATGGCATGTGACATATGTATAAAAAAAGAATATGCCACCGAATTTTTAGTGGATTACCAATTTGTCCGACTAGTCCATCGGTAGATCAATGAATCGGTAGCCCTCTACCAATTGATTGATAGAATTCATCGGTATCTCACTACCGATAAACATGATAAATAATTCAATCGGTAGTGGACTACCAATTCATTGATCTAATTCATTGGTAGTGGTCTGATCCATCACTGATGAACTACATGAAAGAATCGGTAACCCACTACCAATTGGGGCACGTGTAATGCACGTGCCACGTCAGCATGTACACAAATTAACACTCTGAGAAAAAATACAAAAGTCATCTCCCCAATCTCATCACGGGACTCCGGTCGCCGCCTCAAGCTCCTCGCCGTCGGACACCACCCTGGCCTCCCTCTGCCTCGTAAGCCCAGTTGCCGCCTGTTCCCAACTCCCACCCTCATCTCTCTCTCTCTCCTTCTGCTAGAGTTAGTATTCTCTCTCTAAAACTTCAAAAGAGAAGGAAAAAAATGGTGTTGGAGGAGGTGTCTACTACTACTCACAAGAGATCTCGGGAGAAGGTGGAGGATGGCGGGGGTGAGGCGTCACCAGCGGCGGTGGAGTCGGTGAAGTGTATCCATGCGGTTGACTTCCTACTGGACATGATGAGGAGCTTCGAGGAGGATATCAGGGGTATCCCCGCTGTGGAAGCAGCGGATCCGAGGATGGAGGAGCGGAAGGAGCCGGATATGGGGTTTTTGTTCGAGGCGTCGGATGATGAGCTCAGGGCCCCGCCGCAGTCATCATCCGACGACGATGGGGAGGCTGAGGAGGAGGAGGTGGGCGAGGTGGAGGTGGCGGAGATGGTGATGGAGGGGTTTGGTGGGATGTGGGGGTTCGAGGATGACATGTACGACGGGTTTGGGTTCGGGATGAGGTCGGAGATGGGCGGCGCGGGTGGTGTGGTCGTGGCCTCAAGTTGGATCTTGCCCGTCATTTGAATGGACAACCATGATCACTTACTTGAGGGACTCAAGGAACTTAGGACTGTTTCGTTTAAATCTTTTCCGTTTTCATTTTGTTGAAATAAGAAACTGCAGTTGAAATTGTGTTTGATTTAAAGATTTCAAAAATGTTTTCTGAAAAATGAAAATAGTATTTTTCAAAAAACGTCAAAACATTAAAACGACATTTTCATCCTTTTTATAAAAACGGAAAACAAATAACCTGATCGAAACACGTCAAGACTTTCACGAGGATCTCACAATCGACTCTCTCACGGTTTCTCGGTGATCTCGTCTAGCCACCGTCGTCGTCGGAGCTCCCATGCGTCGGAGCCTGGGATCCTCTCCCATCAAAACCACTCTTTCCTTACCAAGACTATCACGAGTATCTCCCGATCTCTTGGTGATCCCATCCACCCCTCTCTCCTGTGCCGTCTCTCTCCCTCCAGTTCTGTATCTTCCATGTGTATTCATGTCGGTCACGTCCCCTAAGCCAAGCAACATCACTAAGAACAGCTCTCTTTGCCTATTTATTACCAAACCATATCCCCTCAGATCAACCTTATGAGAGTTTGATTCAAATATTTTTTTTGAATGGACCTCGATTGGAAAGTTGGTATTTTTATGACTTGAAAATTGCCACTATATATTTGGGTTAAATGTTAGATCTTACTTGATCCCTGTAGTACAAACCATCGACTTGTGTGATTAGATCGTCTAATGGAATTATGTTTAGGTTGGTTTGTTGGAATCATGTTCAGGTTGGACGTTTTGATTTCGAGGTTAATTTATGTCTATGAGTGTGTATAACAAGAAAATTTGTGTTTCTTCGTTGGTTGGGCATTTTTTTTCATGGATTTTGCATATTCTTTAAGAAAAAAGATTGGAGTTTGCAATCACTTCTCATTATTTAAACCTTCTCTTTATCACCTTTGCTTTTCTAATTCAAACTGGGATTGGGGTTTTGGGTTGACACACAACTGAAAACAATGGTTTTAATTAGATCCTTGGATGGCCCCACAGGCTACTATAGAGCTATAAGACTGTTGTGAATTGATATGGTTGAACAGTTATCTTAAATTTCATTGTTTTGGTTATTAGAATATTTTTTTCTTCTACTTCCAATATGTGCTTTTGAATTATACTGTGCTGGTAATGTATGGCATACAGTTCCCGTGGTATTGAATTAGATTTTCAAAAAAAGTAAGCTGTAATTATGTAGGCTGGATAAATATATGCTCATACTTGTTACGCATAAAATTCCCCGATGAATGACTTGTAACCTTTCTAGATTTTGTGGTGGACTCATCACAAATAATTGCAAAAGAAGATATCATATAAGCATCTTAAAGATAGACATGATTTCTGATAGCATATAAATTACTAGGTGGTGGGCCCGTGCCACCTGGCACGGCTAACTGCCCACCCCCACTATCTCTATTATAACTTACGTCACATCAGTCACTATCCTTTTTTTTGTTTATTTAATTATAATTTTATACCACGTGTATGCCATGTGTGTATAAGTTTATGACTCAAATGATGAGTCATAAAAGTAACTACCATTGAATCTTATAAGGTAGATAAGTATGTATATTTAAAACTAATCTCCTAGCTTATGATTATAAGGATGTATATTTAAAACTAACATAGGGAATATGATAAAAATATACAAAGTTAACTTAGAAAAATATACATGTAAATAAACTAATAGGAGGTAAACGGTTGTAACCGCTTTTGCTCCTTATAAGGTTGATTAGGAGCAAGTGTCGCTAACAATTTCTCTGATGCTAGAAAATTTTGGAGCTGCCATGTCTACCATATGCATGTGTATTTGTGTGTACGTATACACACAAATATATATATCATACGGATAGGGATGCCCGATCAAGTGCATCCTATCAGACGGATAGAGATGCATGATTAAAGTTAAACCCGGATATATCAGACAATCAAGATGGAGCCACGTTGAAGTAAGTAATGGGGTGGTGGTTATCCGTGCCAGTGGCACGGTGGACCCACCTAATATATCATTCTTATATAACATGATGGTTATAAGTCAACCATCATGTTGTTCTATGTGAACGGGAGAATATCCTAGGTGGAGCCAATTGTCCTACGTGGTAAAGAATGTCATAGATGGAGCCTATGTGACATGATAATCCTAGGTTGATGGGGGTTTAGTGGGAAAGAGTTATTGAGGTGGGATCGGTGGTTACCATATATATACACAAACACAACAATTCCCATTTGTACAGTTCTTTTTGTCTTTTTAAAAAATACTTCATTTGTACACCCATGACAGACCCACAACAAGACACTTTTTTTTGTTTGATTAGTTGAGCCATAGGGCCGAGTACAAAACACAAATTACAGGTGCCAAGGACACCGGGATCGTCACCCAAGTTCCAACCAAAACTAGAGCTAGATGCTTTAGGGTTTAGGGTTTAGCATACCTTGGGATAGCAACAAAACCAACGGAAGCAAAGACATAAAGACCGCCCAGATCTCCTTGATCAGATGCTTTATCTCATATGGCCAAGTTCGGTTGTCATTTAAAATCTCTACCACCCACTTGAAATCAGACTCTACCATCAACTTCTGCTCTCCATGCTCCAAAACTCTCTTTAAAATTTTCATAGAGTTTTATTTTCCTATGAGATTGAATTGAATTGCTTGAAATTAGCCAAACAGGCCGTACGTGTCAACGAGATCCCACTGCATGAACCAGCCTGGAAGAAGCCTAGCTTCTAAGATTTACGCCGTAAGAAGGTTCTCGCAACTATGCGACAATATGCTCATTTAACTGTAGACAGAAAGCAATCATAATAGACAAACAAAACGAGCCATGCTGGCAACCTTGTTTGAAGTTCTTTGAGATCATCACTGGCCCTCTAGAAGATTAGGACTCATGCATAAATGTTAGCTAACAATCAACAAATTGCGATTAAAAAGGATAAAAGAAAACATTTAGTTTAGGGTACATTTATTCATGCGAACTCTTCATCAACAACAACGTACGTAGACTGGAAGCACAGATATAAAGAGGCAGGATCTATTGAGCAGATCAAATCTGTTCCAGAATGACTTCACCACCAGAAACCTCGAATTCTGAAGGGGCTTTCTCCACGTTAAGAGATTGTATCTTACCATCGACCACGTATGCAGACCACCTAGGATTGAACAAATTGTAGAAACAGTCATATATACAGTGAAATGCCTGCGTAATGAGGCCATAACCTTACAAAGCCCAATGTCATTACCCATAGTTGAAAGGAAACATCGTCAAAATCAAGGAACCGGATTAACCAAATGACATCTCAGCTGACTCTTATATATTGTGATTGGAAATTCGAAGTATCAGCAGTTTCATGTACCAAGTTCATCTCAGTCATTCATTATCCTTAAGATACTAACAACAAGTTAGAAAAGAGTCTAGCATCTCCACATGATGAGAGAAAATCTAGTACCTAAAATTGGTTTAAATCCGATAAAACTGCCAAATAAATTAACATGCGACTACTCTTGAAAGATTTGGAAGTGCTACAATATGGGAATAACCATTTCAGAGGAAAGAATATTACATGTATATATGACACATGAATGACATAGAATTAATGAGCTGACTACATCACAGGACCCTGCTTTATTGACAAAGCGGTTGTAAACGAACTCAGGTGCAATATTGACAAAAGTTCCAACCAAAGCTAAGAAGCCAACATTTCTATTTGTTTCATTCTATTTCATTGTTTTATTAGTTTCATCTTCCTATAAAACCCAGGTTGAACCTTGACCACATCCCCTGCATCTATCCTGCTTACTACAACTTCAGTGCTGCATTTAATAACTGCACTTGTATCACAATGTTTATCCACAACATTTCTAACAGCCACTGATTCATAATCTAGTCTGCTTTGGCGCGCGTCTATGCATTTGACTTCTACCTATTTAGGCACCAAGTCCATTAAGATCGTTGGATAAGTTCTGTGTGTTTTACCATTAAGCCAATTAAGATAAAAGGCATGGGTTCCAATATGACATATCCAAGAAAAGGATTAAACTAAGATGCATCAGTAACTACTGTTTTACGTTACATTTCTAACATCATTTCAGCCGCTTAAGGCTTTTAATGAGTGAGTTTGGTAGGTTCAATGTGATAAATAACACTATAATGGAAAGTACAATAAGCTGCAAAACAGTTCATGTAAAATAGACAAAATAGTGAATGAAGATAACTCAAAGAACTACAGGTAATACCAATAACACATGGAAAGCACTACAATATACTGAAGCAAAATACACAACATTACCTATGAGAGCGGGTCCCAAGCAAAGCAGCAGAGAGATCTACATCTAACTTCAAGCTTCTATGGAAGCTTCCATCAAAATCACCATAAAATTCAATCTGTCAATCAAAAAACATGTGAACTCAAAACCAGCAGTATCACACCGTCATAATCTGGGATGCTCAGGACGACAGAAATCAATTCCTTTAATATCCTATGTGAAGCTTCATACCCCATAAAAGAAAATTATATGCACGAAGAAGGTGACTTTATCTAGAAAAGTATCCCAGCATCAATAATAATTGAGAGTTCATATGAGTGAGGCATTGCAAAATTTCATGTATCAATCTAGATGAAGAAGGAAACAGAAATGAATATAATATCTGCAATAATTGCAAAGACATGAAATCAAAATAAGAAATTATAACAGGTAGAGACATGGGAAAACTTCCATGCACCCAAATTTGGCAGACTTATACATACTCAAAAAATTTAGACTCTCCCAGTGCCCCCACTGTATGTTATATATCTAGGAATGTGAACTTGTAGACCACTCAAACCTGATGCTCTATAAGGTCCTCTCGACAAAGAGCAGGGAGAAAGATCTGAGTCACATTACAGTGTCTTTGGTTATTTGTGAATGGAAAGAAGCTCATTGAGAAGTTTAACATAACAAAAGACACATATGCTTATGATACAGTACAAGCACTAATAAGAAAACTAGGTCTGCATACTTAGTTATGCTATTGTTTCCGCCTACACATTTTCAGGGATATTAATGACTGTAGATATGGCATCATGCTTAGATCTTAGTTCATCTCCAAAGTCATGTTTGATGCAGATAAGAGGAGAAGAACTAAACAATAACAGATTTTGATAGAGAGAAATAATAAGATTGCACTGGGAACGTAAACTCAACCTAGGGCTTGAGAAAAGCTTATTAATGAACTTCAGAGAAAATAATAATAATACCGACTACAGCAGAAAAGAGGCTATTTATAATAGCCTTAGCAAACCTAGAATCCTAGCCCTTGATATAAGTTAAAACAGATCCTAGCCATCAAAAGTTATTAAAAGTCACATGCTAGTCACATGACCCTTTTATTTAACCGAATACTCAAAAGCATATAAAATAACCATCTAACTAATTAGTGAATGCCCCTGCATCAAATTAGCTCCATGACATGAGGGTGCAAAAAAAGACTAGGAATATAAGAATACTTTTCTCATGGTATTTCAAGATTCAATCATAACTTGACATACGCATTTTCAAGCATTTTAGAACCATAAAGCTGCTTTGAAATCTAAGCCGAAAATTTGATCAGGCTGGAAAGTTTCTATTTTTTTTTTCTGCTATGGCTTGAAATTTCACTTCTGATACTTAACTCCATTCTACATTTACTAATAAAACAGAGAAAAAGGTCACAGCATAAGACAGATAATCTAACTACGGCAATCCAGTTTGCAATGTTTTTCTCCCCATTTCATCCACAAGTAGGGAAGGAAAAGGATCAAAGCATAATATCCAAGAGCTTACAGCTTCCTTAGCCTGGAGTTTCTCCGCCCAACCGTTCATAACATATGGATCATTGACAGCCACGCATATCACGGAATCAACCCCTTTAGCTTTGAACTTGTCTATGTTGTTCTTGTAGCTAGGAACATGCGATGCTGTACAGACTCCAGTGAAAGCTCCCTAAACGAGTCAACCCAACCACTTAATTTCACTCATTAACGAGCAAAATATACAAATCTACAAGATTTCCATGACAGCATATTTACGAGCAGAAAGAAGTCGAACTTACTGGTAGGCCGAACATGACGATCTTCTTCCCCTGAAACCCCAACATACGTATACAAGCATATGAATACCTAGAATAACAGATCAAACAGAGAGGGAGAGAGACTCGGAAGAGGAATACCTTGAAGATGTCGTTGAGGGGAGTGGTGGAGAACTTGGAGGAGACGCCTTCGTCCCACGATCGAGCCTTCTGGAGGGCGACGCCCGGAGCCGCGGAGACGATGTCACTCCCCACGGATACAGACGCAAAGGCCCTCCGGAGAGCCAGCATCGCCATGGACGACGAAGACGAGGCCGATCGACCGCGAGCTCTCATCAACAGCGCCGACGCCATTTTCTACAGCAAGACGGGAGAAGGCAGTGTTTTTGCTCATAGTGAGCTTGCTCGATTCATCTTTGTGACCAAATGGGTGCCTGGATCGGTGTAGGAATATTCGGCCCAATGGATCCAGGACGGCCCAAACCCAGAGTCGACAGGTGGCACCGGGACATGTTGCTGACATGGTTTTACACGTCAGCAAAAGAATCACAAGATTCACAACTACCAGAAAATTTTACAAAATTAAAATCTTAATAGCTTTCCTGAATTTTTTAAAAAAAAGAAGGAAAGAAAACGCAGCAGACAGAACATGAAGTTTTTTTTGCTGACGGTGTTTTTGCTGCGTTTCATGCATTTTTGTTTAAACAATTTATATAAGGAAAGTGAATATTTCAGTTTGGTTGGGAGATAAGGGGGGATAACCCCACTTTATTCCCCTTATCCTCATTTTTTACCCAAACACCAAAAGTAATGATTACGGGATTATCCCCATTCCACCTACTACCACCTCTCTACTTTTTCTTACCCCCATTCCTTAACCCCACTTTTTCTAACCCCATCTAACCCTATTCCCTCTTAACCCCACTTTTTCTAACCCCATATCAAACGACCCCATAAAGTTTTTGGCTGATGTGAGCTTTTGGTGACGTGGGAACCATGTCAGCGTCACACCTGAGTACCGCATAGGTGCCACATAAGCCACAAACTAATGTGAAGCGGCATGAGAAGCATAAAACAAACACATAACTAGGTGAAAATATGTAGTTGAGAAGGCAACATATGACTTTAAGATAGTATCTTAATTGGAGTACTATGCACCTTAAATAAAGGGCTATATGGAAGTTAATATCTGCAACAATCTCAATTGATGGAGAAACTTTATTAAAACAAGTAGGATGCAAGTATGATTACACATCCACCAAAGAAGTAGAGAGGGAGGGAAGAAGTGCAGGTATTCTAATAACACGAAAGTATGAGCACAACAAAGGCTCAGGGTACTTTAAGAAGCCGAATTCCATACAATGCTAGCTTGTTCTTTGAGGTCACCATATAGAACCTGAGCGAGATTAAGAAGAAGGTGATCTGCACCATGTCTTGCTAAAAGAGAGACCGACACTGGGAGGTTATCATGCATTCCGAGCGGTATAGTGACCTGTAAAATTATAGTGTTTCTGGTTAGGAAATGGTTATAGATTTCAACTACAAGTACAAATTGTACTCGACAGTAAGATCTGAGTATGATCACCTGGCAGAACCTGGACATCCCAGCAATGGAAAGCAAGCTAAATGCTCTCGCACGGTAATCTTCCAGTTCAGCCGTCTCCATGCCTAGTTTAGGAGGTGGCCCAGGAACAGTTGGGAGTGCAAGGACTCCATAATCCTGTCACATAGCAATAGAGAAGCAGATACGAAATCATCATAGAATTCAAAAATGTCGAGATACATCAAATCTATGCAGTTGTAAGGCACTAGTTTAGGTAGTTGAACAGTAAAGGCTTTATCCAACAAAAGAATGTTAATTGGTTTCAATTCAGGAGAAAACATATACTAAGTTCCATGCTAGATCTATCAGTCACCCTTTAAGTGCAAAAAACAAAGAAGCATCTTCTGCTCGGGAAAAGGAAGACCACCATGCAAAGAAAATTGGCCACTGAAATTACCAGCTGTCTATAAGAGCTGCATTCAACCAAAAGGATTTTAAATGATTACTATCCAATAGAGTTCATGTATTTAGTTTCATGCTAGATCAAGCGGTCAACCTTTAAGTGCTAAAACAAAGAACCATCTTCTGCTTGAACAAAGGGAGTAGCTTTTCAGTGACAACTTTCTTCCCTATGATATTCTACGAAAACCATGATATTGAATATGCATAACATGAAAAACCTAGTGGGCCCATATTATTAATCCTTGTATTTATGGCATGTTCATATCAGATAAAAGCTCTTATCCCTCAGATTGGGCCAATTTTGACAGTCAATGCAAAAAATCTGAAAGGTACTTGAAGTAACCACATACCCCTAAAAGAGCAGTCAATGCAACCACAAGTTCAGTCCTTATTTTGTGACAAAGTTCCACATCAACATCTGCAGCAGCAATGGCTTTGTATACTCTCTCCAATATGCTGGGACCTAAATGCGGCTTGGTAGTTGTGATCCATTGCTCATGGTTAGTTTTAAACTCAAAGCTACACATAAACAGACTATTAGCCTTTCATTTATTTCCAAAGCTCAAGTTAGGAAATTAAAGTTATTCCAAAAACCAACACGGGAAACACTAAAAAGTGTATTAAGATGGTGTGAGATGTTATGTAAAATTTCTTTAATAGGATGAATTTAATATCAAGGTAGAATTTGAAAATTAGAATAAAAGCATTTAATAACTGCTTCCATCAGAATAAGAATGCTAAGATGACAGGAATCATTTGATCAAGAAGGTTCAATCTACGAAGTTTTTCTCAAACAAATTCTTCAAAAAACCATATTTCAGAAGCACAACCTTTCTAAAATCAAATTTGTCAAGCACTAACATGTCATTCAACATAGTTGTCTCAGATGAGTGAGTCGAGATGTTGATTAAATAGCAAGTAATGAACACTTTCGAGAGAATCTTCTTGTGTCACATAAATGAGATGCTTATGAGCGTCCTCAAATCATCAGTCTCAGAACCTGTTCACATAAATGATATGCTTATGAGCGTCCTCAAAGGTTGGTGCTAAGCAACCACTATTCTCAGCCATATTGCTTCCAGCATAAGTAGAGGAGCATAGGAAGGTTGGAGAGGGAGAGAGGAAACAGATGGAATGAAGAATTGGAGGTTTTAGTCAAAGGCAAGGGAGCCAATGGATCAAGTCAGGTTCAGATCACTTACAAGGTATATGCATCTTGTCACCCGAACTGATCCCAACCAAACAGAACTCAGGTTGGGTGGAAGCCACTAAGGCATAGCTGGATCAGGTCTCAGGTTTACCATTAAGCCAGATTAGGATTCCCGGTCAATGAGTAACCTGACCTGCTCAACCCTAGAGGTACCATGATCCGATTTAAGTCAAAGGTTTAACCCAAACCTAGGCTGAAATTTTTCAGAGTGACAGATAGGTAGACTTGGAAGTTGTCCGGACTCCAGATAAACATTTGGGTAACTTAAAACAAACCTAAATTAGGCTGGTTCAACTTGGGTTGTCAAGTTCACAGGAAAATTTCCGACCTAGGAGAGAGCCAAGGCCTTAGGGGGAAGTTCCAAGGCCTGTGACTGAGCACAAAAACACTATGAAGGGATGTTTTTATATCACATTATACACTTGCAAACCATTGTACACTTCAGGATTTCCATTACAAGAATCATTTCACATTCTTCTCCACCTTCTTGTTTCAACTCAGACCATAAGGTAGTAGAAATCTTGGAAGTGTCTAGCAGCAACCCGAAGGGCATGATGTGTATGACAACAATGACATTTTGTTTTACAAAAGCAACAAGATATCTAATGCATGTGAAGATGATATTTTCCCTTGACAAGTTCAATCTTCATATTGAAGTAACAAAGAATCAAATCTAAGTAGAAACCATATTCAAATTGTTTGACCTTTGAAAAGCTCGCATGGTGTTTGAAAGAGCTGAAAGACATGGTATCTCTGTAGAGACTGGATTTTCAGAGCTCATAGTACTTAAGCTAGGAACCTCATGGAGAAAGTAGTCACCGAGGCTTATGTAGCTTATTAAGCTCCCTGTATCAATCAGTAAGATTCATAGCAGGAATCACATTTGTGAGGTAGTAATGACTGTATTGAAGTTCAAGAAGTAACCACTCACGCTCAAAAAGTTTCTCGGCCGATTTAATGAGGATTTGAGAAACTTGGTCAGATTCAGAACCTAAAATTTGAAAACAGTCCTCAGGAATAACAATGCGAGTAGGTTGCATTCTAGCTTCAGCAGGCAATTGCAACAATATGTGGCCTAATTGACTTAAGGTAATGGGATCTCTAGCAAACCAACCTGCAAAGTCAAATCCAGAGAAAACATTAATTAGCTGACTTCAAGTAGAACAAGGACTGAGTGAATCAAGACTTTCGATCTGTTTGAAGCATCTTTATGATCATAGTATGTCCTAATTGTAGCGTGTACTAATTGAACTATTTACAATTTAATATCCCAGTTGCAGACTGCAACAACAAAAAAAAGTTGATAATTGGCAATATTCAGTTTTCCTTGCAATTTTGACCACTAAAGCAGCCAGGTCACCAAACAGAACTGACCTTACTGCATATATAACTGTCACATAAACCATCTCTTTTGACAATGTAATTTCATATATGTGGAGTTGTCAGGTTATGTATTGGCACATAAGCATTACCAAACCTAGGGTCACATGCCCTTTTGCCACCAGACAATATCTCTAACTTTACCAACAATATCACAATATCTCTCTCAAAATCATAGAAGTAGTTATTGGAATGCACAGCTAACAAGCTTTTCCAACTCATGGTCCAGATCCAACAGCTATACCCTTGAGCATCTAAAACATGTCATGAGAACTAATTCAGAGTTGTGAGTCTTGTGACTATGATATAAACGTGCCAATTTGACCAAATGAAATCATTTCATTTCGACAGTCTATTATCATGTGCTATACAAGATTGTAAACTAGCTCCATCTCATTTACTTCTGTGGTCATTCAAAATACATTGATAGAAGAAAACATGCAATTCAAGGAGTTTCAAGAAACTAGGCAATGTAGGCAAAGAAAAACTAACTACCAACTCAACTCAAGATCATTTTGACAAGGTCAAGAGTTCAATGCCAAGTACGTTGACCAAATACGCTTGAGCTACGGGTGGGACATATAGAAAGGATCACCAAGCCAAACAAAAGAATGGGCACGGACGAGTTGGCTTGAGAACATGTTAGGCACGGCTTAGATTTGATCAGATCAAGATTCATGTTAACATTTTTGAACAAGACAACACGTAAACAGTAACAGAATACATCAACCTAAAGAACAAAGTACTTGAAGCTACAAATCACCCTGTCTGGGTAAACAAGGTCAAAAGCAAGCTGGCATCTAGCATTCCAGACCAAACTGGTATGTTTTAGGTCAAATATGGAATCCGACATTCCATGGTTTGAGTTATAAAAAACAAGCACAAAGTAGAACCCACCACATACGCTAAAGCTTTACAAAGCTGCTTAGAACAACATATTGAAATTAATATCCTGAAAAAAGAAAATCCATCCCAGCTTAATCATAATAACTTGTGACACATATCAGGTAGATTTGGTGCTGAGCAAAACTGCCAAGAATAATCACCCAATAACCTAATCGCGTGGTAGGAAAATTAGGATTAGGCTAGGTCGAATCTTTTCTCCGGACTAGAATATCTTCATAGACATGAGCCGTGAGTCCATATGTCAGGTCCACCAGTCTAAAGGAGTAAACTCAAGATTGAATTTCGGGTTAACCCAATGAGACAGCAGTCCCTGATCTAAGCTATACATCTCAGACCTACCACTATGAGTTCCGCCTACTTGCACCCCTATCAGTGAGTTCACAGATAAATAGGAGAAAGCAATCAGGTTGTGACATAACTGTCAGCTATTGAAACTTGATAATTATGCTAAAGTTTCATCCCGTGCTTTCACGAGGTTAACATGCAATCTCAAATGTTGCATTTAGAACGTTCTCCACTGCACCAAGAAGAAAAAAGATGACCTAACTTAAACTTTTCCAATCACACTTAATGCAGGAAACTAAACTAACTCCTTACCAACTGTATCAAAGCTCTGCGCCATTGGAATGACATTGCTAGTAGAGACAGTGCCATGTGAAGGACGGAAGCCAAAAATACCACAGTATGCTGCAGGCACCCTTACACTTCCACCAGTATCAGTACCTATACGTTAGGAGCAACACTGCAGATTCGTCAAAAAAGATTAAAGCCATGGAATTAGTAACTGAACCAAATATGCAGATTTGTTTCTGATCAACTGAGCTATGCCTCAATATAACCCAAAAAATCAGCATTTTATGCACTGAAAGCAAAATGAACAATATCTAGTGCATAAATTGCCCGAGCATGGAGAATTGATACAGAATATCAGAAATATGTCAAAAAGAAAAATGACTTTTCAAACTTATACATTTACAGTTTGTATTGGTTCCTTTTCCAGCTTATGCAAGGTAAATGAAGAATATCTGACCATTGCTAGCAAGAAACTAAAACTATTTTTCCTTGAGAATCTATTTTACATATCACATGGACACAGCAAACAAACACAAAAATAAGAACCATGAGAACGTGTAAAAACAGCTTCACGTATTTGGCTTTACTTTTCATGACTTGTGTTTCAAACGTCAAACATATGTAATTTACTAGATTGGTATGCATGCCATACTTATCCTCAATTTATCGCTTGCAGCAGAAAGCAAGATTGCACACACGTTCAAACGCTAAAGACTCATAGCAAAAAACAGCAAGTAACTTTTTGGCCTTCTATTACTTCAGAAGTGTGCTTTTGTCTCATGACCTTCCCATAGACACAATCAAAACCATGAGCTTATCCTGACTATTTGAGATGGGTTTTATTAATCCTATTTTGCCTCTTTAAAACCTATACTGCAGCTTAAAAGTTCTCTGGCAAGATTTCCATGCACATTGTCTGAAGCCTTTCTCTTCTCTTTGCTTCCTTCAGAACCAATACGAGCTCCTCTCCTCTAAGGAGCTTCTGACATCTCTTTCATCATGACCTATGTTGAGAGACCCCATAGCACAATGGGAATCATACGTAGTTCCCCATGAAGGTGTTTTGTGTAATCACATGTTCAGACCAACCAGATAATCATTGGGACGGCACCCATTCGTTTTTGCTTTTGTGTTTCTCTATTTACATCACTTTCACTGGTAAGCTTCTGGGCTAACCTTTTTAGAAATGAAAGGAGACAAGAAAAGGGAAATGTAAGTATGTGTGCCTCACAGATTAGAAGGAAACTGTGTCATAAATGAGGATAAGAGCCCACTCAAGTGAACAATAAATCCGTAAATGCTCTAGAGAATATTTGTTTTAATATGCTTATGTATGTCCTGGTTCAGAAACTTGGCATATATAAGACGCTATCATTAACAGTGAAGATCTATGAGTACCGGCATTCTGTGAAAACAACACAAACTAGAAAACTAACCTAAAGAAAAATCAACAAGGTCTGCAGCAACTGCCACAGCAGACCCACTTGAAGATCCTCCAGGTACTCGATCTGGAACACATGGATTTACAGGTGTGCCATAATGCTTATTTTCTCCGTTAATGCTACAGAGAATCATGTCAGCAAGCTTGAAGCAACATATGCCCTCATATAAAAGGCTCTACTGACTTCCAAAATATAACACAAAAGCATCAACCAAATTTTAACATAAGTGGAGCACAGAATAACAGACTAACAGTAGCACTATGACTACTACACGATATTAAAGCAAAATGTGATAGAAGCTTACTGCTTCACTGAAGATACAAAAGGGAAAATGTAATGATTTCTTAAAAAGCTGTGTCGTGACAGTATAAACTGGCTCAATATATTGGTATGCAACATAGCTTAAAACATTGCACGCATCTGCAATAGAAAGAAAAAGTTCCTCCAATTCGAACCTGTATGCCATCTCATCCATGACAGTTTTACCAAGACATGTGGCACCTGCTTCAATTGCTGCCAAAACAACGGGAGATGTAGATACAGCTACTGCATGAGTCCTCGCCCAGTCCGGATTACCAAAGCCCGTTACGTGGCCAGTAATATCGAATCTGCTATGTAGGAGACATCAGCAAAGAGAGCACATATAGGAACAGAAGTTCTAAATCATACAGATTGAGGAATGAGGAACTGCTTATCATGACAACAAACGACATACTGAATTTGGGAAAAGCAAAACAATGCATCAATCAACATGCAAAGAGAATTTGAATTAATAGTTCAAATCTCTTGCTACGAGTTTATTGCAACAAAAATCCAACCAAGCAAATTCTAAATTGCTGTTTCTTTATGCTGCAATAAGAACCCTACATGCGAGAATGATCTGTACAATTGACATGCCGACAAAGCATAAAGGTCTCTCAAAACTCATATGAACACTTACTGGTCAGGAAAGCCATTATAAAGGAAACCTCGAGTATCTTTCTCATAAAAAACATGACAAAGACAAGAAGCAACCAATGGTGTAAATAATACTTAGCCTGTTGGCTCATTTCATAAATAAAATAAATAAAAATAAAATAAATATTACTCTTTAACAAGCTTCACCAGAAATCTCTGAGCAGAACCACCTTTGTGTTAAGTTTTCTCCAAACTCGAGTTAATTCTGCAGCATAAAATCTACATGCTCGGCCAAATACATAGCCTCTACGTCCGTGAATACATAATGCCAAGGTCATTAATCCTCTTCATGGCAAATTTTCACTCACCTTAGGATAACTCTCAATTAGAACAAGCATCTCAGAGAGAAATGTACCATAACAAAAGCCAAGATCAAGTAACAGGTATTATACAAGGAAGTCAGGTTACCAAATGGTGCCAAATATAACTTAGCTTCCAAAACCAAGAACAGACACTTCAATAGCAATCAGAATTAAAAAGCAATGAAATACGAACATACATATCTTTAACCGCAAAGGTGAGGCCTTGCAGAGGAAGCGGAGGTTGCGAAGGAGAGCGAGGTGGAGGGCGGAGTTCAAATCTTTCGATGAACGCTCCGAAATCATCAGCACGGGTCTTCTCTTCTCCCATCCTCCTCACACTCACCGTGCTCGGTTGCCGTCTGCTCTTCCCCACCCCACCAATTCCACATCTCTGCCTCTGTGCACTTATCTGTCCGCTGTGAAAGAGATGATTGGATGTGCGAGTCGTACAGAGCTCAGCGTAAAGGCCAATTGCCATGAGGACAAGTGGGCAAAGCCGATCAAAGAACTGTTCACGGGGATTCAATCACGGAGGACGACGGCGTTAGCCACTGGGGTCGACCCATCGGCGTTAAACAGGAACCACCGCTGGCTACCACAACCGTAGACGTCACAGCCCCAACTTTAACGTTGGGCGTCGTCGCTGTCGCCGGCGTCGTCTTCTGTAGGTAGGCAACGGAGCCATGGACTTCGAAGCCCGTAACGGTCATTTTTAATCAACAGCTATAGGATGGGTAACCCTAAGGAGGCCAACTGCCAGAAGGGCCATGTTATATGCGCTACCGATTTTACTAAGTGCATCTGTTTTTCTAAATGCACATGATGTGATTTTTAAAGCACCGTCGAATGTTAAGTGCACCATGTATGATTTTTTATATATACCATTATTATTCTTTAATTAAGAAACATGGTTTTGTATACAAAGAAATATGGGTACATGCACACAAAAATATCAGTACATGCGCACACAAATATCGGTACATGCGTACAAGAATATCGGTAGTGAGATACCGATGGAATCTATCAACCAATCGGTATCTCACTACCAGTATTATTCAATCAGCAGTGAGCTGCCGATTCATTGATCTAGTCTATCGGTATCGGTAGTGGACTACCGATTCGGTGGTATGTGCACAAGAATATGGGTACATGAGCACAAGAATATCGGTACATACGCACAAGAATATCGGTGCATGCGCACGTTATAAGCAACATGTACGCGGAAAATATATCATCATTTCAAAATGGTACATAATTCTTCATCGCACACGACTCTAACAAGGGTACATCAATCTGAAATGGTACATAAACACCAAAAGTACATTAATTTGAAATGGTACATAGCACAATCTACCATTGTTCCAATTCTTGGAAAAATTTCTTCAGAATTACGTGACAATTGATGATTAGCGGCCAGTTTTGAAACCCTCGTCCTAGTTCACTGTATTGAGAGCATGAGTGATTCACACATGCAATAGAATTGGCGCTCCCACTACTGCCTCCACAGCTTCTTTTCCTGGGGATACGTGGATCGCAAAAAAAACAAATGAACATTCGCACAAAAAAAATATACATTCACACGTTATAAGTACATTCACACCAAAACAAATGCTCAGCACTACGACCCATCAATCGGACATCATCCTTTATTTGCTTCCTCAGATAGTTGTACATGCGCAAAAAAAAATATCGGTGCATGCGCACGTTATAAGCAACATGATGTACACGGAAAATACATCACCATTTCGACATAGTTGTTAGGAAGAAGAATCAAATATGCACCGGCCTACATGATCTATGAATCAAATATCTCAAGTACAAGCTCCCAACAAAAAGACATCAAATATCTCAAGTACAAGCTCCCAGCAAAAAGACATTAATCTAGAAATATGAACCCAGTATCTCCTTTAGAGCACTACTCTCTGTAGGTGACTAGCGCTGAAATGAGATGGAATATGAAACAAGATCTTTTGGTTGAACAGTTTTTTCTTCAGGAATAGCATACACATCGTCAACAAAATCATCACATTCAGATTCCATAGGTTGCAAAATTTAGAGGTCATGTATCATTATCCAGTCCTTAGTTATCAAGGCATCACAAGATCTAGCTGAAAGAAACAAGAGCTTAAATATAAATTGCTTAGCACATCAATATTCTAGGCTACTTAAATTACATTTTTGACAGCAGAAGATGGACTCGTGATGGGCCTGCTACTTGACGCTGGAATATCTTCTACCTTCTTAGCTAACAACCTGCATATTAAAAAAAAATCAATAATCTGCAATCACAAGATTGAATTGTTAGCTAAAGTAAAGTATTCAATCTTCCAAAGCAACCTGGAAGGCAAAGTAAAAGCAAGAAATTCGATTGGGCAAAGTTCAAGAAGTGCAAGATACATACTTGTCGTTTATCAAGACAATAGACTTTCGAAGCTGCCTTGGAATCCGACGAACTAGCACCGAAGTGTTTGTTGGAATCAAAGTAGACTCATCTACGTACGCTGTGAATCAATGATGGAACAATATTTACCGGTCTAATGTAAGCTGGTCATCTATGTAAGCTGGTCAACAATGGGAGCGAGCTCATCGATCACATGGGTGTCGAGAAGATCTTCTCATCTGATCTAGAAGAGTTGGCGAGCGACGACAGACTCGACGCATGGAGAACTGGGTGAGGAGGGTGTTCGACTATGCGTCGAAGCGAGCGTTGATGGTGGCGGGGTCGTCGAAGTTGGGGATCTACGAGGTGGATTTCCGATGGGGGCGGCCAAGGAAGGTGGAGCAGGTGTCTATGCGGCGGACGAGAGCGACAGACGGAGAGCAGGAGGAGAGCTGGAGATCAGAATGAGACTTAGGAGGCTAGAACTATGGAGATGGATTATTAAATAAGGGTAGTATGGAGATTTAACTGTAAGGGTATAATAGGTAATATGAAAATATTTTTGGCGCAGTGCACATAACAAAAATTATAGTGCATATAAAATTACCCCTGCCAAAAACCAAGATGAAGGCGGAGGTTTGAGTTAAATGCAACGGTTTGAGTCAGAGGCCACGCTTGTCCGCGCAACATTTTTGACTCAGCATATCATAATTTTAAATGAGTTTTTTTGATACCCATAATATCAAATATCAAAAGACTTAAATACCCTTCTAAAATGCGGTAAAATGACTCCCTTGAACCCTTCTAATCCAAACACTAAACCCTAAAACCCTAAACCCCTTTTCCATCACAAAACCATACACCCCATCATCTTCTCCAACTCTCCAACTCAAACACTAAACCCTAAAACCCTAAACCCCTTTTTCAAAACTCATTCTCCAACATAAATCACTATTCCTCAACCCTCAAGGTACGTGCCAAACTGCTCGCCGTTTTTTACGTTTTTGGTAGTACTAGACCGATAGCCTAGTCATTCTATCGGTACCACGACACCGATACAATAGCATACATATCGGCATGACAATGCCGATCAGTGCTGTCTTAATATAGGGTTCGAAGCATTATATCGGTACCTTGCTACCGATATAATAGTTAAATATATCGATACCACTACACCGGTACTATAGCATAGTATCAATAGAATAATACCGATATGATCTCTTCATACAAATTTTGAAGCTTTGTATCGGTACCATGCTACCGATAGGTTTTTTAAGTTGTCGTTAGCACGTACCCATAGATGCACTATCTTGTCGATTTTAGGGTACCTATATCTATGAATTGTGATCTTCTACATTCTACCGATCACTACATTATAGTTTCAAATTTCATCGTGTTTGTCATGCTAACTACAGGAAGACACTCAAGGGTATGTTTCCATTAGTGCCAGTGCTGTAGGAGATGATATGTCACTTGACTTCATTGATGAATTCACAACCAACGAGGTATGGTGCCCAAACATTATATCTAGTTGGAAGACCACTAAATTTATAATTCATTATTTCGATGCCCATTCTTTGTTTGCATGTCTTCCATAGCCGCCAATCACTTGTCCGATGAGCACAAGAAGTTGGATGAGAGAACAAATTGATGATTGTAATAAAGAATTCAGAGGTTGGGGGGCTGGTAGAAAACTGATGATCACATTGGCATGTGAGCGAAGTAGAGAATATCGGAAAACTGTAAAGAAAGATGATAGCTCAAAAAAGGCCGTTACCTCCCAAAAGAAGAAAGCCAACACCGGGACTATGAGCGAAGTAGAGAATATCGGAAAACAATAAAGAAAGATGATAGCTCAAAAAAGGTTGTTACCTCCCGAAAGAAGAAAGCCAACACCGGGACGAAGAAGTGTGACTGCCCATTCAAGGTCAAGGGTGTGAAGCTTGGCACTACTGACGATTGGACGGTGACGGTTGTTTGTGAATTGCACAATCACCAAAAAACGGTGCACCTCGAGGGACACTCATTTGCTAAGAGATTAAGCGAGGAACAGTTGAAATTGGTGATCGATATGTCGACGAACCTGATGAAGCCATGACAAATTTTGAGCACTGTAACGGGCCCCGCCATTCAGGGCCACCCAGAGCCTGTGGGCTCCATCCAGGATCCGCCCGAGGGCCCCACCTGACACGATATTATCCACACCAAGGCAAGCACGCTTAACCTTGGAGTTTTCTGGCGGATCACTGCCATCACGACTTTAAAACGCTGTGTCTTATAAAGGTTATTAATATACTTATTATCTACGTGGGTTGCTTGCTCGGTTACCTGGTTCGGCCACATGCCTTCCAGGCGAACACCGATACCTAGGTAGGGATGGCAGCGGGGCGGGTTTGGGGCGGGTTGGCATGATCCCAGACCCATCCCATGTAAAAAAAACTCACCCCCAAACCCGTCCCAAACCCATGCGGGTTTGCATACACCATCCCATCCCCGTTTAAACTTAACCCATCCCCGCCCCGCCCCACCTTATATAATGTCACAGCAAACACAACAAAATGTCATATAAAAACTGATGAATCACATACTATAAAATAGAAAATCGACAAGTGAAAGAGCATTTATTGCAATTGTGCAACATCTAAAATACATCCAACACTTGAAAAAAGTGACGATCGCTAGGTTCAAAAATTAATTCCACATCCGTTTTAATAATTCATTGCAATATCCAAAAATGCAAAAGGCTAATCAAAATATCTAAGATATGACCATCGTTTTTTAATCTAAGTATGCAAAATGGTGCTTCTAAATCTCAACATGCTCCGCTAAGCACTTGCAATTAAAGTTGACAATTATCCATGCAATTATATATAATAAGGGTATTTAAGTAAAATACATATATAATCGGGTCGGGTTTGGGTTTTTTAAGCCTAAAACCAAACCCATCCCATACCCATTCGGGTTTATCTTCCCTTCCCCATACCAGCTCCAAACCCATTAAGGCTAATACCAAACCCATACTATTAGGGGCGGGTTGGGGCGGGAACCCGCTTAACCAGCCCCATTGCCATCCCTATACCTAGGTACCTCGGGTCTCACAACCCAACCCCCTTAGAGGCCCAGCGTCATCACTAGTACAATCCGACTAACAAACCTACAGCCTGCTTTGATACCAAACTGTCACAACCCGACCCAGAAAACTCATCCAAATTATGGCGTGAACCACTAAACCTATTTACATCATCAATAGGCGCATAAGTATATAATTGCTACGAATTTGAACAATTTGGTCCTCCAGTTTATAAAAAATTCGGCAGAATCTCCTCAGGAGTGCACGAACTGCTAGCTAGACCAATCACCGCATCGTCTCCAGCAAACTCTATCCGGAATTTGAATTTTCGCGTTTGCCCCAGGTACCTGGCCTAACTGAGGTATCAACCTACTACTCTGTCCCACGCCATGCGTCACGCCCGACTGCTCTGCGGTAAGCGCCTCGCACCCCTCACAACCAGCATCGTCAGTGGAAAGGCTCCCCCGATGGCTAACACTCAAGCACCATGTGGGTTCCCTCTCAGTCTGGTGGTCCAGGCTACCTCTCAAAGGACCGGCAAGGCACTATTGCTGCCACGGCTATCGTTGATGCTGAAACCACTGAACTCTGCCAACGGCTACCCAGTCGTCTCATGAAACCCGGAACAACAACTCCGAAACTCACCACGACCACCGACCAACTGTCTGGTGTCAACCCACAAGTCATCTGTCTCAGTATCTGAAATACAGTCCAAGGCGTCCCCTGTTGTCGCTCCAGCATACCGAGCTAGGTGATCCAACCAACCCGCGTGCTGTCACACGGTGCGAGTACTGAGAACAGAGGAAGGTACTCCCAGCCACATCACCCTCCAAGGGTAGGTGTCGAAGAACAGTACGCGAAACTGTTCTCAACCACAACCAACAGTGTTCCTAGTGACACTGACAAGCGCTACTATGCATCACCTCAAAAGGAAGCAAAAAAAACCAACAGCTTCCAAGTGAGCGACACTCCCTGATGTCTAAGGCATCAAGGATCCAGAACACCTCCTTCAACTAGTCCTCTACTGTCAAAGGATCTCCAACATCGCTTCTGGACCACAACGGGTCCACCTCTCGATATTCCAAGAGCACAGAGGCAACACATGTCATGATCCCTACTCGCTCATATCCAGCACGAGGGGAGATTCACTGTCAGGCGAGGGAACGGACAACACCGACGTGCATGTATATCTCCCACTGAGACGTCATGTTACAACTTGAAACCAACAAAACAAAGCAGCAATCAATAAAGGTGGGACCGCTCCAAGGCAAGCACGCTTAACCTTGGAGTTTTCTAGCGGATCACTGCCATCACGGCTTTAAAATGCGTTGTGTCTTATATGGGTTATTAATATACTTATTATCTACGTGGGGTTGCTTACTTAGTTATCTGGTTCGGCCACATGCCCTCCAGGCGAACACCGACACCCAGGTACCCCGGGTCTCACAAGCACCATAAAGAAAAGGGATCCAACTAGCATATCCACTATGAAGACCATGTTGTACGTCAAAAGAATAGGGTGGTCGAAAGAGGTGGGAGATCAGAGATGCATCAGCTATTGAGGCATCTAAACGAGTATGGTTATGTTCTATCATATGCTAAAGACGTGGACAATGTGAGGGACATATTCTGGGCACACCGTGCGTCGATCGAGCTATTCCGTACATTTTCAAATGTGTTGATCATGGATTGCACCTACAAGACCAATAGGTACCGACTTCCTCTACTAGAGATTATTAGGGTCACATCGACAAATATGACATTTGATGTTGCCTTTGCATATATGGAATTCGAGAGGGGGGGCAATTACATATGGACCTTGGAAAAGCTAAGGTCATTGTTGAAAGGATATCCAATGCCACATGTTGTTGTGAGATACAGAGATTTGGCGCTAATGGATGCTAGCAAGTTGATCTTTATGGAGTCAAAACACATGCTATGTAGGTGGCACATCCAAAAGAATGTCGAGTACAACTGTCAAAATAAGTTCGAAACAATAGAGAAAGCAAACTTATTCATAATATTATGGAAATCTATTGTACATGCATCCACCGAAGAAGAGTACGATACACACTTGAATATATTACAGTCTGTCTTTCACAAGTACAAGGATCCTATTAAATATGTCCGAGAGACGTGGTTGGATAATTACAAAGAACATTTTATGAATACTTGGGTCGACAACTACATGCACTTTGGAAATTGTACCACAAATAGGGCCGAGAGTGCACATGCTAGTTGAAGAAGCATCTTGGTGCATCTAATTGTAGCTTTGATACTTCATGGGCCATCATCCACTCTTTGCTTGAGCTGCAACACAGTGAGATCAGACCCACTTTTGAGAAGATCAAACACATCGTACAACACAACTTCAATCCGACCGTCTTCAAAGAGTTACGGGGGTTTGTGTTGAAGAGTGCACTTAAAATAATTTTGAGGGAATCAGTGCGAGCGAATTCTATTGGTTAGAATAAGAGTGCTTGTGGTTGTGCAATTCGGCGTACCCATGGCTTGCCATGTGCCCATGAGATCATCGAATACAATCTCGAAGGTAGACCCATACCCCTGTCGGAAGTGGATCAGCATTGGCGAAAGCTTGACACGGTGAAAATTGAAGTCCATATTACCCTTGAGCTCATTCTCAAGTGAAAAAAATGAGTTGGAGCTCATAGAGAGAGTTTATGGCACGGGATACCAATGGTAAGGTCGAGATGTTAAGAAATTTGATGGAGTTTGGACAATCTGAGTCCACTTACGTTATTGAGCCAGAAGTGAAGTTGAGGGCTCGTGATCGACCAAGCACAAAGGCGAATAAGGAGATGTTGTCAATGAGGCATGACCCATCCGCTTTTGAGTATGGGCCTTCACTCAAAGGTAGCAACTCCACGTAGGCGGCATCTCCTATCGAAGTGACCCCAATATCTTCCAAGAAACCGAAGTTGCAAACACACCGCATGCCAAAGGAGAAAGTGGTCCGGCGTTGGAGATCTATTTCTGTTGTAGACGTTGAAGCATATGGTAACTGTGGATTCCAAGCCATAGCCGCACTTTTGGGTTACGGCGAGAACGACTAGGCTGAAGTGAGTAAGGGTTTTATCTCTGAGTTACGTTATCATTATGATGGTTATTTTGAGTTATACAGAGGAGAAGAGCGGGTTTCAGAGCTCATGTACTCCTTATAATTTTTCGAGAACCACCCTCCTCTTAACCGATGGATGACCATCGCAGACATAAGTTATCTTATTGCTTCACGTTATTTAGTTGTTCTGATTAGCATCTCCAGTATCCAATGTATGACTATCTTGCCATTCTGGACCGCGCTGCCTCCGAAACCTGCACGGAGGATCATAGTGATTGGGTTCGTCAACGAAAATCACTTTATTCAGTTGCGCATGAAACTAGGATGCCCAATGCCACCAGTAGTCTATAGTTGGGCCACATATAGTGACAAATGTGCTATTGGATGGGATTCTTAACAAGGAGATCAAGAAATCCCCGGAGACAATTAAACCGGGAGTCACTACTAGGAATACTATTCAACTTGTGAATGACTGACTGAAATACTGTACTTCACCTTTACACCATCAAAATTTATGAATATGTGTTGGAAATGTGATGAGTATTGAAAATGATTTCAAATGTATGTATGAAAAATGTGGCCAACTCAAATGGATGAATGCATTATTTCAAGGTTTGTGTGGATGAATGTAATATATTAGTTTGTATGGATGAATGTGTCTTTTATTGTATAAAGTGTCATGGAATTGATTTGTGTACAGACGTTGAGGAATGATTTGTCTACATGCCTTATTTTAATCAAGTGTTGGTGACATCGATAGTCTAGTACCGACCAACACCTAAACACTTGTCAGTACCAGGCTACCAATAATGTGGGCAACATTATCGGTACGTGATTACCCATCCAACCAAAACCATGTAGATGTGCTCAGGTTCAGTGGTCACTCACCTGCATAGTGAGCCGTTCTATCGGTAGTTTTTCACCGATAGAACACAAGAACAAAGGCATGTTTCTACTACATTCGATCGGTACCCTAGTATCGATAGGCTTTTGAAAATTGTCGGTGCAATTGTATCGATCGTAGAACTACATTTATCGGTACTGTGGTACTGATCAAATGTAGTTGAAAAAGACCTTTGTGATCCAGCCATGCATAGGCAGTCGGCATGTCAACTTTGTATTTTGGGTTGGGTTGTGGCTTCACGATTAGTTGAAGGTGGTCATATTTCCAAGCTTACATTGATTAAAAAAATATAGGTTAGTCACAGTTATTGGTATTATATCATAAAGTTGATTACCATGATTTTAAAACTACGCACCTCCAACAGAATCAAGTATCCACCAATGGCCCTTGTTCCCCGTCGATTGGTGGAGCCAAGCATCCGATAGACTTATAGACCGTGCACTCTTTTCTCAACCATCTCATATTAATCGGAAGGCCTCTCCCATCTAGCTGGCCTACGACCTCCGATTCACTAACCCCCAGATTGACATTCATAAGCTCTCTTAACTGGGATACTTTCAGCTTGCACTCTTCTAACGGCATGCTCATGACATGGATGCCCATCTGTCAGGGTAATCGTCATCTCACCACAAGATAGGGGGAATGTGATTGTCTTTAGGTGCCTGATAGAGCTTGAAAAGTGTCGTGGCTTAACAAGTCTGACCAAAATTACTAATATTATCCGGTGCTCTACTTTAGCTACTAAAAATAGTAGTTAGCGGAGAGTCCGAGTCGATGCACTGTGAACAGGGTGATTAAGATTGAGTTCTTAGTTTAATCTCCTACCAATGAGTTGGGAAAAGATAGAGACTTGAAATTAAACTAAATTTATACTAAAGGGTTTATAAATATGCGAGAAGAGACCACATAAGTCTTAATCAGTAACCAAGGTTCTACCAGGTCTTCCTAAGATTAGGGCACCTTAATCACGCTGAATGGCTTTCCTAATAGTTGATAAGTGAATGGCTAGTTCTCCCTATCACTCAAAAAGTTCTGGTTAGGATCCCTTGTTGGTAAAAACAATTACCTAAAAATCAGTGAGTGAATGATTAGTTACGTTCACTGCTAATAAATCCTCTTATCAGGATGAATTCATCGCAAGTAGTAGTACAGATATGGATTTAGGTGTAAGATCAAGATGGATTTAGTATCTTGATGGCCAAATCTAAAAGATATGATATATGGAGGATTAGGGATAGAACGTAGTGGTTCTAGCACTACTATAGTGGTTCTAGCACTATACAATCCCCAATCATGAAGAGTTCATCTGAGATACCATGGTACTAGCATGGTACTCCTAGTAGATGAATCCAATCCAAGCCCTAGCATGCACAAGCCCTAAAATCAAATGCAAACGAGAAAAGTTCATACACCCAGCATGAAATCAACACCAAAATATAAAAGAAATAGAGATCAATCCATATAAGCCAATCAATAATGTATACAAGCCCTAGATCTCAGAAATCCCTATTAGAAATCCTAGTTACATCATAAGAATCCCACTGCTAGGGGTTTAGCTACTCATCTTTGGGGTTTGATCCGTGGGTGAAGGTTGATGAAACTCCTCCGCCATGGATCTCCTCCAAAAGATTCTCCAAAGAAAAGTTAAAAAAAGGAAAGAAACTGTCATTCACGTCCAAGAGAGAAGACCCCCTAAAAACCATAAAGATGTCTATTTATAGCCTAGGTTACACCTCCTCCTGGATTAGATCTGGGCCGTTGATTTTCTTCCTGGGAATCAAAGGATCGATCCTTCCATGAACGAAGATCGATCCTTTGTCTTCAATTGTTGACCACGCCCGTAAAGTATCGATCTTCCTATAGAGGAAGATCGATCTTCTTCTTGCGTCGTTGGTCTCACCCCGTGGATGATTGATGAGTCACAAAATATGCATAATTCATCCATTTAACTTGGCTTTGTTAGCTCTCAAGCAATGCATTTCTAATATCTTTTCATGTTATTTCAGGTACAACAGTTTCTAAAGAGAGTTGCATCGATTCCGGGCTTAAAAGACATAAATTGCACAAAATCTGCCATATTCGAATTGAACCAGACCCAGTCTGAATTGGATCCAGACCAGACCCAGTCTGGATGGATCCAGAATTGATCCAGACCCAGTCTGGATTGATCCAGACCCCGTTTGCATGGATCCAGAATATTTGGATCGATCCAACCCAGTCTGGATCGATCCAAACTTATTCCGGATCGATCCAAACCAGTCTGGATCGATCCAAAACCCTTTCTAGGGACCAGTTTTGCAGTTTTACACATCGGATCAGCGATCTCAATATATTCGGATCAATCCGAACCAGTCTAGATCGATCCAAAACCCTTTTCAGGGAGCCATGACTCTCTGTTACACATTGGATCGATCCAATATCATATTGGATCGATCCAAGCCATTAGAAACCCAAATTTTGACATCTTGGATCGATCCAAACATATTTCGGATCGATCCAAGACTGGCTGATGGGTAAAAACGGACGGTTCTGATCTGATCCGAGGGTCCACGACTTGGGGCCTATAAATAGGGGATTTGGCTCTTATTTTTGGATCTTTTCTCTCATCTTTTTCCCTCCTTTCTCCAGCCTTCTTCCCCTTAGAGTGAGAGAGAGATTTAGGGCTTCAAGGGGTGGATTTTGATGGAGAAGATGGGTAAAGCCTCCTCCTCCATGGATCTCCTACCCAAGATGAGTAGCTAAATCCCTTCTCCTTAGGAATTTCATGATGTCTTAGGTCTTTCTCTTAGATTTCTCTTTTGTTTCTTGATGTAATGACTCTTTTGAGATGGTTTTGTATGAATTCACATGTAATTCCTTTGTTTCTTTAATGAAACCCATTGTTGAATGTTTGAAATGCTTTCTCTTGCAAGTGATTGTAGGAATATTATATGCTTGCTAGATGTTTGATTTAATTCCTCAAAGAAGAGGCTATGCTAGAACCATGGCTAACTCTAGGGTATGAATCCTTGATCTTAGGATAGGATCTTGAGATGCTAGAACCATCTCAAGCCATGACTATCCTATGTATGGCTAACTCTAGGGTATGAATCCTTGATCTTAGGATAGGATCTTGAGGTGCTAGAACCATCTCAATCCATGACTATCCTATGTATGGCTAACTCTAGGGTATGAATCCTTGATCTTAGGATAGGATCTTGAGATGCTAGAACCATCTCAAGCCATGACTATCCTATGTACCATTCATGTCTTCGATGGTGGGTTGGAGTGAGATATTAAACCCATCTCAACCCAACACGTTATTCATACAAAGCCTTGATTAATTGCCAACAATATGACCTTAACCCGGCAATTGTTGAGCTATGATCGAATTAAAACCTCGATCATGGATCTTAACCTTTTAATTCACCGATGAGATGATCCTAACCCGACATCTCATTAGCGGCGAGCGATACTAATCCTACGCTCGCCGATCTCCAATTTAGACCATCCCTTGAGTGTCATTCATCTTGATTCATAGAGATAATATTTAGACCCTAATTCGGATTGGAATTCCCTAGGACTTCTTCCTTGATAAATTTCCTCTTTAGTTGTTTTAGAATATTTTAATTAGAAAACTCAAATAATCAATCCAATTGTTTCCAACTATTGTAGAGACTATATTGCATTTGTAATTCGACCATCCAATTCCTTGAGAATTCGACCCGTACTTCCACTAACTACGTTGTAGTTAACTAAGTAGTTCGGTAATTTGTTTCGCCCGCCTTTGATTTAATTAACGACACATTTCAAGGCGCGTCAATGATCGATTATTCCATGGAGGAAGATCGATCCTTTCCAATCTAGCTCTCTGTCAGCTTAATGTGCTTTAAATGATCGATCCTTTCAACTGTGATGATCGATCCTGTCAAGTGGCGCTCTCTGTCAGCTTAATTTGCTTTAAATGATCGATCTTCTCATGAGTTGAAGATCGATCCTTTATGCTGGAATTGCCCTAATGTGTCCATTTTAGCTCCAAACTTGATCTAACTCTTGTTGAGGTATCTTGTACCTGAAATAGGGTAAAGATAATCAGTGAAGCATTGCTCGGAGACTAACAAAGCTAAATTACAAGGGTGATTTGTGCACTTTTCAAGTCTTATCAGTGCCATCTCTCGACAAATGCTGACACCAAGGCACTGCTAATGGTGTTGTACGAACACTCCATCAGATGTCCAAAACTGGTAGCCTGCATGGCCTGCTGAAAGTCTTGCCTCTCAATGATGTCCCATTTTTTTGTTGATAACCCATGTGTGTAGATCTTAAGTGGTTCGTGTTCCTGCATTGAGAAAAAGAGGAACCATGACCATATTGATTGGTGAAACATGGTAAGCTATAAACAACAAAGTAACTTTTGTATACCTCTCCGGCCCATATACGGTAGGCGACGTGTGTTTTGAACTCGGTCAAAACAGTCTAAACAATAGGGCCACCAAGGATAGGTCCATCGTCGTCTGGCATCTCTTCCTCTTGAACAGGCTGCTTACTCTCCTCCGGGATGTCCTTAGGGACCTCTCTCCTCCTCCTGGCCGAGGTCGTCGACTGTTCAACCCGGGCCGTGGAGGATGACGAGGCCCTGGTGTGTTGCTTCTCCCATGGACGAACCATTTTGCTTTTTACAAAATAAAATGCAAAGATTAGTAAATAGTGCCACAAATAATAACCCATCGACAACAAACTACCAATAATAAAAGAGAGATGTCGGTCGTAGAGTACCGACATTGTAGCGTTACTAATGGTAGCAAAGTACCAAAGCGACAGCTTACTCAAGAAAGCTATGAAATCACTTGGTCAGTACCTAAGCACCGACACAGCACCCTATCCTATCGGTAGAACCAGGTCGATTCCTATATGTATGTATCGGTACATATGGGGTTGGAACTACCGAACCCTTAGAAAATAATGAAACTATTGAAAAATCCAACACATTAGGAGTAAAATCATGGAAAAACATTACTAGACATGGAATGTGGGTGAGAAAACTCAAAAAATGGAGGATTTGGCAAAAAAATGGAGTTAAAAAAACTCACCCCAAAGCTTGTATTGAGTCCGGCGTATGATCAAGGTGGGAGAATCCGGCGTATGATCAAGTATTTTCTGCGGGAGGTGAGCGTCAGAGGATTGCCGTCTAGGCATTGCTGCATTTCAGTGAGTTAAGTCCGGTGTAACTAAAGAGTCGTTCGGGGGAGGGGTGGGGGGTGGGTGATCGCTCACAAACGTTGTCGTTAAAACGTTACAAACTCAATCAAATATAAATTTATAATCCTTATTCAATCACTACACTACTAGGTAGAAATAGCGGTGAAGTCGGGAGTCGATCCACAGGGAAAACGTTGGAAACTGAAATCAATTCTCAAAACCCTAAAACTAAGGAAAAGAATCAAAGATAGAATAGAGTTATATAAACTAATAAAGAAAAGAAATAAAAGGTTGATCAATTTGAATCAATGGATAAGTGACTTAGGAATTACTCAATCCGCCCTAGTTTCGCATTCAATCTTCTCGAGTTATCCTCTTGTTCTCTTCTCTCAACATTATGGATCATATGGTTACAAGCTCACATGAATCCCTGAAATAAGATTTATGTTCCTAACGGCATAGCCTATCTTTCTTGGCATAAATTGTCTTCGGTCCTACGATTACTTTAAGTTATACTACTTCTAATGGCCTTGGCACAACCTATCCTAGCTTAGCATAGCCTATCTCACTAGCAAACCATAAATCACATGAAAACCATCCTATGAATCTCTACAATCAATCACAGAAATCATGTAGGACTGAACATACGTCAAGGAACTCTGTTCCCTCAACTCTATTAATAATAAAAAGCAAATTTATAGGATCATGTCTTGAGAAGAATACAAGATTCAAACCAAAGAAGATAGAAAACTATGCTAGGATTTCATGAATAATCCTAAGTACAATAACTAGCAACTCATCTTTTGGATGAAAGCTTTCGGGTTGGAGTAGAAAGCTGTCACCATCCACATCCTCTCCTTCTTCTTCTTTCTCCTCCAAAGATGGTCAAAAAGATGATTATTTTTGTCCAGCCAACACCTTCTTATAGGTGTATTCCCGGAATTAGGGTTTTGGTTTGAGTTGGACCTCTAGTGCAACTCGGATTTCCTGAATTAATCCTGACAGCCTATTCCGAGCGCAACTGGGCTCAATCAAGCCAGAACCGAAAAACATGGTCAACACAAAACATTGTAGATTAGGAAGTCTTCTATCAGCTCCGGAAGATTTGAAAATATTCTGACTTATCTGAAATATTTGACGAATATTCTCCTGAACGTCGACGGACCAGTTTCCAGCATCTATATATCTTCATATTCTTGAAAGCTGCTATTAATTTGTCCAGAATCTCGCAAAGAGTCCAACATCAAAGTTGTTCATCTTGAAGTCTTCTTTCAGCTCCCAGAATTTCAGAATAATTGGATTTCAGTAGAATTTCTGGTGATTTATTTTCAAACAGTCGACGAAACAGTCTTTTTGCAGAATTTAATGATTTTTGGTCGAATTTCTTGTATTTCTTCTCAAATCCTACTTAAAACTGAAATCAAGTAATATGACATCAAATAAAACCACTCTAGGCCTAACAAAGGTAATTTAAGGGGTTTAATTATATATAATCTGTGACTTATCAGTGGGGGAGGGGTAGTTTAGGTATATAGAGTGTGGGGTTAGTGTGGTGTGGGATTTTGAGTGTGTTTTGTGGTTTCGAGGGTAATTTATGTAAAGAGTGATGTTAGGTGTGGTGTATTGAGCAAAACACCATGTTTTGATATTTGGATCGTAGTGCGTTGAGAAAATGTGATGTGTTGAGTCGAAAATGTGGTGTGAATAGAGGTACCCTTCGGTTAAACTCTTCTATTTCTTATTTCCATAGGCCAAAAAGTTCTAGTTGTTTTCACAATAAAAAAGAATGAAAAAGAAAAGGTGAATTGATTATGTAAATTTTCGGAATATGAATGATACTAGTCTGACTAGAGATGAATGGGGCAAGAAGATGGCGATATTGTTAAAAAACAATGATAAATATAAAAAAATGGAAAAATCTACATATTAAACTTTTTATCCATTTTGTGTTTCATTACAACTTAATTGGGTCCATTTTGGTCAAGCTTCCTCGAAATATGCACCTTCTTGTATCCTGCAATTTCATGTGCCCAATGTAAGTCATGAGTACGATGGATCTGACAGCCACAAGCGGCTTCATCCAGTCCAATAGAATATGCCCGCTCTACGTCGGTATGGATAATGGAGAGTGCATGTTTCAATATAAAACCCCGTAGCTCCTTATAGACGGCTGGCTTGAGTTTTTGTTATATGATATACTTGCTCTTCTCAAAAGAAGCAACTATCTTAGTGTGTTGGAGCTGAAGCAATAAATGAATCGTAGCACATGATGCTTCGAAGCTGCAGTTGGATATACCAAGATGATACTTTTAGTTGTGCATGTGAGCTCTCCACCTTGTTTGTGGTTGTATTTTCAAAATGCATGTACTTATCAGTCCATGCACTCACAAATTGCTCCCTATACCCATCCAGCCAAGCGTCTTTTACATAATCCATGGCACTTTGGTACCCAAAGAAAGTACGCTCCATGAATTGTAGATTTTAGGCATAATTCTCGACAATAGTAGAGCCTACTAAAAGTTCCCAAAATGACATGAATATCTTCCACTTCTCTGTTGATTCAAAATTCTTTTTGCACTTGACAGCAATATTAGTATTGATATGCCACATGCACAACATATGGTTTGTAGCTGAAAATATATGGTGCACGACATTCACCAGTCCCAACTCTCTATCAATCAAGATAACACGAGTCTGCATACACCCATCCATCAGTAACTTTAGTTTATTCAATGCCCATACATAACTGGCCTCTGTCTATGAAGATACGTGAAAGCAACTGCGAATGACATATTCGTTGATGTAACCCAAAGTATTTGCAATAGCAGGAGGCGGTACCTATTTGTTTTATAGATGCAATCTATGATTAGAACCTCTGGAGAGGCACACAATAGCTCCCACTGAAGATGGATAAGCCCAAAATATGCTCTGAACATAGAATGTGGAATTATTACTCTTATTCAGATGGGCCAAGAGAGACTGTATCTCTAACCTACCAGCCTTCTCTATAACTCTATGCTTCTGCTGTGCATTGTATATGGTTTTCATGGTCGAGACATTGTCCTTGTTTTTGTTCTTGATGGAGGTCAGGATCTCTCTTGGCCTCACTAGACTCGTTGGCAGATCAACCAACATCATTTCCTTCTCCGAAGATAATCTCCTCGCGTTTGAGTAGCCCACAAGAGTCTCTGCAATTGGGTGATTGTGCACCCTACACACCACCCTTAACATCCATTCATTATCTGTAAAGAGCTTCACGCCCTGAAGTTTGAATGGACAATTGCATTTCTCCATGCCACTATCAGGCCTCTTCCTCTCACGGGGTTTCGGCTTGCTATTATCAGCCCTCTTCTTCTCCTTATACTTTGCCGAGCTCCTGTACTCATCACTTCTTTCGCATGCCAATGTGAGCCTTGGCTTTCGCCCGCATGCCCTAGCATCTGAATGATTTATAACAACTATAAGCCCATTTTGCCAACCCACTTCTTGTGTCCACTGGATAAGACTAGTTCAACTATAAAAGATCTA
Source organism: Narthecium ossifragum (assembly GCA_963920575.1). Classification (NCBI taxonomy): domain Eukaryota; kingdom Viridiplantae; phylum Streptophyta; class Magnoliopsida; order Dioscoreales; family Nartheciaceae; genus Narthecium; species Narthecium ossifragum. Next base: position 24,090,426 of record OY986966.1, read on the forward strand.
AGAGTAGGCAAAATACCATGGTGATCAACATGCATGTAATTTAAAACTAAAAGCATAATGGTTCGATTCTAGTATACACACTGTGCTAGTCGTAAATTGTGCCGAAAAGTCCATAATAATGGCATTCCCAACACCACTATATGTAGTAGAAGCATATGCCTAAAACTTTAACAAAGAATAATAGTGATAATTTAATTTTAAAAAAGACCCTGGAAGCATATGGCTAAAAATTTAACAAAGAATAATAGTGAAAATTTAATTAAAAAAATACCCTGATGTTTGTTCGGTGAAAGTGAAACAAACATGAAGTAAATGGTCGGTTTCAAAGAACCGAACATAATCAATATGATCGACCTACAAAAACCAAACAAACAAATAATGTTCGGTTAAAAGCTACCACACAATATACATAAATTCGGCTTATAGCAACCGTTCATATTTTGTATGTTCGGTTGCTTTCAACCATTCATATTGGGTATGTTCGGTTGCTTTCAACCGTTCATATTAAGTATGTTCGGTTGAAAGCAACCAAACATATCCAATATGCTCGGTTGCCTTAAACCAAGCCGAGAAACCGAGACAAATGTTAATGCTCGGTTTGTTGTATACGAACACACACAGAAAGGGGGTGTTACCTTCTTCTTCGTGTCGCCTTTTTCATCAACGTCGTTGTTTTCATCATCGGATAGAGAGGGACCAACCACATTTTGATCATCGTCATATACATCTACATCCGGTTTCACCTTCTTCATCTTCGGTTCGTTTTCGCCCTCAATCATCCAACGAGTAAATAATTGTGGTATCAAATAAATGTGATATAGAAGGTTGAGAGGTGATGGTGTAGGAGGTGTGAAAGATAACGCGTAGAGGAGAAAGTAGGTGGTGTTGGAGATGGATATAGAATAGGATTTAGAAGATGATGGTGAACCAAGATTGTAGGGGTAATTTAGTCAAATATTATGAATGATATGTTCGGTATTAATCGTAAAGATTTTAATAGGTGTACCTAGCAAAAGACATAGTGTATTTAGAATCGTCTTATATAAACAGAAGGTTTTGTAATGAAAAAGAAAAATAGAAAATAGAAAATAGAAAATAGAAAATAGAAAATAAAATGGATCTAATATGTAAATATTTTTTAAAAGCGCCTTCTCTTCATGAAAACTCTTGTCGTCCATAATTTGATCCACCTGACAATTTGCTCTTAGATCAAACTACAAAACCACCTCGGATAAGGAATCCACAAACAACATAGCCCAGCAGTCCCCAGCAGTCCCCAGCAGTAAGTACACCAACTCGCACATACTAGTAAGGGCATCTCCAACGGGGCCAATCCACTCCAACCGGCCTGCAAATGCTATCCCCAGCAGTGAGTACCTTAACTATAATAATTAACGTGAGTACCTTAACTATAATAATTAATGTAACTTTAAAATTACTGATTTATTTAGAATAAATAAGACTTCAATGGAAAACTCTTGTCGATCCCTACAAAACAAGACTAATATTGAATACTTTTTAATTATTATTTATCTAATTGCAAATAAATTATTTTTTAACTGGTTTTGTTTTCATCATTGGGTTTTTAAATTATACATTAGTACGTAGTTTTTTAATTAAATTAATTCTAATTGTAATTACATTATTTAAAGGTATTTATGCAGAATACTAAAATGAAGACGAATCTTACACACTAAACATTGAGAATTTTAATTTAATATACATTAAGACGTGAAAAACATTAAATATAGATAAAAATTTTACATCTCTTCATTGCCATATCGTTTCCACAATGTGGAGGATTTTCAGCACTCGGAGGAGTTGAGTACGGAGGAAGTCAGTACAGAGGTACTGGCTACGAAGGTGGTCAGTACGGAGGAGATTATTATGGAAAAGGCCTGTACGGAGGAAGCCAATACGATGGAGCTGGGTATGGAGGAGGTCAGCACGGAGGAAGTGCACGTAGGAGTGGCAGTGAATTCGGCGATGACCTGCCAAAATATTAATATTTTTATTTTATGCACTCTTTTTTATTATTAATTGTTGAAATGTAATGTTTTCTGTATATTAGTTAATTATGTATTTTTTCTATATTTTAGTTAATTTTGTAATGTTTTCTATATTATAGTTAATTATATAATATTTTCTGTATTTTATACTCTTTTTTTATTATTAATTGCCTTGACTGTAATGTTGTTATTGACGGAATCTTTTTTTAGAGGGAGAACCATTGGAGTGCACCAACTCCATTGCTCCAAATATGAAGCAAAAAGTGCATTTGATGGCTCCATTTTTATAGCCAGCGTTGGATATGCTCTAATGCTAGTCCACCACTTCACATAACACATCCATCCTCCGTCTTGACGAAGAAAAAAGAGATGACCATAAAAAGCACACCAATTGTAGGGTCGTAGAATCAAGAAGTATCCCAAGTCTACTAAATTAATTTCAACATACAATTTTATCCAAACTGCAATCTCACAACTAGATTATATAGAATTTAAATCTGCAACAAGTAAATGGATGCAGTAACTTCTCCATCCAAGCAGGATCGCAAGTATCATCATACATTGACGAAAACATAGAGGGAAGAAGTACAAATATTGCCACGATATCAAAGTATGAACAAAAGAAAGTCATGTGCTCCCTTTTATTTTACCCGTCTTAGTGTGGGTAAATTACCCCGATCAATCACAAATTCAAACCCAAGACCTCATATAGGAGATTACAAGCCTTAACCGTTATACCAACTAACGTAATGGTAAGTCATGTGCCCCTTTAACAAGCTGAATTCCATGCAATGCTGGCTTGTTCTTTGAGCTCACCATAAAGAGCCTGAGCAAAATTAAGAAGAAAATGATCTGCACCATGGCTTGCTAGAAGAGATACTGACACTGGGAGATTATCATGCATTCCAAGCGGTATACTGGCCTGTAAATAATATAGTGTTTCTTGTTAGGAAATGGAAGTATGCTGTTGTTTATAAGTCCTTACCATGCTTGACAATTAGCTAACGAGTATGAGCACCTCGCAAAACCTGGACATCCCAGCAATGGGGAGAAAGGAAAATGCTCTCGCACGGAAATCATCCAATTTAGCTGTCTCCATGCCTAGTTTAGGAGGTGGCTCAGAAACAGTTGGGACTGCAAGGACTCCATGATCCTATCACACACGATGTCAGATCAATGCAGTTAAAAGCACTCATTAGAAAAATAGATGAATCTTTATCCACCAAAAGGATGTTAATGGCTCGCATTATTTAAAAAAGAAAAAGAAATTCCTAGTTTAAGTTTTCATGCTATATCTGCCAGTCACCCTTTAAGTGCAAAAGCAAACCATCCATGCAGAGAAGCTGCGCCATGAAAGTGAATAACAATTCATAAGTGCTGAATTCTTTCTACGTGGAGGCTTTAATACAATCCAGGTCAATATCAACTTCGAAGGATGATATTTGGTCAATTCTTTGAGTTGTAAAGTTTAGCATGTCTTACATTTTATAAAGAAAGTGCATAACCTTCAGTGACAACATCTTCTCCCTGGTACCCTAACATGATCATGATTATGCAGAACATGATGTTGGAATTGTCTTAATTGGGTTTCCATTAATTGTTAGTTAATTTTGGTTTTATTAAAACCGGGCTAAATACAAGATCCAATGAGATAAGCTCAATAAGCCCACTGTTGTTAAGTGATCAAATTAATGGGTTTGAGCACACTGCGTTTTGTTTATGATGTGGTTGAGACGGCCAAGTGTAGGCCTAATTCTAGTTCTGCTAAAATTTCAGTTCTAGTTGGATTCAGTATCTGCCTTTGATGGAAGCATTTACTGGATGTCTATAAAGAGGCTAGGTCTCCTCTCGAGAGGAGAGGAAGACCTAGATCTCCGACACATCTTTCAGTTTCTCATGACGATCAATACATATATGATTTATTTCAGTTAATTGTGGTATTCTAATATTCATATATGATATCCTGGAAATTATCTTACACATGAATGTCCTAGTAAATCATCCTACATATTGCTATGCATATGGTGCCTTGAACTATGTCACTAGCTCGACCATGTCTGGCTACACAGAGCTGTATGGGAGTCGAGCAGTTGAGACAAACCCAAGCTGTTTCAGCTTTGATACCGACCCTGATTAGGTTACGCTGAGAGCGACCTATAGTTACGGCTTTGTATGAGAAAACCAGAGCAGCTGTGAGAGCGAGAGATTGTAATCCCTGGCTCTTCATAGTGAGAAAAAGACCATCTCTCAACTGTGGAGGTAGGGAAATTTTCCTTAAACACGTCAAATCTACATGTTTCCTCTTTTTCTCTTTCTTTAGGTTTTTTTTGCATGTTCATCGTGATTGCACAGCGTCCTTCACTAACACATATCCGTCAAGTTGCAGATTTTCTATATCACATAACTTCTTATCGATAAAACCAGACCAATTTATGAAGCATTCTAGATTGAATTGTTAGACTACGCCACTAAAGTGATAATTACTACGGAAAGACTAGGTCTTCAGTAAATAACAAAACATAGGTACTTAATAACATGTTGATATAAGTATTTAGCAGGCACAGTCCTAAGTCCACACAATCATACACTATACGTACCATAAGTGTGCCGAGACTACATGTTCACTGATGTGAGGCTCAGAGCACACTACAATTTATCTGACTTGCACATTCAGGTAGATGAAGCGCTTATAGACGCAGCCATCAAACAGTAAGAATTGCAAGAAATGAAAGAATGGATGACGATGGGGAAATTTTCCCAAAGAGTATTTTGAAGCAAACACATACCCCTAAAAGAGCAGTCAATGCAACCGCAAGCTCAGTTCTTATTTGGTGGCAACCCCCTACATCAATATTTGTTTCAGTAATAACTTTTGATACTCTTTCCAATATTCCAGGACCCAAATAGGGCTTGGTGTTAGTGATCCATTCTCCATGATTAGCTTTGATCTCAAATCTACAAACAAAAGCAAATTTTAGCCTTTCTTTTATTCAAAAACCTAATTGGATACTAAAGTTAAAGGCAACAAAGAAGACACTACAAAAGGTATAAAAAAACAGCATTATGTTAGGTAAGAATTATATGGTAAGCAGAATTTTAAAATGTAAGAGAAAAGCATTTAGTAACTGCTCGAAACTAGAATAAAAATGCCAAGATCTTAAACAATATTTCATGAGAAAAAGTTTCAACATTTTTTAAACTTATGTCATAAAAACTCATAGGAAAAACCAAATTTCAGAGGCTCAATACTTTTTCTCCTGGGTATAAAACCAAATTTGTCAAGCCCTAAGATGCCATTCAAGATAGTTGCCTCAAAAGGAGTGCCGCAAAATATTTATTAAATAGAAAGTTACAAACATGTTAGAGAGAATTTTTTCGTGTCCATAAATATACACAAACATCAAATGCCAATGAGTGTGTCCTATAATCATCAGTCTAAGAACCTATTCCTGATCAGTCTTTCGAATCTCTCCATTGTCATAATGAAGATGATGGAGAATAGGATCTAGAACTATCTACAGATGATATACCATTATATACCATTAGCCACTTGTAAATGTTGTATTCGTCAGAATCGGCATCATAAGAAGCATTCCACATTCTTCTCCACTTTCTTTTTTCAATTTACTCTTCCAATAAGGTTAGTAAGAGACCTAGGAAGTGCCTAGCAGCAAGAAGGGGGGCATGATATGTATGAGGACAATAGTACTAGTGTTCTACAAAAGCAACAAGATATCTCTTAGAAAACCATATACTGCAAAATCATCTTTACATGAGCAGATGAATTTCCCTTGACAGGTTCAATCTCCTTACTAAAGTAACAAAGTCAAATCCAACATGATCTAGATCATATTAAAATTTTAGACATCCAAACCTTTGCAGATCCCGTGAGGCATTTGAAAGAGCTGCCAGATAAGATATCTCTGAAGAGGCTTCATTCGTAGAGTGCATAATACTTAAGCTAGGAACTTCTTGAAGAATGTAATCACCGAGGTCTATATAGCTTATTAGACTGCCTGTTTCAATCAGAATATGCATAGCAGGAATTACATATGCAAGGTAGTAATGACTGTAATTGAAGTTAAAGAAGAGATCACTCACGCCCAAACAGTTTCTCGACCGATTTAGAAAGGATATAAGAAACTTGGTCAGTTTGAGAACCTAAGCTTTGAAAACAGTCCTCAGGAATAACAATTCGAGTAGGTTGCACGGTAGCATCAGCAGGCAATTGCAAGAATACACGGCCTAGCTGACTTAAGGTAATGGGATCTCTAGCAAACCAACCTGGAAAGACAACATCCAGAGTCAAAATTAAATAATCATCAATAAATAGAACAAGGACATGGTGAACGAAGACTTTTCATCAGGTTAAAGCATGCTCATGACTTTAATATTTCTTCATTGCAGCACATACTATTTGAAAGATCTACAATTTAATACGCCTGTTGCAGAGCCCATGAACAAAATAAGTAGACGATTAGACATATTCAGTTTCCATTCGCAAATCGGAGAATAAGGGACACTTGAGAGAAGAAAAAGGTAATTAGATACAGAACATTATAATCAAAGTAGGTCTTAAGAGATTGGACCAAACCAAACTCTTCCGGAGAAAAGTCATAATCAATATTGCCAACCATAGTCTTTCTAACTTTAACAACAGCATCGCAAAGCCAAAAAAAAAAACAGATCCTCAAACTTCTGATGATCACAGAAGTATGTTTACTCCTACAAATATTTGATTTGGGTTTCAACAACCCCATACCATTTTGGGTATCTCAATATTTGACATGTTTTAAACAAATTACAATCTATGAATGCACAAGCAACAAGTTTTGCAAGCAATAATCCTGATCTATCAGCCATAGCCTTAAAGCATCTACGAAATACGGATGGCATGTGACCTAATGTCAGATTGTGAGACTTGTGACTACTATATAAATGCTCCAGTTTGACAGAACCGAATTGTTTCACTTCGACAGCCCATTTGACGAACTTCTAAACAAGCTATTCTCACTCACTTCTGTGGTTTTTCAGAATACATGGATAAAGGAAAACAGAAAAGTTTGACTACGAGCATATCTAATTAATAAAGCAATTATGGATTATAAATACCTTGACTAATCATAGTAGTTGCTAATTCTATACTATTTGTATTGTTGACGTAGGAAGTTGGCATAGCCAAATATAGTGGTTCACATTTTCTTATCGAGGTATAAATACAAAACTTAAGGAACCAGCCTAATACATGTATAGCGCTTCAATGACGGTATAAACAACACCCTCTGAAAGTGTAAATATATCAAGCTATCAAGCACATATGTACCCAACAAGACTACAATCGAACTTGTATTATGTGCTTATTATCTTTCCATATTTTAAGCTTGCCTATATAAGATTTAAGGGATGTTAAATTGTTAATGCTACTAGAAACAATTAAAAATCTATATTGTATAACTAGAAAGCATAAATCACGATAAAAGAAGTAATGGATAAGACTAGGATGAGCTTCTAGCCCTGATATGCCAAGCATAAAGAAAGAATTTCCAAGATGATAGGCAATTAAGTGAGGACAAACTACAAACTGGCTCTCAAAACAAAGATCATTTTGACCAGGTAAATAGTTTCAACGCCAAGTACATGGTGCAAATTTGGTTGGACAAGTAGTAAAACTTAAGGATTGCCAATGCCCAACAATAGAATGGGCGTGCATGAGTTGGCTTAAGAACGCATTAGGCATGATATTTTAGACTCAATTAGATCAAGATTCAGGTTAACATTTTTGAACAATACAAAGACCCCACATCAATTGGATACAGCAACCTAAAGAATAAAACAATTGACCATACAAATCAATCGCTTTGGCTAGAAAGGGTCCAAAGCAAGCCAAAATCTTGCACTCCAGGTGAAACTGGGTTTGTTCTAGGTCAAGGATGGAATCCGAACTTGATGAAACTGGGTTATTTGGTGTCTGAATGCATCTATTCAGAATAATCTTCTACTGTCCTAATAAATCTAATCAGGCGTCGGACCAATTTGGTTGAGACCAGGTAATCCTTTCTCCAGGGTAGAATTTTTTATAGGAACTGACTGCAAGTCCGAATGTCAGGCTGACTTCATTCTAACAGAGTGAACTGGGCCTTGAATTGCAAGTAAACCCAACAGATGGTGCATTTTAAATCTCATCCACTCCACCAAGAAGGAAAAAGGTGACAACAAGAAATTTACCAATCACATTCTGTGCACAAACCAAAACTTGCTCCTTACCAACTGTATCTAAGCTCTGAGCCAGAGGAATGACGTTGCTGGTAGATACAGTGCCATGCGAAGGACGGAAACCAAAAATACCACAGTATGCTGCAGGCACCCTTACACTTCCACCAGTATCAGTACCTATAAGTAATGAGCAATATTGCAGCTTCATCAAAGAAAAACTAGAGCTATGGACTTAAAAGAAAAAGATGAATGCAGATGCTTCTGCTTAAAAGGTTTATCCCTAAAGAGAGCCCAAAATCAGCATTCTTTATGCACCGGGAAAGAAAAAAGAAACTACTGTATAAGAAGCTCTAACATGGACATTAATAGGAAAAATCAGAGATATGTGCAAAAGAAAAACGACTCTTCAAGCTTAAAATTTTGTATTTAGCACAGCTGCACAAGTTCATAAATTTTCCAGAATATGCAAGGCAAGTGAGAGTATCTGAAATGTGCCCACAAGAAATTAAGTGTAACCAAGGATTGTTGTGCGGGTGGCATGTGCCATGTCAATCTTTGGCACAATATGTGCTGGTCGGGATGACAGATGCCGATATTCGCTACGAACCTCATGCCGGCAACACAAAGCTCTTCTAAGCTAATACAAGTGTCGGATTGGGATTTTTGCTGATACATTGTATTGTACCAGTAATCGTGCCAGTCTGTGCTGTTATGTGCCAACTGGCACAGTAATCACCGCACAAAGCTACTCTAATCCTTGAGAATTGGTCCATAACATTATGTGGTTCAACTACTGCATATAACATGTGTTGTACATAGCAGATGAACAATGTTAATGGTTTCTGCCTCCAAACTCAAGCATATTGATATCACTAGATTGGGGCACTTGAAGTAGTTGTCCTAAATTTATGTGACGCAACAAAAAGAGAGATTGAACAGATACTGAACAGTCAAAGACAACGTTTGTGCGACTTCTTAATGCTAATAACCCACTTTTAAGCTGTGCCCACTTGTTAATGGATGCTCAACGACAAACCAGACTGTTAATGAGAATGTGTAGTCATGAGTATTAATCCTAAACGAATGCTGGAAACTGTAGTAGATAGATAAGCTTTACACCAGGAAATTTAGAAAGGGACAGCAATGGGAAGATATACCTATAAGCATGCACTCTGTAGTTTTAAATTGTCTATTAAGTGTTTATATCTCAGTTAGTACTTCCAGTGCATGTGGTATAGTATTGGATTTATAACCTTTTATGTCTATTTCTAAATCCATAGTTTTCATCGTACGGATGCCTTAGCTAGTATGCAGTTAAATTACAGCAAGTTAGAATTCAAATTTCCATCCATTCCTTATTGTTGTTTTACTTATGATCAATGTCAAGTAGTGTGCATCCATCTGAGCATCGCATCTCATGTGTATGTATGATTATGCATGATCATCTCCTTACATATGTGTTAGCATGCTTAAGTAATTATTTAAAAGCATTACATATGCATAGTGTGCATGTTTGCTAAGCAAAAGTTGTCACCAAGGTGAAATGAGATATGATATGTCCTTAGTTGTCGTGGTTGGGCAGCTAAGGATGAGTACTTAAAGGGTTCACGGTTTAGTCGAGACCAACTGTGGGTCCTGGGCGTTTAAGTCCGAAAGAGCCGAGGCTCGACCTTATGCTAGCATGAGTAAGGATAGTTATCCCAAGTGCACGTGGGGTGCTATCACCAGACACCGTTATGGTACTCGACGGTAGAGCCAAAAAGATGCATCTCATTATATCATGCATCAGAGTTCATGTCATACAAAAGCTTTAAGTGGGATTTATGGGCATGAAAAGTTCAGCTTTTAAGTTTAATAAAGTGTGATCATTCTCTTTCTCAAGTGATGTGTTTTAATTCGGTTTTGTTTTGCGAACACATTTTGTTTGGATATCATTCTATTACGTGTTGTTTTCTACTGGGCTTTATGCTCATGAGATAGATGGATTTTTTTTCAGATACCCAAGATTCTGCGTAGGCGCGGGGATGGGAGTAGAGAAGAGAAGAGTTTAGAACTAGTTTATAGTTTCTTTCAGTTTAATCATGTTTTATGTGATTTTTTTTAGGAAGGTTATTTCAGTTTAAGGTCCGAGTTACTTTTTAGTCAATTTCTCTTTTCCAGAACATTGTCTTAGTTTGATTGTCAATAAGAGTTTCTCTTTCTAATATGATATTTCTTTTAGTCAAACATTATTAGTCTGTGTGTTTCGTCTCGTGTCATGTTAGAGGATAAGGTTTCCTTTACAGGATTCGGATCGTTACAGAGATGCAGTCAATAATAGCTATTAGATGTAAATTGAATGCAGATGAGACTATAAACAAGTAAGACCTGCTGATAAGTCACTAATTACTCATAATTAAACCCATTAAATTACCTTTGTTAGGGCTAAAGTAGGTGTATTTGATATCCTATTGCTTGATTTCAGGTTTAAGTAGGATTTGAGAAGAAATACAAGAAATTCAACCAAAAATCATTAAATTCTGCAAAAAGACTGTTTCGTCGACTGTTTGGAAATAAATCACCAGCAATTTTACAAAACTCCAAATATTCTGAAATTCTTGGAGCTGAAAGAAGACTTCAAGAGCTACAACTTTTATGTTGAAGACTAAGTGAGATTTCATATACATTGGCGCCAGTTTTGAAGCAAAGTTGGATCTATGAAAGCTGAAATTTGAGAAAGGCTGAAATTAATTAATGACGTGGCAGTGGAGACCCAGTCAAACCGACTGAAGCGATGGATCGGATTTGAGTCCGATCAGTCGCTCAGATGACGTCATTAGTCCGGAATTTAGGGAAATTAGAGTTTAAGTTCAATTATAACTCTTAATTCCGGGATCAAAGGTTTCTACTATATAAAGGGGTTAATTCAGCCGAAAATTATCATCTTTTGGACCACTTTTGGAGGAGAAGGCTAGGGTTTTGAAGATGGAGATCTTTCCGCGGGGATCGACGGCTTCCTTCCCAACACCTATGGATCTTTCCTAGAAGATGAGTAACTAATTCTTAAACTTAGGAATATCATGAAACCCTAGTGTAGCTTTTGATTTTCTTTGGTTTGATTCTTATAAACTTCTTCTCAACATGATCTCATAAATATGGTTTTAATGATTAGAGATTTGAGGGAACAGAGTTCCTTTGAAGTATTTTCAGTCATATAAGCTTTCTGTGATTGTTTATATAGATTTATGAGATGGTTTTCATGTGATTTATGATTTGCTTTTGAGATAGACTATACTATGCTAGGATAGGTTGTGCCAAGGTCATTAAGAGTAGTATAACTTAAAGTAACCGTAGGATCGAAGACAACCTATGCCAAGAAAGATAGGCTATGCCGTTATGAACATAAATCTTATTTTAGGGATTCATGTGAGCTTGTAGCCATATGATCCATAATGTTGAGAGAAGATTGAAGGTGAAGCTAGGGTGGATTGAGTAATCCCTAGGTAAGTCATAACTTGGTTCAAATCCCGATCACTTTACTTGCTTTCTTAGATAATTTTTAGATAATTCAACCAACCTTCTGATTACTCCGCTTAGGAATCAGTTTCGAGAAGTGATTTTACTTTTCAACGTTTTCCTTGTGGATCGACTCTGGACTTCACCACTAATCTACCCGGTAGGATAGTGAGAGAATAAGGATTATGTTTTTTATTGAGGTTAGCAACGTTTAACGACGACGTTCGCAACACATCACCTACAATAGTAAGTCTAGGCATATTAGCCTAAGACATAACTATGTTAAAGAATTACTCATTGATGGAGTAATTTCCATTAACTATGTGAAGTCAATAGAGAACTTGGCAGATCCCTTAACAAAAGGCCTTGGAAGGGATATTATTCATAAAACATCCAAAGGGATGGGGTTGAGGTTAATAAAAACTCTCACCTACTGCGGGAACCCAACCAACCTAGTCTTGAAAGATAGTCTAGATTCAATGTGGTAAACAAGTTGTTAAGAGTGATTGAAATGATAACACTAGAATTGATGTATTTTAGTGTTGAATCCTGCAAGAAAACGCTAAGGATGAGCATGACTTGATAAATTCCATAAGACCAAGTTGAGTTGGAGTGTGTGTAGGAACACTCTTGATGGGTTTACCTATATGAGAGTGGAGGTTTGGCCGCTTCCTATGAGATTGACCGTCTGTAGAGCTCTCATGAATCCGGGATATATGCACATGGCCAGAAATGTGCAAGCTGTATAGAACACCAAGAAATAAAGAAAATGGATGTGTGTGATGTATCCGGTTAGTCTCTAAGGGTCATCGGTTCAAGACTAGTTTCACCAATCACCTTGATATAACTTTGATATGTTTACACTATATGAAGGTTCAAGTCCAAAAGACACCTGCCTCCATTTATGCATACATTTTCGCCTTTATGCCCAAAGAATGTTTTATCGATGTATTTCAAAATTCAGCTTTCTTATTATTTTGAAATAGGTGGGGTTTGTTGGATTTTATTTCAAAATAAATTCTGATTTAAATGATTTTAGCTGTTATGATTTTTTTTGAGAGAAGTGTTGGAGGAAGTGAATGTCTAGATTTGTAACAGCCCAGAGAAGTTACAAGTTTTCAAATTTGAAACGGTTCGTTATTAAGAGTCTCTTAATAACATGAGTTGGAGGCTTTAAAACCCCAATGTTGATGGTCTCAATAGAGTGAGAGATTCTGAAATTATTCAGATCTGAATCAAATCCTCCTCCATCTTTCTCTCAAAACTTTCTTGTTCTTGGGCATAAACATTTCAAAGGTGTTCGGGCTGGGATCCGGTTGTGCAAGCCTTGATTCGGCGTGAGAGTTCTAAAGCTTGATTGTATCCTGGAAGCTGTTTGTCCATAACCGTTTGCACTCACAGATTTATCTGGATGGGGATAAATACGCTTTAAAGATATCGTCATTCAATCGACCCTTCAAGCTTTAGGAATTCTTCTGTCTGCATATTCACACTTCTCTGTCTTCAGATTCGCATCTTGTGCCTTCCAGATTCGTTCCCCAGCAACCCGAGTTCCAACATATCATGGTCTACCCAAACGTGTTCACTCTCTTCCATGAAATCATACTAATCTCCTTCTCCACAAGAAGATAGTGTTCTTAATGCAAACTGCCTCATCATATGTATTATGCCCACAATCACTTATATGCCCTCTCAACTTCTCAAAAGCACTACATAAAATTACATTGTATATTGGAGATACAAGTGGGATACACACTCTCTATGTGGGAAACTAAAAAGCCTAAGTGAGTCCTATTTCGCAATGAGTATATATGCATCAGGATTTAGAAGGAAACAATATTCATAAATGAGGATTATGAGCTCAATGAAAGTGAACAGTTACTCCGTAAGTGCTCTAAGCCGAAATTTGTTTGAATTGCTTCATTTGTCTAAATTGCTCTGCTATAGAAACTTTGCAAATGATAAGAAGCTATCTTCAAGACTGATGACTACAAGTATCAGCTTCCATTGAAAACACAAGTTAAAAAATTTACCTAAAGAAAAATTAACAAGCTCTGCAGCGACTGCAACAGCAGACCCACTAGAAGATCCTCCAGGTACTCGATCTGGAGCACATGGATTAACTGGTGTGCCATAATGCTTGTTTTCTCCATTAACGCTGTAGAGAATCATGTCAGCAAGCTAGAAGCAACATATATCATGATACAAAAGGTCCAAGAAAATTCCACCGTGCAACATGAAAGCTTCAACCATTTTTCTTAAGTCAACTACGTGGAAATTATAGCTCTGTGACACCAGAGTATGCTAAGTATGATATAAGCTTAATCCTATAATGAAGATAGAAAGGAAAAACACAGATTTCTGCTAAAGCTGTGTCATGACATTATAAACTGGCTCATTACAGAGGTATGCAGTATACTTTAGTTTAGTACGTTGCAAGCGTCTGTAATCAACAAGGAAAAGTTCTTTCAATTCAGACCTGAACGCCATCTCATCCATGATAGTTTTACCAAGACAGGTAGCACCTGCTTCAATTGCTGCCAAAACAACTGGAGATGTAGATACAGCAGCGTCATGAGTCCTCGCCCAGTCCGGATTGCCAAAGCCAGTTACGTAACCACTAATATCAAACCTGCTATTTGAGAAAACATCCATAAAGACTGTATATGGAAGAACAAAAAACATTCTAAATTACACTGATCGGGGAATGAGCAATACAACAAGTGGACATGGGCAATGCTCAAACAATGCATCAATCAACAGCTAAAGACAATTTGGACTAACAGTTCAAAAGTTCTTTTGGTAACTTATTGCAATCACAATCTAACAATGCAATTTGGTTTCTGGCGGTAATAAGATTGATTCTTGGTGGAATGGTCTGCACAATTTAGATGTTGACTAACAACACATAAAGGACCTCAAGAATGCTGTACAAATAATTCAAACATGACTACCCAAACATTACTCAGCTTCATAAACTATAAGAGATGTTTGGGTAGCATTTTTAGGGACAGCAAAATTAATGAAAGGGCACATACATATCTTTAACCGCAAAGGTAAGGCCTTGCAGAGGAAGTGGAGGTTGAGAAGGAGAGCGAGGTGGCGGGCGGAGTTCAAATCTTTGGATAAAAGCTCCATAGCCATCATCACCCCTCTTCTCCTCCGCCATCCTCACCTCACAGTGGCCAGACCCAATTTGCTTCCCCACCACCCACCACTACACTTCTCCCAACAAACAAATAAAACAAGAAAATTCATGGAAAACAGACAATAAAATAACAGGAACACATGGAAAACTTGTCGTGATGTGACGTTTATCATGGATTCTCCTTCTAAAATAGGATTAAGGTACTGTCATGTCATCCAGATGCTGCTATACAATCAAGTTTGTGTTTAATGAATGTTCCAATTGACTTCAATCCCCATTGCAGATCTTGTGCTCAAGTCCTCTCTAGAGAAACATTAATTATTAAGCTGTGCCAAGCCCTAGATCAGAATAAAATCCTCGAAAAATCGAAAGCAAAAAAAAGAAACCCTAATTTAAAATCTCAAGAGCTACAAACACATGGTACCATGTGCGAAGAGCATAGACTTGAGATCCCCGGTCACCAAGAAATCATGTTCTCATTCTTTAGGGCATTGAAACAAAGGAGGATCAAATCCATGGCGCAATCCTTTTGGAGACTGGGTTCCTACAAACAATCGAACTCTGCTCTGCTATTTAATTCTTCTCACTTCTTCCAAAATCTTAATCTTATAGAAAAAGATTAGTTTATATATTTGTGTTTCTGCATAATAATTGGGTGTCTTTCTGTTAATGAACACTCAAAGAAAGATACTTTAATGATCTAGTAAACAACTCTACGCACTTATTTTATTTATAATTTGGGGGAAGGGTCCATAGCCCCACATGCAAAAGATCGTTTGACTAAATACCCTTGCGCACTGTTTCAGGATAAAAAACCCAAACCGCGTTAAAAGACACCTTTGCTCATACGCTCATTTCACCTCCATCCCGCGTACGCGACTTCTCTCGCCTCCGCCTCTACCATCTCCCCGACTCCGGCGATCTCATCCCACCTGCAAGCTCCACCAACCATCTCGAGCGGCCTCATCCCACCTCCAAACACCACCATCGATCTCTACCCCATCGGAGGCCACCACCAGCAAGAGAGGCGACAGAGCAAAGGAAGGTATATGTGACACTGACGAGAACCCCCTTGCTCCGCCTGGTACCCATCCTAAGCACCGTCGCCTCCCTCGGCGCCTCTGTGGTCCCCAACCTCCGCCTCGTATATACCCATCGGCGACAAAGGTTTCCCCTATTACTGGCGAAGACCTCATCACCGACCGTGACGAACGAAACAGAAGGGTTTCACTGCCGCTGCCGACCCCGATTAACTTCTTATTCCCTAATCAAACGAAACCCTAACGAAGGGTTTCGCCGCCGCCGCTGAATCCAAAAACAGCAACGATGGGGAGGAGGCCAAATCCAAAAACAACTGCGATAAACCCTAGACAAAAGGTAAGATATCATTTCGATTTTACATATTTCAATTGTATTTTGGATTAATTGGTGATATACCATTGTGATTCAATTGCATTTAGGGATTTATACCATTGCTATGTCATTTTTATCAATGATAAAAATGCTTGAGTGATGATCTCATTTTTATCATTGATGTTGGTTGAGATGATGTGTATTACAACCTGAATCGATTTCATTGTTTCAGCAATTGAAATCATACTTACTGGAGTATGATATAAAAACAGCAATGATTCTCATTTTTATCACTGATAAAAATCATTCTTATTTTTATCAATGATAAAAATGGAACTTGATGATGTCGATTAAGATCATCTCATTCATTTTTATCAATGATGAAAATGGAACATGATGTGGATTGAGATGATGTTTATCATAATGATAAAAATGAGAATGAATGGTCATTCTTTTAAGTATTGTCATTTTTATCAATGATAAAAATGAGAATCAATGGTCATTCGGATTTTTATCAATGATAAAAATGAAACCTGTTGATGTGGATTGAGATGATGTTGATCATTCTCATTTTTATCAATGATAAAAATGAGAATGATTGGTCATTCTTTTAAGTATTGTCATTTTTATCAGTGATAAAAATGAGAATCAATGGTCACTCTCATTTTTATTATCGACAAAAATGAAACCTGATGATGTGGATTGAGATGATGTTGTCATTTTTATCAATGATAAAAATGAGAATCAATGGTGACACTCATTTTTATCATTGATAAAAATGAAACCTGATGATGTTGTCATTTTTATCAATGATAAAAATGAGAATGATTGGTCATTCTTTTAAGCATTGTCATTTTTATCATTGATAAAAATGAGAATCAATGGTCAGTCTCATTTTTATCATTGACAAAAATGAAACCTGATTATGTGGATTGAGATGATGTTGTCATTTTTATCAATGATAAAAATGAGAATCAATGGTGACACTCATTTTTATCATTGATAAAAATGAAACCTGATGATGTTGTCATTTTTATCAATGATAAAAATGAGAATGATTGGTCATTCTTTTAAGTATTGTCATTTTTATCATTGATAAAAATGAGAATCAATGGTCAGTCTCATTTTTATCATTGACAAAAATGAAACCTAATGATGTTGATCATTCTCATTTTTATCATTGATGTTGAAATCAAAGAAATTATCATTAGTCACACAAGATCCAACACCAGTTGTACTGACAATCAAGCTACCACTATTGTTTACAACATCGACAACAATACGTTCAATACCCAATGAAACTGCTACCAATGTCATACTCTTGAAATCTGAATTTGAAACAAGAAGGCATCTAGGATGCTCAGGTATTGAGTAGTACATTTGAATTTTGTCCTTTGATAAATTGGTCCAGGTCCCACAAATATGTCTAACAATTGCATCAAAAGAACATCCACTTTCTACTACGAAAATGCTCGTCTCACCATCATTCTTGCATAGTAACAATATCTTGCACCCCATTGATAACCCTGTACAAACCACATGTCAATTAAGAATGAATAAGATACCGTGAATTCCAACGGAAATACAAAAATTAATTTGTAGATACACAATTGCATAACATGTGATGTATGAAAACTGCAATAATAAAATTGAATCGAATAATCAGGAATGATTATGATGTTATGTAACACATAAGAAAGATGTGTAATCACTGCCTCCTCGCCATCCTTTTTCAGGACGAAGCACGAGTTCCCATTCCAACTAGCTTGGGATTTTAGAGAGAGGGGTTAGGGTTGGAATGGGATCGACCAATTTATTCCAACTAGCTCAGGATTTTAGAGAGAGGGGTTACAATTAGGATGGGATCGATGGGGAGTGAACGGGGAGGGATAGAAGTGGGAACCTTGAAGCCGATAGAGCAAAAGCGGAACGGGTCACTGAGGGACGGGAGGAGATCTCGCAGGCAGGGGGTAGAGGCGAGCTTGGAGGGGGCTGCGCCGCCACAGGGCTGATGCCGCTCGTTGAGAAAGAGCACTCGCGGACTATTGAAGGTATACGTGTGCACCCTCGTGCAGAATATGTTAGCTAAACAACAACAACAACTAATTAAACCACATTAGATGGGTTTTTTATCAAACAGACTTTTAATGGGGTTTTGGGATGAGAAAGGTCTCTAATATGGGTATATCACCAATTAACCCTTATAATTTGTACTTAGCCCAAAACTCTTTTTGGACTTCATCTGATTCAATCATGAGTTTATGACTTAATTAACTGGCGAGGGTCATTTCAAATTTCAAATTTCAAGTTTTATTATTATAGATTAATTAATCTATGAAATTATCGAGTCATTTTGCACCAGGGCATTCGCCCATAAATAAAAATATTGTCTCTAACTCTAGTAATGTACTCTCGATTGTAGATACGTGATTAACTATGTTGCAAAAAGTAAAAGAATATATTAACAAATTGTGTATGCTAAACTCGAATATAAAAGCTTAGTTTAGTAAGTTTACAGTTGACGAGGTACGTGATCCTTGGTAATCAGAATCATTATGTCAGTCAAGATCACATATGGGAAGGTCGTAGGTACAAGTGGATTCTTCCATGGGTTCTTAAGGAAGTGTAGATAGGCCGGGCATTTTCTGCGGACATGAGAATAAAATTGTGTCGTGGAAAGTCTCCTCAATTTTCATTGCATATAACATTCTTCAAATTGAATTTCAGGTTATTCAACTAGTATTGAAGGAAGGCAAGAAAAGTGGAATAATATGTTTGCAAATTAAAAGTGATGTGCGATTGACATAATGACATCCTTCCTCCAATTGCATTGATTTGTTGCATGACATCTTTTAAGATGTTAGAAATTTTCATGTTTTTCAAATCATCCATATTCCAATGGATCTAAATATAGATACTGATGGACTAGCTATTAAGTCTAGAGTTAAATATGCAAATTGTAATAGAGAGGGTCTCAGTTTGATGAACCCTCTTACAACACCTGTTTTGAAGCCAGTTCACGGCTTCTAAATTCGGCTTAACCGGGGAAAAAATAAAGTTTACAGTCGGCGGTTTAAGGC
Organism: Narthecium ossifragum; assembly: GCA_963920575.1. Classification (NCBI taxonomy): domain Eukaryota; kingdom Viridiplantae; phylum Streptophyta; class Magnoliopsida; order Dioscoreales; family Nartheciaceae; genus Narthecium; species Narthecium ossifragum. The sequence continues at coordinate 24,109,724 of OY986966.1, forward strand.
TCGCAAGCTGTAACCTCTCTTGGACTCAATTTTATAACAATAAGTTTACGACTTGAAGTGCATTGCAATTTAATATATATATATATATATATATATATATCAAACTATCTGTTATCAATTATCGCACCCCGATGTCTTTCTTACTTATTAGTTTTATTCCCAAAAAACTACATGACTGTAACGCAATTAGTTTTTGTCAATTATCTAAATTTTATTATTATTTAATACTTTTAACTATATAGTTGACTATAATACCGGGTATTGAGATATGATTTTACATTTTTTTCCAAGACACACTTAAACTATTTTATAATATATATATATATATATTTCCCGTGCCTTTTACATGATTTGATCGGTTTTTATTCCATGACGGCGTCGTTACGGGGAAATCGAAGATGGATTCGAGTATCACAAAATACTTCTCCAAATTCTTCAATTCCTAAACTTTCAAAAAAGAATCCGTTTGAAAAAAAAGAAAGATGAACTCCCGCGGATTCCACCCCCGAGTGGACGCCGAAAATGGGCTTCGCCCTTGGACGGATCTGTGTGGGATCCGCCCATCCGCCGGATGCCGCGGATCCACCGGGATCCGGCGATGCCAAACAGCCCCTAAGAGTAAAATGACTAAGGCTACATATTGGTTCACAGTGAGAAATGGAATGAGATAAGGAATGGAATAGACCGAGAAATGGAGTAATGGTTTCATATATTTAGTATGCACTAATGAATATGGAAATGGAATGAGAATAATATGTAAATGACGATACTACCCTTAATATATGCAACCATACTCCCCCTGATATTTATTTGTTATGCTAATGGATCCAACGATGGAGAAATCAATTATGTTGATTGATGAATAATTAGATAGAATATTAATCTAACTGTAATCCAACGGTGGCGATTTAATTCATCCAAGGATCAAGATGATTAATTCAATGGTTCAGATTGATTACATATGGGTAATTATGTCATTAGACATCTCATTACTCATACAGACCTGAATGGAACGGGTCAATCCTAGGGGTGGGAGGAATAGGTCATTTCTTTTCCAGGAGGAATGAGGCATTCCATTCCAGCCGGAATGGGCGAACCAAACAACGAAATGCCTTTTCAGAATGGAAAAAGGGATTCCATTCCGACCAGAATGGGCGAACCAAACATGCCATAAGATAGACCCACAAATCATTGCGATCATCGGAATTTTTAATCCCAAAACATTCTGACTAACCTATGATGCCGATTTTTTAAAGGAGGCCGGAAGGCGAGGTCGCCTAGGCATTTTATGCACGATTTCTCTCCGTGTACGTGAGTTGTTTTCTATCACGATATTGAGCAATTTTTCACCCTTCAATGAGAGTGTCTCCCACCGTTAAATATATGTGACGAAGGTTAACTTATAACCATCGCCTCATATAAGATAAATTTAATTATTTTTAAAAAATATTTTGTTATCAACAATGAAAGGGCATTTTTCTTTTTAAATTTCGACATAGGTGGAACATGATTAGCGGTAAAACGTTACACGTCTGGTCGGTAAACGGAAGCTAATGGCGTGCATAACGATTGATTATGCATGTAGGTTTCTACGACATCATTAAAATGTGGGTAGGGGATACGCAAAAAGAAGGACCCTTTTAAAAATTTATAATAATAAAAACTGGAATGATAGGCAGGTCGGGTGGAAAGCCAGGTTGGCGGCATCCTATTATTACTCATGCTCATAAACATAACCCAATTCAAATCGAGAGAAATATATATTCTCGATTGAGAGCAGCTCCAGTGGAGATGCAAAATTCCCCAACTCACTCCAACCGACCTCTAAAAACTCCATTTATGCGGTGCCCCCCGAGCTCCATTTATCCAGCATATGAGGTTTTGATGCATTTCTCTTAACTACCTTTATAATTTCCATATTATCCTCCATATTCTTCTCATCTAATTCCAAATTACTAATATGTCCTATAGCTAAAGTATCTTAACTATAATAATTAACGTAACTTTAAAATTACTGATTTATTTAAAAATAAATAATACTTCAATGGAAAACTCTTATCGAGCCCTACAAAACAAAATTAATATTGAATGTTTTTTAATTATTATTTATCTAATTGTAATTAAATTATTTTTTTAGTGAGTTTTTTTTGCATCATTGGGTTTTTAAATTATACATCAGTGAGTTTTTAATTAAATTAATTCTAATTTTAATTAAATTATCTAAAAGTATTTATGTAAAATACTAAAACGAAGACGAATCTTACATATTGAGAATTTCAATTTAATATGCATTAAGACATGAAAAGCATTGAACATAGATAAAAACGTTACATCTCTTCATTGCCATGTTGTTCCCACAAATGTTCAATCAGTGCATTTCGAAGTGCAAGATGTGCTTCTTTGTCCTTGATCTTTTTATGTCAATTAAGAAACTGGCAAAATCGTTTGGATTCACTTGCCTCCATCTCGTCAACATGCTGAGTACGTGGTGGAGTAAAAATGACAGCACTTTCATCTTCATTTCGTTCATCTTCGACAATCATATTATGTATTATAACACAAACAACCATGATATCATGTAACACACGTTAATCCCAGAAACATTACGGCCCTTAACAGTGGCAAATCTTGATTGAAGAACTCCAAATGCCCGCTCTACATCTTTCCGGCATGTTTCTTGCATCATTGTGAAATATTGTTTCGTTTTATCTTGTGAATGAGAAATGGTTTGAACAAGTGTCGAACATTTCGGGTATATGGCATCGGCTAAATAATAACCAATGTCATAATTTTTTCCTTAAATTATATAATGAGTAGGAGGGGTAATACCTTGTGTTAAGTTGGCGAACAAATGAAACGACTGTAATACATTAATATCATTGTTTGAGCCTGGTAAGCCGAAGTATGCATGCCATATTCACAAATCATATGATACTACTGCCTTAAGAATAATGATTGGCCCACCATGACGTCCTGAATATTGCCCTGCCCATGTCGTTGGGCAATTCTTCCATTGCCAAAGCATGCAATCTAGACTTCTCAACATTCCTAGAGACCCTCACTCTTCGCCTTTCTGTAACAACCTTGCAACATCGTTTGCATTGGGATACCTCAAATATTCACCTTTGTACACCTCTACAATTGCCCTACACAATCTCTTCAAACATTGGATTACAATTGACTCACCAATCCAAATATATTCATCAGTACTATCAGCTGGTGTTCCATATGCCAACATACGAAACGCTGCTGTAATTTTTTTGTAAAGTTGATAATCCAAGCTTACCAATACCATCTTTTTTTTTAACGAAGAAGTTGTCGTACTCTTGTAGACAATATGGAGGAATGTGAAATAGTGTATCCCCATATATGGGGTTATCAGAGAAGTAGTCATTCCATAGTCTTGTATTATCTTCAACCCTCCTACGGTTGTTCATCACATGACCAGGTATTGAACTTCTTCGTCTTGGTTGTTCATCATCTTTAAGTTGATAAGCAATTTTGGCATTGTTGGAGGTATAAATACGAGCCAATATTTCATCCTCTTTCGCCCACTCAATCGTTTCTTCCTCCCACTCTTGAAAATATTGAGGAAATAATTCATCATCAAAAGAAG